>JAVJIF010000737.1:0-189168 GCA_038442645.1 Agave tequilana | reverse complement strand
AACATCACCTGCAATTATTATGATGATGTTAGCAACAATGCTAAGAGTAAGAATATCAAATTCTAGTATCTTACTAGGTTGAGAAGCTGGAGATGGCAAATCCTCCGGCAGGTCTCCAGTTGAGAAGATTCCTCGGCCACACATCTTATAGGGATCGCCTCAGTGCTGATCTTGAGAACTTCTGAATTTCTCAGTTGGGTCAGTTCCTCAATCATCTCAGCGATATTTGAGGAAGTTTTTCCTTCATTAGTAGTGGCAACCTCTGCAAAGTGTCAACCATGCACGTGTTAAAATAACATCTATATGTTTGACAAGAAAAGCCATAGATGGAAAAGAAAGAATACTTTAGTGGCAGCAGTCTCCCAAATGGCAGTACTACTTCTCTTGAACAGCCACCTGCATCTCCTCTCCGGTCAGATGTGAAAACTTGCTGGTATTAGGAGCAGGGCACAGTTATCCTAGTCAACATCATCTCCTAAGTAATCTAGCTTCTTACTTGAAGATGAAGATGACATTGGAGTAGGTAAAACTCCAGTAGAGGGAATTTTAACCCCAACAAGTCTAGTGGTTGGACTTTTGCTCTAGAACCCGCGCTAAAGACATCATCTCAATTGGGAAGCCCGACTGAATGTATTTAGGATCAATATTTTTTCTCTGACTTTGAAAAGGTCCTGAGGGAGCAATCTTGGTAGGCACTGGGGCCAACACTGAGTTACCTCCAGTTGCTTGCCTTTTTGTGACTTCTTCTGACAATTTCTCAGCCGTGACCACTGTAGGACCTTTGGTCCGACGGCTTCTCGGATGTAGTGAAATCTCGAAGTCTTCATCTACCTTGGAGCCAGCATGGATAGGCTCAGGATTACTATCGACATAGAAATTCCCTTGTAAGGAGCTTCAGCCACAGGTTGCTGTCGTGACTTCTTTTGACTCGAGCCAGCCTCAGTAGACTGAGATCGAGTATGCTTCGCAGCTGCTCCTTAGGCATGTCTTTGATGGGATTCTTCAGCAGGCTTCTCTCCATATCTACCAACTTCTTCCTGATCAATCTCGAGCTCAGCCTGAAGGAATTCATCCATTTCCTTTAAATGAGTATTCTTGGAGCCCTTCTTGGCTTTAAACATAGACTTAATCCGCTTAACACAGGTGTTGTTTATGATATACCCTGAGACTGAGTCACAATCACATACCATACACAAAACCCAAGGCTGGTGTAAGAGTTTGGTGTCTTCTGTGGTAGGATATATCTTTCTTCAGATCCTCCAACAACATTGAAGTACCACATCCTTACTCCTTCATACAAATTGCTTTTGAAATGAAGGCTTAAGTTCGGGTTACCTACATATAGCTGATCATACCTGAACTGGCGAGCAAATAAGTTTGGCAAATAAGGTGCAATTGTGCAAACATTGCCTTACCGAAAAACCAGGTATCCTGGATAAATATTGATCAACCATCAGAAAATACCAGCTGAGAGGGTGGTGAATCCATCAACACCAGATTGATCAAAAAATTATTCCCTGTATGAGGCAATCGTTCCCCGTACGAGGCTTCTGGGAAGTCAGGGAAGCACCTCACCAACTAATAGTTCATGCTACTCTGAAGAATTTGTCCAATCATTAGCATGTACCAACCACTCTAGCTCGAGCACTCTAGTCGCTGGACAAATGGAATGGAATCCTCAGACGACTGCATTGCTGACATTAGAGACGGGCAGTGCATGACGTATCATGCCATGAAGTACGTATAATGCAGTTCTACATGAGGATTTGGTGCCCTCACCTTGGGTTCATCATCCGGGTCGATAACAACATTGCCTTTGTCTTCTTTAACCACTACATTGCAAAAACTTTGACACAAAACTCGAAGCCCGCTCTGAAGGTAACCTATCATAGCAAGGAGTATGTCGAGAAACTAACCAAGAGCAAGAAGAACAGTCGGGTAAGGAACATTGGCGACAATGACGTAATGGGTAGTGTGGGCGCAACACACCGCTTTAACCATAACATCAAGAACCCTGCCAGTAAGGCTCTATCTGAGATGGGAGTTTTTGTCTGATGGTGGAAACTATTGAAAACAATGCCAGGCTTGAAGGTGCCTTCATTTGACTCCATTACATATGAAGTTACTGATTCAAAAATCCTCTCTGTAATCTTAGTATTGGTGCTGGCTGCAAGTCAGGATACTAAGACTGATTTTTCTCCCAAATCTTGGAAGGGTAGTTAGCCCATGACATCTGCTTAACTCCTTCAGACCTTCACCCAATCGCTTGAGCGCAAATGTGAAAATGACACAAGACCTCCCAGTAGGTATCATACATTTGAGGAGCATCTTTTTTCAATAAGTGCAGTTCTTCAGTGCCAGGAATGTACTCATATGGTAAATCACTGATGGACAGTCCTAAGACTTCAAACATTTCATGCAGATCTCATTTCTCTCACTGGGTAAAAAAAATGTGCAAGTGTCTGGATTATACTTCTCGAGGATTGCAAAGAAGTTATAATAACTAGGAGTGATCCGTAACACACGGCCCTGACAGTGTGATACAATCTGCACTAGAGCAGTGGCTCCTCTAATTCCTTGAGGATGAAGTAGACCATCTTCACCTACCAAGAGGTTGTTGTCGAATACACCCATCCTGGCACCCGAAAGTCAGACTGGAAAAATTCACCCTTCCCTTCCATGAACCGACTGATAAAGGTCGTATCTTGATTGGGGGTTTCGCCTGTTGGAAACTTTTGCTTCATCGAGCCTGGGAGTAGTTCAAGAATTTCCTTACGATGGCCGACAGGGAAAGCGACATGATTGGAGATCCTCCTGATCGCCACACCCGGCTGTGCCTGACTAAGTTACAGTCCATGATCGATGAAGAGATATGGACTACAAGTATGATAATGAAAACATCCATTTCATGTTGGGGAGGAATAAGTGACGATCTCCGATTTGGTAAAGCTACTTATAATTTCTTTCAAACAAAACCTCCTCATTTTTATCGATGGCATCTCCGAAAAGGAATACCAGTTTTTTTAGTAGACGACGGTTCAAAGACTCAAACCTCCCATCTGAGATGAGTTTTCGCAGAATTGAGGCAGTGCCCTTGATTAAACAGGCTTGTCCCTCCTCGTTCGTTCCAGTGAATGCATAGAATGTCTTCCGCAGACTGAAGAGGAAGTTAGGACTAGCACCGCCAATGTGACCGAAGTGGTTCCTCTTGATTAAGGAATTCAACAAATATCTCACTGGAAAGAGAAGAACACAAAATCAGTATCTTGAAGATAGTGAAAGTATACCATGTGTTGTAGTTCAAACGCAGGGCTTAACACATGAGACCTGTGTTCAATGACTAAAATGTGAGGCTTATATAAAGCCCGCATCTAGACTTCACATTTAGAAAAATTTCTAAGTTCTGAGACTCAAACGCGAGTCTCATAAAGAGACTAGTGTCCAAATGTCTCAAAATGCAAGGTTCAACAGACTCGCGTTTAATTCATAAACACGAGGGTCGCATTGACATGACAAAACACGAGGATCACTAAATTCACATTTTGGACATCAATAAGAGAGCCACGTCTACAAGTCAAACGCGGGCCTGTGAGCCCTGCATCGACTGTTCAGCTTCAACAGAAGTTTCAAACCTTCAAAAAGAAGTTAAGAGATGAAGCTCTTCGTATTCTTAATGGCGAAAGCCATTCTACTTACCAAAATAGGGCCTCCTGAGAAGAAGAACTGCCCATGGTGGTTGGCGCAGTGGCACCGCTTGAAGAAGAAGCATAATGCTTGCCTTTTGGGGCCATTTGCATGGTGAAAATCTGTGAGAAGATTAAAGAAAACTCGAAGCTTTATTGGTTCTAAAAAAGCTCAAGAGCTTTTGATCTTCAAATGCGGATCTGATGGGAGAGATGAACAGTCAAGTGAATTAACTGTTGAAAAATCCAGGTCTTTTATAGGCCCTTCAATGGCCGAGATACACAACACGTATCTTGAGCTCAATTTGAGCAAGACACATGTCCAACACGGCGTCCGCATTAAAGTATCCGCGTCTGGAAACATTCAACGCGATCTTCGCATTTCAAGTACAACCGCCAGGGTCACGTCTCAACATCAATTGAGGGTCGCGTCCCAACATCAATTGAGGGTCACGTTTCAACAAGGGGCGTCTTCATTGAAGTTCGTGTCCGAAGAAGACTAACATGACAGTCGCATCTTCATCAAATGAGGGACGCGTTCTCTCCCACATACAAAGAGTATGCCTCTGCTTTTGCAATCAGTTCAATAGTACAGTGGCAAAAGTAATCGACAACTCTACCGGTTAATTAGTACACCGATAAACAAACCGGAGCTCATACAAGTGCTAGACTGAGACTCTAAGACACTCGTGATGATCTTCCCTGGAGGCTTCAATCAATTCAATAATACACTCACAAACACCAAAAATCAGACAAGATTAAGCTCGAGTCATCTCAAAAGATTGCTAGTCCAATCATGGGAGCCCGAAATCAACGTAAAGTCCAAAGTATTCTGAAATCCGTCCCAGTTAACCGCGAGTTTTGAAAACTTTGGGGGGCTTCTATAGGCTGTCTAAAAATTAATAAAGATAAGTCCTCAGACACAGACATCACTTTAACGCGAAGGTCACGTTTTAACTAAAACGCGATCGCGTCTAAGGGTAAACGCAGATTTCAAATGCGAGTCTGAGCAACTCAGCGTTTCTCTACAAACGTGGGTCTGAGTAACTCCGCATCTCTTTTCAAGCGCAGGTCTGAGCAACTCCTCATCTCAAATTCAACGCGTGCTTGTGAGCTTCACGTTTTGACTTCAACGAGAGACCCACATTTTGTAGAGATTCGCGTGAGAAGACTGTGAGCGCCGCATCTACACAATAACGTGAGATTCGCGTCCAGCGCGAGACCCGCATTTTTCTGTATCTGACCCCGTTACTGAGTCAATTAACTCTCCATAATTTTGAAGTTAATCCCAATTATGGAGGGTTTTAGGAGACAATTATACCCCTAAGACCCCCATAAATAGCCTCGAGAGCTATGAAGGGGGGATTCCTGAAGAGGAGAGGCTGATAATTTTCAAGCTAAAGGCTTCTTTTTAAACCACAAAGGTTCAGAGAGAGAGAGAGAGAGATCAGAGAACTCTAAGCACTTAGTGTGTTAATATAGAGTTCTTTTCTGATTATCTTTTCTTTTAGAGCATCTCGAAGCAGATCTCAAAGAGAAGCTTGTTGTTCAGCCATCAACAGAGAACAAGAATCACTCTCTATCATCATATCAAGAATCCAGCCTTAAATAAAGAAGAGATCTTGATATTCTGTTTTCTTTTGTAATCAGATTAAATCCGTTGTAATTTTTATCCATTCAAAGAATTTTACTTCGAATTTTTTTGACCAAACAACAACCTGTATAAATAGAGTATCCCTTCCAACATGGAAGAAGATTCGAATCCAAAAACTCAAGCATACTAAAGAACTCCATTATAACCACCATTATTATAGTGAAATTATCCCCTCTCTCTCTCTCACCGTGATTTTTCCTATCGAGTTTTCACCTAATTCGTTTTGTTTGCGTTGGCTTTTTCTATGATTGGATCATACCACTCCATTATTTTGATGCGTGGATTAATTCTTTAGGAGTTACCCACAACATTTAGTGCTTTCATTAAGAGCTTCCAAATCTTTACTCAAGATTTCTCCCCATCCAATACCCTAACCCTTCCTCTAAACAGCCTCGCATGATTGATATAGCTCCTTCAAGGAAGAACATCACTCAAGCTATGACCGCTGCCCCTGTAGCTCTGAAAGTAAAAGGGAAAACTATCGAAGTACCAGAGCCTGCAGACCACGACCCAACCTATCCGACGTCCACATCTCTAACGCCGATGATTCTCATTCAAGCTCTGGATCGCCACAGGGGATGCAGGCTGTCAAACTTGAACCCCAGCCCAACAGCGAACAACTCCTCTAGATACTTTTCACCATACGAAAGCAGATGGAGGATAAATAAACAGATATGATCTGACTCTGCTAGGCGGCTGTTCTTGAAAAAGAAGCAGCAACTCGTGTCCAGACATTGCTGGTTAAGCAAATTGGGACATGATGGAAGTCACAGCCTCCTATTGCAGAAGAATATGCGCATACCCCCCGTCACCACCGCGTACTCCAGAATCCATGCACTCTTTCAGAAATCTCGAGGAGCAACCAGCTGGACATCTACAAAGACAATGAGGATTCTGGAACTCCGAGCATTTCCGAACCCCGAAGTTCTCTCCATAGAGGACATCATGGATCTAGTCCAGGAGCGGCTTAATCAAGAAAGCTAATAGTTTTCAAAGGGAATAGAGTACAATTGGCTGAGACTCTCTAACTCACCACTGTTAAGGAAAATCACCACGCTCTGATTTTCAAAGAAGTTCATGATATCGACCTTCGACCACTACTCAGGAACCTCCAACCCCTCCTACATCTTCGTCAGTACCAGGACAAAATGGTGGTTTACGCTCATGATGACCTTATCCTCCGTCGAGCATTCCCATTCAGCCTCAAGGGAGTCGTCTACTACTAGTTTTACTCGCTCCCGAGGAATTCACTCTAGAACTTCTATGACGTGACCGTAGCATTCTATAACCAGTTTGTTATTGGCCCAAAGGCCAATGACTCTAGTTTTGATGATGACTAACTCATGTAGTTATAATGCTAATGATCTTATTGTGTTTAAGTTTCATATATTGATCAATATCTTAGTTGATGTTAAGCTTTACTAAAAGACTCAAAATCAAGTTTGGAGCTAACACTTGGTGATTCAAGAGCTCAATCTTATAGAACATTTATAGTACTCAAGATGAAGTCTAGCTCAAGAAGCAAGTTTGGATCAAGTCTACTTGGAGAAGAAGATCTACAAGAAGACTTGTCTCTAAAGTTGTGATTTTAAATCTTGTGTAAAGTATAGATTAGTTTTGATTGCTCAAGCTCACACACACACAAAAGTTTGTTGATTGGATTTTCATGTACAAAAGATTTAGTTTTCAGTTTAACCATTTTTAGTTTAACAATTGTGCTTATATGGTTTTCATCTCAAAGAAATAATTTTTTATAGTTTGAAATATGTGTTGGATTCTATCCACACATATTAGAGTTTTACATATTCAAAGACACTAATTTTGATGAGATTGGGTTTCGGTTTAACAAGTTTATGTTTTGATATTCATTAGTTGAATTTTATCAAAAACAAGTTATATTATCTTACATGTGTATTGGATTCTATCCATACATATTGGTGCTTCAAATGTGTTTGAAAAACTTATTTTTGTATTCATGAGAGTTTTAAAAAAAATATGATTTTCCACAAGTTTAGTATTAGAAAAATATGTTTTATTTCAAGAAATGTATTTTAATTCATCAAAAACAAGGCTATATTGTTTTATGTGTGTATTAGATTCTATCCATACACATTGGACTTCAATCAAGTTTAAATAGCTTATTTTTGTATATATGGAATTTTGGTTTTGGTTTTTGGTTTCATTCCATTTAAAAGTTTAGTTTTAGAAAATACAATATTTATTTACAGATTAAATTATTATTTCTCAAAAATAGGTTCACATGTTTGTAATATGTGTTGATATTTGATCACACATATTTGTCTTCATTGTATTTACATGAACTTATTTTTTGTGAAATTTATTGGGATTTATTGGAATTAAATTGGATTCAAAAGTTCATTTTAAATCTCTTAAATATATGTTTTTAGGCTGAGCCGGTCGACCGCACGGTCTACCGATGGCAGAGCTCATTTGCTCAACCAGTCGACTGAGCTGTCGATCGACATGCACAGATGTGCACAACTCAATAGTATGGGAGCTCAGTCGATTGACCGGTCGACCGACAGCAACGATCGGCCGACCGATCAGTCGACTATTCAACTCTGTAGTGTTCTTGAGTTCCTCGATCGACCGACCGATCGACCAACAAACTCTGACTATAAAAAATATGACATTGGCGGTCGATCGGGTGGTCGACTGATAGGTCTGTCTGACCTGTGTTTGGACTCTGACGGCTATTTTTAAAAAGCTTATAAATATGGGTGTTTTGGACTGATTTTGACTAAAATTTTCAAGAGAATTTTTAACCAGGTTTCATGAGTCTTCTTGCCCATTTTCAAAAGAGCTTTAACAACTTTTTGAGCTTCAAATCTACATCTTTTCATTTGTTATAAAGTTTTTAAAAAATCAAAGAAAATATGTTTTGAAAAATTCTAGTTTCAAGTTTCCAATTTCTAAATAATTCACGATGTTTTTTCAAGTGTTTTCTTTTGTGCTTTACTTCCAAAATCTTTGTTTCCTCACAAGCTTGAGCTATCATTGCAAAATTTATCTTCTAAGATCTTGTATTGTAAGTGTTGTAAATCATTTTTTTGATTTGTGCTTTGGCTTTGTGCCCATTTCTTGTGTAGAAATTGTTGGATTTGTACCATGTCTTTGTACTTCCTCTTGTGTAGAGGATTGAGTTTGTATCCTTTTTGGAGTCCTTAGTGAAGAGAGTTGAAATCTTTCTAGGTGAAGGCTGGAACGTAGAGCTTGTTGCTTGAACCTCAAAACATATCCTTGTGTTTACGTTTGCTATCTTTCTAAACTCTACTCTATTAATATCTTGCATTGCTACTATTGTTTATTTAAACATACTTGATATTATTTGTGTGGTCATACTTGCTATAATCCAAGAGAGCTATTGAAGCACCTCAACTCTTATAAAAGAAGAATCTTGAGGAGAAGTTTTAGAGCTATTCACTGGGAATTTGACTTCACTCTTTAGATATATATTATGGTAGTGTAAAATTTTTAAATTACACAATTGATTAGCATAACCTTTAGGTGTACTTTAATTTGCTTCTCGGAGAAAATTTCAGAGCAACATCAACCATCTCCTCATGGTCATGAGGAAATCCGGGGAGAGTCTGAGAAACTATGTTAACTACTTTCAGAGCCAGATGGCCCTAGTATACAACTGTAATGAGGACATAGTCCTTGCCACCTTAATCAGTTGGCTGTAAGTCACAACCCCTTCTACAAACATTTGGTGAAGAACGATGACACCAAGATGAGGGATACCCTTGTCTAGACAGATAAATACATTCAGATAGAAGAGGCAACCCAGGCCGCATCCAGTTGTCCCTTGAGACAAGGGCGCGAAGTCGAGAAGCTGAAGCCACAGTCCCCTGAGTAAGAATCCGAGTCACAATTTCTTCGCTATCCACAAGCCTTCCAGGCGTGCTACCGAATCTAGCAAGGAAAGTGAAGCAGAGTCTGACCTCATCCCATTCAGGATACCTATAAATCACATCTTCAATGCAATCAAGGATGATCCTTGGGTCAGGTGCCCCACCAGAACTCTCCCACCGAATTCAAAAGAACCCAAATCTAGAGACTATTGTACCTTCCACCAAGGGAGGCACCACCTCACAGTAGACTATCGAACCCTCCGATGGCACATTCAGGACCTGATCAATAAAGGATACCTCTGAGAGTTCATCTTTAACCCCAAACTACCCTCAATAATTAGAGTGCAGAGATAGTCCGAGACCACAGACGGATGCCCAGGCAACACGTTCGTCCAATACAGGAAGGTGAACGCAATTTTCAGGAATTTTTCGATAGAAGGCACCACCACCAAGAAGATGACCATCTATGTCAACGAAGCCTAGAGGAACAACTACCCGACAATGATGACTCTCCCTCCTACATCCCTTGGTGGGCCAGTCTTTTTCTTAAAGGAAAATACCAATTCCGTGCCTTTCCTGCATAACAACGCCTTGGTCGTAATGGTACATATCAACTACTGCAAAGTGTCAAAGATCCTGGTTGACAGGGGAAGCAGTGTTAACATCCTGTATGACCACGCTCTAAATCGAATGAAGGATACTCCAAAGCTGGCCTGAAATTTATCATTCCCTAGACCAGTCACTTTACGGTTTCGACGGGAGCGAAGCCCGTTCCTTGGCACGGTCGAGTTCCCAGTCTACACAAATCTGTTCATCATCGTCATAGAGTTCTATGTCCTTGACATCCAATCCCCCTACAATGCCATCCTCAGGAGATCGTGATCTATATGATGAAAGCGGTCCCGTCCATCCATCATCAGCTACTGAAATATCCTACACCATCTGGAATAGCCAACATAAAGGGTGACCAGGCGATGGCTAGGACGACAGCTATAGTAGCCCAGAAGAGGTTGGGCTGGGCACAAAAGGCTTCCCGAGCAGACCCTAATAAAGACTCTCTTGTGAAAAAGAAACAGAAGAAATTTGCTGATCAATAGCAATCACAATACGGCGAAAGCCAAAATTTTTACTCACCACAGAGTAAGGAAACCCCAAAATAAGACAAAGGAGGAGCCCGAGTCATTCAGTGTACACCCACATTGTCCAGAGCGGACACCCCAAATCGGCTCAAACCTTCTCCCTCATCAGAGACACTGTTCAAATAGTTATTGTCAGAAAATTCAGATGTATTGGAGTGGACTCCCACCGACATGCCTAGAATTGACCCCATAGTCATCTGCACAAGCTCTCCATCAAAGCGGATGCTAAGCCAGTAATGCAGAAGTCTAAAAGAATGAATGAAGAAGGATTGTGCCATCAGCGATAAAGTTGACCGCCTACTTCAAGCTGGCTTCATCCGAGAGATATTCTACCCCAATTGGCTCTCAAATCTCATTCTCGTAAAGAAAAAGAATGAAAAGTGGAGAACCTACATCGACTTTACTAACCTCAATGAAGCTTGCCCAAAGGACAGTTATACCCTTCCAAGGATCGATCAACTGGTAGAGGTGACAGTGGGCCATGAGCTTCTTAGCTTCATGGATGCCTATTCAGGCTATAATCAGATCAAGATGCACTTACTAAATGAAGACAAAAGAACCTTCACTACTAGTCAGGGAGTCTACTCCTACAAGATGGTGCCTTTCAGACTCAAGAATGTGGGAACTACCTTCTAGCGAAAGGTTAAAAAGTTTTTAAAGATCTGATCGAGAGCACAATGGAGCTATACGTTGACGGTTTGTTGGTGAAATGTGTACAACACACGAACATCTTGACGAAGCCTTTGATCTCCTTAGGCAATACAAGGTGAAGCTCAACCCTGAGAAGCGCACGGATCACCTCCAGTATCTAGACAAAACCTTTGATCTTCTTAGGCAATACAAGGTGAAGCTTAACCCTGAGAAGTGCACATTTGGGGTGGCTCCGAGAAATTCTTGGGATATTTGGTCACTCAATAGGGCATCAAGGCCGACCCCAACTAGATATCTGTAATTTTAAACATGAGGTCCCCTACTTATGTAAAGGAGGTCCCAACACTTAATGGACATCTCAAAACCCTCAATCAGTTCATCAGCTGATCCATGGACAAATGCAAGCCCTTCTTTCAAGACTTGAAGAAGAATGAAGCCAACTTCCACTGTAACTAAGAATGCAAGACATCTTTCCAAGGACTGAAGAAGTATCTTACCTCGCCTCCCCTACTGTCAAAACCCTTCTCGGGAGAGATAATCTCTACCTCACCGTCTTGGAGTCAACTGTGAGTGGAGCCCTAGTTCAGGAAGATGAAGGCATCCAAAAGCCAGTGTATTATGTCAGCCACTCCATGAATGGTCCATAGACCAGATACCAAAGGCTAGAGAAGTTGGTGCTTGCCCTCTTCATCATCTCGAGGAAGTTTAAGCACTACTTTCAAACTTTCTAGATCATAATCCTCACTAAACACCCCCTAAGAAGCGTCGTGGAAAACCAGAAAGCAACTAGGAGAATTTCAAAATAGGCTGCGGAACTGAGATCTTACAGACTCAGATGCCAAGGACATCGATCAAAGGCTACGTCCTAACTGACTTTGTCGCTGACTTCACCCCAGAGGCCACAGAGCACGCTGATCAGCTAGAAAGGTGGATTCTGAATGTGGATGGAGCTTCAAATAGTAAGGGGCAGGAATTGGGATTGTTCTCACCACTCCAGAAGGATTCATCATCGAGCAGTCTTTCATAGTCAGATTCCTTGCTTCCAACAATGAAGCCAAGTACGAGGTAGTCCTGGCGGAGCTCTGAGCGACCATCACGCACGAGGCACATGGCTCAAAGTTTAGTGCGACTCTTCATTGGTAGTCAACCAAGTTAGCGGTGAATACATCGCAAGAGATTCTTAGATGACGAAGTATCTACAATTCATTTTCAAATTAAAGTCTATAATCTCCTATATGACTTCAAGTGGGTCCCTACGTTCGAAAATAATCACGCCGACTTACTCGCCAACCTGGGAACAACCATAGAGTTCCAATTCAGGCATGAAATCACCATCGAACACATCAGTAATTGAAGCGTCCAGCAACCAGCCGAAGAACTCTTACACCTCGATACCTCACCAAGGTGGAGGGACCCGATCATCGCCTACCTGAAGGACAAAACACTTCCTGACGACATAACTGAGGCACAAAAGCTCCAACACTTGGCCACCAGGTACACCCTCCTCGAGCACCCTACAAAAGAAATCTTACTCCAATCTCCATGTTGACCCGTATCTGAGATGTCTCGATCCAGATGAATCTTTGAAAGTGACGAAGGAAATTCATGACGGTGATTGCCAGAATCATGTTGGCCCAAAAGGTTACACTCTCCATTTGTTTAGAGTTTTGATGATAACAAAACAAACAAGAGCTATTTGGTACTAATTAGTTTGTTCAAGATAAGTTTCAGCTTTGTACCATGTTTGGAGGCCATTGCTTGGTTATTGCAAAAATTTCTAGGTTCATGAAGCAAATAAGGAATTTGGCACATCTAGGAAGGAACATAGAAGAGAAGGCTCTAGCAAGGCATTGCAAGGCTCAAGACTTCAAGATGGCTCAAGAGACTTCATTAGATTTGTTTCTAGGTTTATAGTTTTGTTAAAGAATAGTGGATAGGTTTGAAGCTCTATAATCCAACACACACATTTTTGTGCACATGTCTTTCCTAAAAATATTCCCTATAAATATGTACAAATTATTTTAATTTAAAGCCTTTTGACTATAAACTCAATCTTATGTTTTATACATATCTCTAATCAAAACTATTTTGTTAAATTTTAAGATCTCCTCTAAATTCTTTTTCAAACTCAGTTTTTGGCCTGAGCCGGTCGATCGACACTAGGTCAGGTCAGAACGGTCGACCGACCCAGTCGACCGAGCTTCTGGCAGTTTGGTGCGTGCATGTGTGCACGTTTTTTCGGTCGACCGGGCGGTCGGCCGACTGAAGTGCAGTTGCTCTCTGTTTATGACCGGTCGACCGAGCGGTCGACCGAGAACCTGCAACGGCTCCTTTATTTGAACCTTGGTCGACCGAGAGAGTCATTTCAGCCATAACAGCTACTTTTTAAACTTGTTTTATATTTGTCTTTTTCTTTCTTAAAAGTGTTTAAATGATATTTTCTGAACCTAATACTTCCTAATTAGCATTAAGTGGGTTTACTCCTTAATCCCTAGCCTTCTCCTATAAATAGGGGTGATTAGGGAGAGGTTTCTTTACAACAAAAATTTGCAAAAGTTTCAAAAGTTTAAGGCATTCAAAAGAGTTTCATTTCTTGGTTTTTGTGCTGAAAATCTCTCTCATTTTCTGAAGTGTTTTTCAAAACTCTCTGATTTCATTTTCTTTTTCCACTTACATACAAGAGCTTCAATCCTACTCATTGTTCTACTAGGATTTTGTAAGGGAAGAGAATTTTTCAAAAGAGAGTTTGTGGTCTTTTGATCACCAAGAGAATACTTGTACTTGAGATTGTAGAGTTGGGTACTCCGGTGTATTTGTAACCTCTTTGTGAAGTTATAGTAGTTAGAAATCCTTCTGGGGAAGGCGGGGACGTAGAGCTGGGTGCTCGAACCTCGAAAAAATTCTCGGCGTTTGCGTTTGGTTTACTTGCTCTTGCTTCTTGCTTTACTTTCATCGCTTCTATTACTTGCTCTCTATTTTCATTGCAATATTCACTTGTTTCATATTCATATATTCAATCAAAGTCCCATACAACAAGATTGCATTGTGCACCTCCAACTCATATCTAGAGGAATTACGAGGAAGGAGTTCAGAACCCTTCGCGGGGCATTCGGCTTCTAGTCTTGTTTTGGGCGATTGTTGCATCATATTTTTAATTGTCCATTGATTCGCATTATCACCTATTCACCCCCCCTCTAGGTGATTTTCAATTGGTATCAGAGCTTGGACTCTAGGTTTGGCTTAACATCCTTAGAGAGATCCTTAAAATTTGCTAATCATCATTTGCATTCCTTCATTCATACACTAGTAAACATGGCCGACAACATCAAAGCCCCTCCTAAATTTGATGGACTTAATTTCTCTATTTGGAAGGTTAGGATGACTATTTTCTTACAATCTTTAGGTAGCTTAGTTGCAAAATCCTTGACCAAGCCCTATGTTATACCCAATAGTGAGGAAAGCACTTGGTCCGACTTTACCTTTAGAGAATATGAGGCTAACTCCAAGGCCCAAAATTCCCTCCTTACCGCCTTGAATGAGGATGACCTTACACGGGTAATACATTGCCAATCCGCCTACGAGATTTGGCAATATTTATTGGTCACACACGAGGGGACATCACAAATAAAGAGAGCTAAGATAGATCTCTTGAGGTCCCAATATGAAAGCTTTAAAATGATTGATGATGAATCTATTGATTGCATGATTACAAGATTTACTAAAATTATCAATGCTCTTTCCTCTTTAGGTGATGATATTAGCAATGACCAAAAGGTGCGGAAAGTGATTCGGGCTCTTCCTTCATCATGGGAGATAAAGGCCACCACCTTGAAAGAGTTGAATGACAAGGATGAAATGGATCTCATAAGTCTCATTGAAAACTTGAAGACTCATGAGATGGAAAAGAAGGCAAGAGAAGAAGCGGCTCCTCAAAAGAAGAAATCCATAGCCTTCAAGTTTTCCTCCACTCTTGATGATGATGAAGTAGATGAAGAAGAAGATGAGGAGCTATCCCTCCTTGTGCGAAATGTGAAGAGAATGTACCGGAAGAACAAGCTCAACTTTAGAAGGAAATTTGAAGGAAAAGAGGAGAGAAGAATCATTTGCTATAATTGCCGAAAGCCCGGACACATCATGGCCGATTGCCCGGAATTCAAGAAAAAGGTGACTTCCTCCTTCAAGCAAAAGAAGCCGGTAGAAAAGAAAGCTTACAAAGCCACATGGGATTCGGAAAGCGAATCCGAAGATGAGGTGGACACGGCGAACATGTGTTTCATGGCAAACACACCCAAGGTAACCTCTCAACCTCCTGAAGAAGAAGATGAATTAAGTAAAGAGATGCTTGTACATGCTTTTGTTGAACTTTCAGAAAGTTATGATAATAAAAAGATAGAATGTTCAAAATTGGAAAAGGAAGTTGCTTTTCTTAAAAATCAACTTGCTATTGTTTCTAAAGAAAAGGATGAAATTTCTTCAAATCTTATTTCTACTCAAAATGAATTTAGTGCTTATAGAGTTGCTTGCGAAGCAAAATTTCCAAACATTGATGAAAAAGAAATTTCTTCGTTAAAAACTAGAATTGTTGATTTTAAAAAAGTTTTGAAGGATTGTTCTTTCGACACTAAGAAACTTGAGGAAATGTTTTCTAAAAAGCACACTTCTCATGCTAAAGCTTCTCATGTCAAAATTCCTCATGCTCACACTACACACAACACTCATGCTAAATCTACACATACTCACAAGTCACACACTCACTATGCTTTTAAATATGGTAGAGTGTATAAATGTACTTATTGTGGTAAGAATGGACATTTGGCTAAGTTTTGTTATGACCAAATAAATAGAACAAATAATCTTGTATGGGTTCATGACACTAACACTTTAGGACCCAAGAAAATGTGGGTACCAAAATCAAGTCCTAAATTATTTGATGTAGGTACACACCAAGGCTCCAAGACGTAAGGAGGGTGGTACCTTGATAGTGGTTGTTCAAGACACATGACATGGGATATCAATAACTTTACAACCCTATCAAGGTACGTGGAAGGTGGCACCATCACCTTCGGGGATGACTCTAAGGGCACTATCATCAGTATAGGTAACATTCAAATTGGTGCATCTCCTATTTAGAAAATGTTGTTCTTGTTGATGGTTTGAATTATAACTTGCTTAGTATTAGTCAACTTTGTGACCGGGGACTTAAAGTTGTTTTTGATGATTCTTCTTGCAAAATCTTTGATTGTAAAACCAATGATTGTATTCTCACCGGATTTCATGATAATAATGTTTATATCATTGACATGCTTAATTTGGATTGTTCTACTAAATGCTTAAATGCTTTTGATGAGAATTCTTGACTTTGGCATAGAAGATTAGGACATGCATCTTTTGACCATCTTTCTAGGATTAATTCTAAGGAATTGGTGAAGGGTATTCCTTTCTTAAAGTTTGAGAAAGACCGCATTTGTGGTGCGTGCCAACTTGGGAAACAAACCAAGTCTTCCTTCAAACCAATCAAGGATATCATGTCAACTAGGCCATTAGAATTAATTCATATGGATCTCTTTGGACCAACTAAAACTAAGAGCCTAAATGGTAGTAGATATGTATTTGTTTTAGTTGATAATTTTTCCCGTTTCACTTGGGTTTTCTTTTTGGAACACAAAGATCAAACTTTTTCTCATTTCAAGATTTTTTGAAAAAGGGTTGAAAAAGAAAAAGGTTTTCGATTTTGAAAATAAGGAGTGATAGAGGTGGTGAGTTTGTTAACCAACTCTTCATGACTTATTGTGATGAAAAGGGAATCAAGCATGAAATTTCATGTCCTAGAACTCCACAACAAAATGGAGTTGTAGAAAGAAAGAATATAACACCTCAAGAGATGGCTAGGACCATAATAAGTGAAGATGACCTCCCTCAATATCTATGGGCCGAGGCCGTAAACACTGCATGCTATATTTCAAATCGTATTTATTTATGTAAAAATTCTTTTAAAACATCTTTTGAAATGTATCATTCTAAAAAACCTAATGTTGCATATTTCAAAATTTTTGGGTGCAAGTGTTTTGTCTTGAATACTAGAGATAACTTGGGTAAATTTGATGCTAAGGCTTATGAAGCTATCTTTGTTGGATACTCTACTACTAGTAAAGCTTATAGAGTATTCAATAGATCTTCCCTTACCATTGAAGAATCCATGCATGTTAAATTTGAAGAATCTAATGTGGTTGTTGAGAATGTTGTAGAGATTGACCCATTAGGTGAAAACATGGAGAGACTATCCTTGAAGGACTCACCCGCTCAAGAAGAAAAGCAAGAACCCATTGGTGATGTTCAAGAGGATAAAGAGGAAAGCTCTCAACCGCTTCCTAAAGATTGGAGATACGCTACAAATCACCCCAAGGAACTCATTTTAGGTGATGTCTCTAAAGGGTAACAACTCGCTCCAAACTCCATGACTTATGTGGTAACTTTGCATTCATTTCTCATTTTGAACCCAAAAACATCCTCGAAGCCAAGGGGGACTCATATTGGTTGCTAGCCATGCAAGAGGAACTCAATTAATTTGAGCGCAACCCAGTTTGGCACCTTGTTCCTAGGCCTCACGATAGACCAATAATTGGTACTAAGTGGATCTTTAGAAACAAGATGGATGAGTCAGGAAATGTCATTAGGAATAAAGCTAGGTTAGTGGCCCAAGGTTACACTCAAGTTGAGGGAATTGACTTTGAGGAGACCTTTGCACCCGTAGCACGGCTTGAAGTCATACGGATGACACTAGCTTTTACATCTTTTAAAAATTTTAAACTTTTTCAAATGGATGTGAAAAGTGTATTTTTGAATGGTTTTATAAATGAAGAAGTTTATGTCGAACAACCTCCCGGTTTTGTTGATCATGTTCATCCCAATTTTGTTTTTAAACTTGATAAAGCTTTGTATGGATTGAAATAAGCTCCAAGAGCTTGGTATGAAAGGCTTTTTAGTTTTCTCATTTCAAATGATTTTGTTAAAAGCAAAGTAGACACAACATTATTCACTAAGCATGTTGATAATGATATTTTAATTGTGCAAATTTATGTGGATGATATAATTTTTGATTCTACTAATGAGTTTTTATGCAAGGAATTTGAAAAGGTTATGCAATGTGAGTTTGAAATGTCTTCCATGGGTGAATTGAATTTCTTTCTTGGACTCCAAATCAAGCAATTGCAAGATGGGAATTTCATATGTCAAGCCAAGTATGCAAAGGAACTCGTAAAGAAGTTTGGACTTGAAGGCTCAAAAGTTTGCAACACTCCCATGGCAACTACAACCAAGCTTGATAAGGATGACCAAGGTAAATGTGTTGATATTAAGTTATATAGAAGCATGATAGGAAGTTTGTTGTATTTGACGGCAAGTAGGCCGGACATCATGTTTAGTGTGTGTCTTTGTGCTAGATTCCAATCGTGTCCTAAAGAGTCCCATCTTATTGTGGTAAAATTCATCATTCGTTATATTAAGGGCACAATTGGAATGGGTCTTTGGTATCCGAAAACCGAAGATTTCTCAATGACGAGTTATTCGGATGCCGACTATGCGGATTGTAGAGTAGATAGAAAGAGTACTAGTGGGACATGTCAATTTCTTGGTAATTGTCTTGTTTCATGGTCCTCTAGGAAACAAAATTCCGTAGCTCTCTCAACCGCCGAGGCGGAGTATGTTACCGCGGGGCTTGTTGTGCACAAGTCCTTTGGATGAAACATACTCTCCTTGATTATGATTTGCATTATAACCATATAAAAATATTTTGTGATAATACTAGTACTATACATATGACTAAGAATGCAAATCAACATAGTAAGACCAAGCACATTGAGATTAGATATCACTTTCTTAGAGATCATTTTGAGAAGGTGATATAGATATTGAGTATGTTTCCACGGATTTGCAACTTGCCGATATTTTCACTAAACCACTTGATTTTGCTAGATTTTCCTTTATTTGTGGTGAACTTAATGTTTGTGTTATTGAATAAAAATATTTTCTTAACCCTTTTTGATGTATGACAAAAAGGGGGAGAATGAGTTTATATATGGAAATATGAGTTCATAATATGACTTCATATGGTTTTGGTTACATATGAGTTTATATATGTTTTTGATTTTGATTCTTGCAAAGTGAAGTGTTTTTATGATTTGATTTCTTGTATTTGAGTTTAAGTGTTTTGCAAGTATTTTATACCTCATGGTTTTGAGTCTCATGGCTTTTGCTTGCCTTTTAAATTGTTTTTCTTTGTTAAATATAGCATAATTTGAGGGGGAGCTTTCACCTCTCTTTTATTATTTTTTAAACATAGCCTATTTGTTTTGTCATCATTAAAAGGGGGAGATTGTTGGCCCAAAAGGTTACACTCTCCATTTGTTTAGAGTTTTGATGATAACAAAACAAACAAGAGCTATTTGGTACTAATTAGTTTGTTCAAGATAAGTTTCAGGTTTGTACCATGTTTGGAGGCTACTGCTTGGTTATTGCAAAAATTTCTAGGTTCATGAAGCAAATAAGGCATTTGGCACATCTAGGAAGGAACATAGAAGAGAAGGCTCTAGCAAGACATTGCAAGGCTCAAGACTTCAAGATGGCTCAAGAGACTTCATTAGATTTGTTTCTAGGTTTATAGTTTTGTTAAAGAATAGTGGATAGGTTTGAAGCTCTATAATCCAACACACACGTTTTTGTGCACACGTCTTTCCTAAAATATTCCCTATAAATATGTACAAATTATTTTAATTTAAAGCCTTTTGACTATAAACTCAATCTTATGTTTTATACATATATCTAATCAAAACTATTTTGTTAAATTTCAAGATCTCCTCTAAATTCTTTTCAAACTCAGTTTTTGGCCTGAGCCGGTCGACCGTCCGGTCGGCCGACACTAGGTCAGGTCAGAACGGTCGACCGACCTAGTCGACCGAGCTTCTAGCATTTGGTGCGTGCATGTGTGCACTTTTTTCGGTCGACCGGGCGGTCGGCCGACTGAAGTGCAGTTGCTCTCTGTTTTTGACCGGTCGACCGAGCGGTCGACCGAGAACCTGCAACGGCTCCTTTATTTGAACCCCGGTCGACTGGTAGGTCGACCGAGAGCGTCGTTTCAGCCATAACGACTACTTTTTAAACATGTTTTCTTTTTTCTTTTTCTTTCTTAAAAGTGTTTAGATGATATTTTCTGAACCTAATACTTCCTAATTAGCATTAAGTGGGTTTACTCCTTAATCCCTAACCCTCTCCTATAAATAGGGGTGATTAGGGAGAGGTTTCTTTACAACAAAAATTTGCAAAAGTTTCAAAAGTTTAAGGCATTCAAAAGAGTTTCATTTCTTGGTTTTTGTGCTAAAATCTCTCTCATTTTCTGAAGTGTTTTTCAAAACTCTCTGATTTCATTTTCTTTTTCCACTTACATACAAGAGCTTCAATCCTACTCATTGTTCTACTAGGATTTTGTAAGGGAAGAGAATTTTTCAAAAGAGAGTTTGTGGTCTTTTGATCATCAAGAGAATACTTGTACTTGAGATTGTGGAGTTGGGTACTCCGGTGTATTTGTAACCTCTTTGTGAAGTTATAGTGGTTAGAAATCCTTCTGGTGAAGGCGGGGACGTAGAGCTGGGTGCTCGAACCTCGGAAAAATTCTCGGTGTTTGCGTTTGGTTTACTTGCTCTTGCTTCTTGCTTTACTTTCATTGCTTCTATTACTTGCTCTCTATTTTCATTGCAATATTCACTTGTTTCATATTCATATTGTCAATCAAAGTCCCATACAACAAGATTGCATTGCGCACCTCCAACTCATATCTAGAGGAATCACGAGGAAGGGGTTCAGAACCCTTCGCGGGGCATTCGGCTTCTAGTCTTGTTTTGGGCGATTGTTGCATCATATTTTTAATTGTCCATTGATTAGCATTATCACCTATTCACCCCCCTCTAGGTGATTTTCAAATCATACGAAAGATCACTCTCTCGTCCATAAGATCATTAATCAAGGGTATTACTGGTCCAAGATGTTCGACGACGCCAAAAATTATGTGAATAAGTGCTCACAATGTCAGATGTTTGCTCCAGCATCAAACAGACCAAGTACCAACCTCCACACCTTGCACAGCTTGTGGCCCTTCAACAATGGGGACTGGACGTAGTAGGGATGCTCCCTGAGCACAACTTCAACTGTGATTCCTACTGGTAGCCACCAACTACTTCAACAAAATGGGTTAAGGTAGTGCCAATCTCCAAAGTTACCGGAAAACAGATTGTCAAGTTTCTCTGGCATAACATAGTGTGTTGCTTTAGGCTCCCCTACCATTGTATCCGACTGTGGAATGAACTTTTCTAGTAAGTAAGTGGCCAATTTCTGCACCAAGTACAAGATCACACATCAATTCTCCTTACCCTATTATCCTCAAGGCAATAACAAGGCTGAAATTAGCAACTGCACTAGACAACCTGTGCAAAATTCTAGAAAATGAAAGGACAAATGGGTGGAGAAACTACTCGGTGTATTGTGGACTTATAGGACCCAAATCTATAAGTCTTGTAAGCCCATAATACAACGGGTAGTTTCTCCACCCATTTGCCCTTACGTCTTGACCAGTGAAACCCCATTCTCGTTCGTATACAGAACAAAAGCGTCATCCCAGTTGACATTAGCATGCCGAAACTCTGAGTAGAAGAAGTGGCCCAAGACTAGAACAACACCCTACTCTTCCTGATGCCGGACCACTCAGAGGAAAGGCGATAACATGCCTAAATCTGCGTTATGGCCTATCAATAATAAATCTAGTCTACACACCACAAGAAGGTGAAGTTGCGGGAATTCTTAATTAGAGACTAGTCCTAAAGTGCGTGATTCAGAGCACGCGACAGAAGGATCAAGGAAAGTTGGCGCCCAACTGGGAGGGCACCTATATCATCGTTACCCAGGAGGCAAGCGGTCATATACCTTGGTCGATCAGAATGGGAACCAACTCAATAAGTAACAAAACTCTTTTCACTATAAGCGATATTATGTGTAAGTCATGTAATATTCAATGAAAAGATCTTTTTCTGCTATCTTGATTGTGTTTCACCCAAACCTGATATCTGTCCCAAGCAGCATGCACAATATCCACTGCATATATGGGTCTTCGCCCTAATGGCAATCCTTCGGCAGGCCTCCTGAAAGATGGAGGCTCGTCTACATTAGATGCTCAAAGCTAGCCTATAGTGGGATATACCCTGATGGCTACTCAAGCAGGCCAACCGCCGATATGGGTCTTCACCCTGATGGCGACCCTTCGGGGAGCCTCCTGAAAAATGGAGGTTCACCCATCTTGGACGTTCGGAGCCAGCCTATAGTAGGATATATCCTGATGGCCATCCGAGTAGGTCAACTACCAATATTGGTCTTCACCCTGACGGCGATCCTTTGGGGAGCCTCCTGAAAGATGGAGGCTCGCCCACGTTAGATGCTCAGAGCCAATCTATAATAGGATATACCTTGATGGCCGCCCGAGCAGGTCAATCTCCTATATTGGTCTTCACCCTGGAGGTGACCTTTCAAGGGCCTCTTGAAAGATAGAGGCTCACCCATGTTGGATGCTCAAAGCCAGCCTATAATAGGATATACCCTGATGGCCGCCCGAGTGGGTCAACTGCCCATTTAGATCTTCACCTTGACGGCGACCCTTCTGGGGGCCTCTTGCAAGATGGAGGCATGCCCATGTTGGATGCTCGGTGCTAGCCTATAATGGGATATACCCTGATGGCCGCCTGAGTTGGTCAACCGCTTATAGGGGTCTTCACCCTAACGGCGATCCTTCGGGCCCCCGTGAAAGATAGAAGCTCACCCATGTTAGATGTTTAGAGCCAACCTATAACGGGATATACCCTGATGGCCACCCGAGCAGGTCAACCGCCTATATGGGTCTCCGGATGCCTTTTGAAAGATGGGGGCTCGCCCATGTTGGACGCTCGAGCCAGCCTATAATGTGATATACCCTGATGGCCGCCTGAGCAGATCAACCACTATATGGGTCTTCACCATGATGGTGACCCTTCGGGGGCTTCCTGAAAGATGGAGGCTTGTCCACATTAGATGCTCTATGCCAGACTATAATGGGATATATTTGTTGGCCCAGAGGCCTTCTACTCTAGTTTTGATGATGATTAACTCATGTAGTTATGTTTACTAATAGTCTTGTGATGTTTAGTTTTAGATCTTTAACCAAGATATTAGTAGGTGATTAGCTTCAATAAGATAGTTTGGAAGCTTTCACATGGTGATTCAAGAGCCCGAGCGTCAAAGATCTCATATAGCACTCGGTGGATCACAATTTGAATCGAGTCGACTTGAAGACGGAGTTCGTCAAGAAGACCTCGGTACCTAGTTTATAGTTTGTTTTAGATCCATTTGTAAAGATTAGAATAGTGTGATATGCTCAAGTTCACAACACATACACGTGTTTCTAGTTTTCATGTTTTGGTTTTTCGGTTTTGGTTTAACCGATCTTGGTTTTCATGAATAGATAGTATCAATACAAGTTTACATTATTTAAATGTATATTAGATATGTTCTATATACATGCATGCTTCATATCTTAGACAAACTTATTTTGATATGCCTATTTATGTGTTTAGGTTTTGTGTTTTTAACAAAACGTATTTTGGATTTTTAGTCAAAAACATGGATATATATATGTTTCATGTATATTGGATTATATCCATATACATCATGCCTAAAAGTTGTTTCTATATTATGTTTTTGTATTTGAATGAGTTTTGGACAAAAAGCATTTTTAATTCAAAAATCCAAGTTTGGAAAAATACGGATTTTGGTTTTCGGCAATATTTTCATAACATAAAATGTTGGCCCATAAGGTTACACTCTCCATTTGTTTAGAGTTTTGATGATAACAAACCAAATAGGAGCTATATGGTACTAATTTGTTTGTTAAGATAAGTTTCAGGTTTGTACTATATTTGGAGGCCATTGCTTAGCTATTGTAAGAAATTCTAGGTTCATAAAGCAAAGAAGGCTTTTTGCACATCAAGGAAGGAACATAGAAGAGAAGGCTCTAGCAAGGCATTGCATGGCTCAAGACTTCAAGATTGCTCAAGATAATTTATTAAGATTTATTTTTAATTTAGAATTTTGTTAAAGAATAGTGAATAGGTTTGAAGCTCTATCACACACGTTTTTGCGCACATCTTGTTTTCAAACATATTTCCTATAATGGGTCTGTTTGGTTATCGTAACTGGCCGTAATGCATAGTTGTAATTAGTAAAGTATTTTAAAATTATAAATGAGTTACATGTATGTAAATTTTACGGTGTTTGGTTGGTAATATAAAACTGTAAAGTGGGAAAGTGTATTGTACTTTACGGTGTTTGGCTATCGTAATGTATAAGTCGTAAGTGAAAAAGTTGACCACAAAATTAACTATTTTGTGATTTTAAAAGTTTTAATACTGTAAATAAATATTTAAAAAGTTAAATATTAAAAAATTTTAATATTAATATAAAAAAATATTACAAATTTGTATGACCACAAAATTAACTGTAATTGGGTTGTAAATGAGTGGTAACTGGGTTGCAAGTGAGTGTTAGTTGAGTTACGTAAGTCTTTTACGAATTACGGTCCAAACAAACACCGTAATTGTAACTGGGTAGTAAGTCATTTACGAATTATGGAGTTTTACGCGAAACAAACGGGCCCAATATGTACAAAAATAGTTTGTATACAATCTTCAGCCTACAAACTCATTTTATCCATTATATATATTCCTATTCAAAACTATTTTGTTTAAAAATAGATTTCTCCTCAAAATTCCGTTTTTGTTTTGGCTTTTGACCAGAGCCGGTTGACCGCCAGGGTCGACCGACCCAATGTCAGGTCAAGCCGGTCGGCCGACCCAGGCGACCGGAGTTCTGGCAGCAGTGCGTATCAGTGTGCACGTTTCACGGTCGACCCGGACGGTCGACCAAGACATGCCTGACTACAAGACTTCTGCTCTCTGTATTTTTGGGTCGACCGGGCGCTCGACCGTTAGCCTGCAACGGCTATTTTTTTGAACTAGCGGTCGACCGGGCCGGTCGACCGAGGTAGCCGTTTGAACAGTAACGGCTATTTCCTAAGCTGGTTTATTTTTTGTCCTTTTCTCACTTAAGTGTGTTTAAATGACATGTTTTGGTTTTAATACTTTCTGATTAGCCTTAAAAATGTTTTATCTCTAAACCCTAGCTCTCTCCTATAAATAGGGGTGTTTAGGGAGAGATTGGTTACTAGAAAAATTATCAAAATTTCCACAAGTTTAAGGCATTCAAAAAGACTTGGTTTCTTGGTTTTTGTGCTGAAATTCTCTCTCATTTTCTGAAGTGTTTTCAAGAACTCTCTGATTTATTTTTCTTTTCTCCTTGCACACAAGCGCTTTATTCCTACTCATTATTCTCTAAGGACCTTTGTAAGGGAAGAGAATTTTGCAAGAGAGAGTTTGTGGTCTTTTGACTACTAAGAGATTTCTTGTACTTGAGATTGTGGAGTTGGGTACTCCGGTGAATTTGTAACATCTTTGTGATAGTAGAAGTGGTTGGAATCCTTCTGGGGAAGGCGGGAAAGTAGAGCTGGGTGCTCGAACCTCGATAACAATTCTCGGTGTTTGCGTTTGCTTTACTTGCTCTTATTTCTTGCTCTACATTCATTGCTCTTATTACTTGCTCTCTACATTCATTACTATATTCACTTGCTTTGTGGGATTGTTGCATCATAAATTTTAAATTGTCCATTGATTAGCATTATCACCTATTCACCCCCCTAGGTGATTTTCAATTGGTATCAGAGCTTAGACTCTAGGTTTTGGCTTAACATCCATAGAGAGATCCTTAAAATTTGCTAATCAACATTTGCATTCCATTTGTCATTCACTAGTAAACATGGCCGATAACATCAAACCCCTCCTAAATTTGATGGACTCAACTTCCCTATTTGGAAGGTTAGGATGACTATCTTTTTGCAATCTTTAGGTAGCTTTGTAGCTAAATCCTGACCAAACCCTATGTTGCACCCGATAGTGATGAAAGCACATGGACCGACTTTACCTTTAGAGAATATGAGGCTAACTCCAAGGCCCAAAACTCCCTATTAACCGCCTTGAATGAGGATGATCTTACACGGGTAATTCATTGCCAATCCGCCTATGAGATTTGGCAACATTTATTGGTCACACACGAGGGGACTTCACAAGTTAAGATAGCTAAGATAGATCTCTTAAGGTTCCAATTTGAATCTTTTAAAATAATTGATGAAGAATCTATTGATTGTATGATTACTAGATTTACTAAAATCACCAATGCTCTTTCTTCTTTAGGTGATGACATCTCCAATGACCAAAAGGTGCGAAAAGTGATTCGGGCACTTCCTACATCATGGGAGATCAAGGCCACCACCTTGAAAGAATTGAACGACAAGGATGAGATGGACCTAATTAGTCTCATTGGGAACTTAAAGACCCATGAGATGGAAAAGAAAGCAAGAGAAGAGGCCGCTCCACTAAAGAAGAAATCCATAGCCTTCAAGTCTTCATCCACTCTTGAAGACGATGAAGAAGATGAAGAAGAAGATGAGGAGCTATCACTACTTGTTCGCAATGTGAAGAGAATGTATCGGAGGAACAAGCTCAACTTCCGAAGGAAATTTGAAGGCAAAGAGGAGAGAAGAATTATATGCTACAATTGCCGAAAGCCCGGACACATCATGGCGGATTGCCCGGAATTCAAGAAGAAGATGACTTCCTCCTTCAAGCCAAAGAAGCCGGAAGAAAAGAAAGCATACAAAGCTACTTGGGATTCGGAAAGCGAGTCCGAGGAAGAGGCGGATATAGCGAATATGTATTTCATGGCAAACACACCAAAGGTAACCCCTCAATCTCTTGATGATGAAGATGATGAATTAAGCAAAGAAGTTCTTGTTCATGCCTTTGTTGAACTTTCAGAAACATATGATAATAAAAAGATTGAATGCTCAAAATTGAAAAAGGAAGTTGCTTTTCTTAAGAGTCAACTTGCTATTATTTCTAAAGAAAAAGATGAAATTTCTTCAACTCTCATTTTTACTCAAAATGAATTTAGTGCTTACAAAGTTGCTTGTAAAGCAAAATTTCCTAAGATTGATGAAAAAGAAATTTCTTCTTTAAAAACTAGAATTGTTGATTTTGAAAAGACTTTAAAGGATTGTGCTTTTAACACTAAGAAACTTGAAGAATTGTTTTCTAAAAAGCACACCTCTCATGCTAAAGATTTGCATGTTAAGATTCCTCATGCTCACACTACACATAACACTTCTCATGCTAAATCTTTTCATGCTCACAATTCTCATGCTCACAAATCACATACTCACTATGCTTTTAAATATGGTTGTATAGATGCACATATTGTGGTAAAAATGGACATTTGGCTAAATTTTGTTATAACCAAGTAAATAGATCAAATAATCTTGTTTGGGTTAATGAAACTAACTCTTTAGGACCCAAGAAAATGTGAGTACCAAAATCAAGTCCTAAATTATTTGATATAGGTACACACCAAAGCTCCAAGACGTAGGGAGCGGTGGTACCTTGATAGTGGTTGTTCAAGACACATGACGTGGGACATCAATAACTTTACAACCCTATCAAGGTACGTAGAAGGTGGCTCCGTCACCTTCGGGGATGACTCCAAAGGCACTATCATCGGTATAGGTAACATTCAAATTGGTGCATCTCCTACTATAGAAAATGTTGTACTTGTTGATGGTTTAAAACATAATTTGCTTAGCATTAGTCAATTTTGTGACCGTGGACTTAAGGTTGTTTTTGATGATTCTTCTTGCAAAATCTTTGATGTTAAAATCAATGATTGTATTCTCACCGGTTTTCGTGATGATAATGTTTATATCATTAACATGCTTAATGTGGAATGTTCTACTAAATGCTTAAATGCTTTTGATGAAAATTCTTGGCTTTGGCACAGAAGATTAGGACATGCATCTTTTGACCATCTTTCTAGGATTAATTCAAAGTAATTGGTGAAGGGTATTCCTTACTTGAAGTTTGATAAAGACCGCATTTGTGGTGCGTGCCAACTTGGGAAACAAACCAAGTCTTCCTTCAATCCAATCAAGGATATCATGTCAACTAGGCCTTTAGAATTAATTCATATGGATCTTTTTGGACCAACTAAAATTAAAAGTATAAATGGTAGTAGATATGCATTTGTTTTAGTTGATGATTTTTCCCGTTTCACTTGGGTTTTCTTCTTGGAACACAAAGATCAAACTTTTTCTCGTTTTAAGATTTTTCGAAAAAGAGTTGAAAAAGAAAAAGGGTTTTTCGATTTGAGAATAAAGAGTGATAGAGGTGGTGAGTTTGTTAACCAACTCTTCATGACTTATTGTGATGAAAAGGGAATTAAGCATGAAATGTCTTGTCCTAGAACTCCACAACAAAATGGAGTTGTAGAAAGGAAAAATAGAACACTTCAAGAGATGGCTAGGACAATGATAAGTGAGTATGATCTCCCTCAATATCTATGGGCCGAGGCCGTAAACACCGCATGCTATATATCAAATCGTATTTATTTATGTAAAAATTCTTTCAAAACATCTTTTGAAATGTATCATTCTAGAAAACCTAATGTTGCATATTTCAAAGTTTTTGGATGCAAGTGTTTTGTTTTGAATACTAAAGATAACTTGGGTAAATTTGATGCTAAGGCTTATGAAGCAATCTTTGTTGGATATTCTACAACTAGTAAAGCTTATAGAGTATTCAATAGATCTTCACTTACCATTGAAGAATCCATGCATGTTAAATTTGAAGAATCTAATGTGTTTGTTGAGAATGTTGTAGAGATTGAACCATTAGGTGATAACATGGAGAGACTATCCTTGAAGGACTCACCCGCTCAAGATGATAAGCAAGAACCAATTGGTGACGTTCAAGAGGATAAAGAGGAAAGCTCTCAACCGCTTCCTAAAGCTTGGAGATATGCCACAAATCATCCCAAGGAGCTCATCTTAGGTGATGCATCTAAAGGGGTAACAACTCGCTCCAAACTCCATGACCTATATGGTAACTTTGCTTTCATTTCTCATTTTGAACCCAAAAGCATCCTCGAAGCCGAGGCATACTCATATTGGTTGCTAGCCATACAAGAGGAACTCAATCAATTTGAGCACAACCAAGTTTGGCACCTTGTTCCTAGGCCCCACGATAGACCAATAATTGGTACTAAGTGGATCTTTAGAAACAAGATGGATGAGTCCGAAAATGTGATTAGGAATAAGGCTAGGTTAGTGGCCCAAGGTTACACTCAAGTTGAGGGAATTGACTTTGAGGAGACCTTTGCACCCGTGGCACGGCTTGAAGCCATACGGATGACACTAGCTTTTGCATCTTTCAAAAATTTTAAACTTTTTCAAATGGATGTGAAGAGTGCATTTTTGAATGGTTTTATAAATGAAGAAGTTTATGTTGAACAACCTCCCGGTTTTATTGATCATGTTCATCCTAATTTTGTTTTTAAACTTGATAAAGCTTTGTATGGATTGAAACAAGCTCCAAGAGCTTGGTATGAAAGGCTTTCTAGTTTTCTCATTTCAAATGATTTTATTAAAGGCAAAGTAGATACAACACTATTCACTAAGCATGTTGATAATGACATTTTAATTGTGCAAATTCATGTTGATGATATAATTTTTGGTTCTACTAATGAGTTTTTATGCAAGGAATTTGAAAAGGTTATGTAATGTGAGTTTGAAATGTTTTCAATGGGTGAGCTTAATTTCTTTCTTGGACTCCAAATCAAGCAATTGCAAGATGGGAACTTCATATGTCAAGCCAAATACGCAAAGGAACTCGTAAAGAGGTTTGGACTTGAAGACTCAAAGGTTTGCAACACTCCCATGGCAACTACCACCAAGCTTGATAAGGATGACCAAGGTAAAAATGTTGATATTAAATTGTATAGAAGCATGATAGGTAGTCTTTTGTATTTGACGGCAAGTAGGCCGGATATCATGTTTAGTGTGTGTCTTTGTGCTAGATTTCAATCGTGTCCCAAAGAGTCTCATCTTATTACGGTAAAACGCATTATTCGTTATATTAATGGAATGATTGGAATGGGTCTATGGTATCCGAAAACCGGAGATTTCTCAATGACGAGTTTTTCGGATGCCGACTATGCGGGTTGTAGAGTAGATAGAAAGAGTACTAGTGGGACATGTCAATTTCTTGGTAATTGTCATGTTTCATGGTCCTCTAGGAAACAAAATTCCGTATCTCTCTCAACCGCCGAGGCGGAGTATGTTGCCGCGGGGGCTTGTTGTGCACAAGTCCTTTGGATGAAACGTACTCTCCTTGATTATGATTTGCATTATAACCATATAAAAATATTTTGTGATAATACTAGTACTATACATATGACAAAGAATGCAAATCAACATAGTAAGACCAAGCACACTGAGATTAGATATCACTTTCTTAGAGATCATTTTGAGAAAGGAGATATAGATATTGATTATGTTTCTACGGATTTGCAACTAGCCGATATTTTCTCTAAACCACTTGATTTTGCTAGATTTTCTTTCATTTGTGGTGAACTTAATGTTTGTGTTATTGAATAAAAATGTTTTCATAACCTTTTTTGATGTATGACAAAAAGGGGGAGAATGAGTTTTTATGATAGAATTATGAGTTCATATGGTTTTGGTTCCATATGAGTTTATACATGTTTAATTAGTTTTCATGATTTAGAATTATGAGTTCATATTGTTTTGGTTCCATATGAGTTTATATAGGTTTTAGTTTTTGATGTGTTTTCATGAATTCTTCTAATTTGAGTTTAAGTGTTTTGCAAGCATATTTTGATTTTTAATCATATGGTTTTTGGTTTGATGGTTTTTGCTTGCACCTTACATTGTTTTTATGATAGCATAATTTGAGGGGGAGCTTACTCCTCCTCTATATTTTTGCTTATAGCCTATTTGTTTTGTCATCTTCAAAAAGGGGGAGATTGTTGGCCCATAAGGTTACACTCTCCATTTGTTTAGAGTTTTGATGATAACAAACCAAATAGGAGCTATATGGTACTAATTAGTTTGTTAAGATAAGTTTCAGGTTTGTACCATATTTGGAGGCCATTGCTTAGCTATTGCAAGAAATTCTAGGTTCATAAAGTAAAGAAGGCTTTTTGCACATCAAGGAAGGAATATAGAAGAGAAGGCTCTAGCAAGGCATTGCATGGCTCAAGACTTCAAGATTGCTAAAGATAATTATTAAGATTTGTTTTTAGTTTAGAATTTTGTTAAAGAATAGTGAATAGGTTTGAAACTCTATCACACACGTTTTTGCGCACATCTTGTTTCCAAACATATTTCCTATAATATGTACAAAAATAGTTTGTATACAATCTTCAGCCTACAAACTCATTTTATCCATTATATATATTCCTATTCAAAACTATTTTGTTAAAAATAGATTTCTCCTCAAAATTTCGTTTTTGTTTTGGCTTTTGACCTGAGCCGATCGACCGCCAGGGTCGACCGACCCAATGTCAGGTCAAGCCGGTCGGCCGACCCAGGCGACCAGAGTTCTGGCAGCAGTGCGTATCAGTGTGCACGTTTCACGGTCGACCCGGACGGTCGACCGAGACATGCCTGACTACAAGACTTCTGCTCTCTGTATTTTTGGGTCGACCGGGCGGTCGACCGTTAGCCTGCAACGGCTATTTTTTTGAACTAGCGGTCGACCGGGCCGGTCGACCGAGGTAGCCGTTTGAACAGTAACGGCTATTTCCTAAGCTGGTTTATTTTTTGTCCTTTTCTCACTTAAGTGTGTTTAAATGACATGTTTGGTTTTAATACTTTCTGATTAGCCTTAAAAATGTTTTATCTCTAAACCCTAGCCCTCTCCTATAAATAGGGGTGTTTAGGGAGAGATTGGTTATTAGAAAAATTATCAAAATTTCCACAAGTTTAAGGCATTCAAAAAGACTTGGTTTCTTGGTTTTTGTGCTGAAATTCTCTCTCATTTTCTGAAGTGTTTTCAAGAACTCTCTGATTTATTTTTCTTTTCTCCTTGCACACAAGCGCTTTATTCCTACTCATTATTCTCTAAGGACCTTTGTAAGGGAAGAGAATTTTGCAAGAGAGAGTTTGTGGTCTTTTGACTACTAAGAGATTTCTTGTACTTGAGATTGTGGAGTTGGGTACTCCGGTGAATTTGTAACATCTTTGTGATAGTGGAAGTGGTTGGAATCCTTCTGGGGAAGGCGGGGAAGTAGAGCTGGGTGCTCGAACCTCGATAACAATTCTCGGTGTTTGCGTTTGGTTTACTTTCTTTTATTTCTTGCTCTACATTCATTGCTCTTATTACTTGCTCTCTACATTCATTGCTATATTCACTTGCTTTGTGGGATTGTTGCATCATAAATTTTAAATTGTCCATTGATTAGCATTATCACCTATTCACCCCCCCTCTAGGTGATTTTCATAAAAATTGTTCAAAAAGTTTGAAATTTGAATTGAAATTTTTCACACAAGTTTTTATTTCAATGTATTATGCTAAAACTATTTTTATGGATTTTTAAGGAATTTACGAGATTTTATAGAATATTAAAAAACTAAGTTTTCTGTCCCAAATAGCAGCCTGCCAGGCTCTGGCGGTCGACCGGACCGGTCGACCGAACCCAGAGTCGGTCGACCGTACCGATCGACTGACGTGCACAAAAATGTACACGCAGCCAGCCCAATTGAGCCGGTCGACCGACTAAAAGCAACCCACTCTCGGGTTGCTCCAGTCGACCGGGCGGTCGATCGGCCAGAGAGTCGTTGCTCTCTGGTTCAGGGCCCAGTCGACCGAGCGGTCGACCGGTAGTTGGCAACGGTCAAAATTTGACCGTTGGCCGGTCGACCGGTAGGTCAGATCTGACCATAATTGGCTGCAACGGCTAGTTTTTGTTTAAGGGTTATATAAACCCCATTTGAGCCCAGATTTGGTTAAGACTTTTAGGAAGAAAAATTCTCCCATCTACAAGTGTTTTATACAAGATTTCAAAAGAGTTTTTAAGCTTCAAAGATCAATTTTCATTGTTTTAAAGTGTTTTGTTATTTCAAAGAAAATAGGCTTTTGGGAATTGTTTTTGATCTAAAATTCTATATCTTTTTGGAGAGTTTCCCAAGTGATTTTCTTTGTTAAAAACACTTTGGTTTTCACACTTGAGCTTATCAATCTATCCTCTCTATAGGATCCTTGTTTTTGTGGAAAAGAAATCGGTTTGTGGTCTTTTGATCACCAAGTTGTAAACCCTTATCCTTGCTTGGCTTTGTGCTTTTACCTCTTGGTGTAGAGGAGGTTGTGTAATTGGGTTGTTGTTGGTCCCCGAGATGATGTCAAATGCGGAACTATCTCTGTTGGCAATTATAAATCTAAAAATACCCAAGTCAACACAAAACTAAAACAAGAAGGATTAACGTTAAGCAAATAAATAAACTTGCAAAAAGGAAAACAAATCTCAGAAAATAGACAAACGCAAACAAGAGAGATTTATCCTGGTTCGGTCCTTGTGACCTACATCCAGTCCCCAAGCCACCCGCTTGAGATTTTCCTTTATCCTTGATTTTGTACACCCAAAATCACAACCATGCACACCACTTGACAAATCCCCTTTGCCAAATGTGTACACCTTCTCTACATCCAAGAGAACACCTTCTCTTCCACCAAGAGAATACACTTCACCTTGTACAACTGCCTCTACACCAAGAAGCCACCCGTGTACAATGCTTGCTTTGAGAATTACAACTTTCCTATAAGCCTTGGTACTGTGTATGAACGTGGACAAGGTCTAGTATAGGAGAAACTTCAGAGAACTTCACAATGGAAATGACTTTTGGTGAAGAACAGAAGTTGGAATCAGTTTTCAGATTTTGATAGAATTTTGGCTTTGGAAAACTGAAGATTTTCTTGGTATTTGGCCTTTGGACTAACTACCCTTTATATAGCTGTAGACTAGGGTTAGTTAGGATAGTTACAGGAGCAATTCAAATGATAGAAACGTTGGAATTTGTTGCACAAAAGACCAGATAACGAAAACTGTCCAACAGTCAAAAACTGCCTATAGTCGACTTGCTTATAGAGTTAGTCGACTAGACTAGGCAATTTTCCTTCTATTAGTCGACTAGGTTTGGGTATTAGTCGACTAGGTCAAGAACGTTGGACTGACAGTTTTCTGTATAACTGATTCAAGTCGACTGCAACTCTTATAAGTCGACTGGACCAGGGATTAGTCGACTAGGGGCAAGGGATTAGTCGACTACATTTTGCTATTAGTCGACTACACTTTACTGTCAAGTCGACTAATGCAGAAACAGAGAGTTGGGTCTGTTTTGGACACATGATTAGTCGACTATAGTTTTTGTCAAGTCGACTATACAAGTGATTAGTCGACTTGATATAGGTATTAGTCGACTAACAGGACTGTGACATGAGTATATGTGTCAAGGCTTTTTACATGCTAGTTCATCTTTATAAAATACATCATATCAACTCTCCTTGGGACATCTTGATCATGTAGAACTCTTGATTCGTCATGTGTTAGAGCTCCAAATGAAATGCTCCACAAAGTCTTCATCGAAATATGTTCCAACATTCTCCCCGTTTTTGATGATGACGCTTTGTGTGCACAAGTGCTCCCCCTGCAGAAAATATGTTATATTTTCCTCCCCCTGCAGAATTTGGGCTATAACAAATATGAAAAGACTTTGTTCTCCCCCTGCAACAAATATATTAGTAAATATATATATATATGTTCTTATCAATTTTTACATGGTACCTGCAAGATAAACGTTAGATGGTACCAAACATAAAAGAACATATTAACCTTTAGGAGTCCAAATCCATTTAGAATTTGGTTTCCACCTGTTAGTATACACATAGTTGCATAAATCACATATATCATGAATGTATGAAGCAATATATGTATTTTTTATCATGAAAACTTGAATTCTTAGGAATCCATATAAACTTTGTCTTAATTCTTTTTGAAACATGATTAGACTTTCTTTTCACATATGGATTACTAACATATGAAGATTTTTCATTATATCCAATACCATAATGATTATCATGTGACAACTTCTGAAAAGATAATAAATCATTCAATTTTTCTTTTCCTTTATTGAACTTAGTAACATTTTGCAAAAGATCTTCATATTTCTTTTTGAAAACTGAAATATCTTTATCTAAAATAGAAATCCTTTTATTTAAAGACTCAGTTTCCTTTTTTAGAAAAATGTTCTCTTTTATAAACTTCTCATTTTCATTTTTCAAAGATGATATGACTTTTTCAAACTCATCTTGTTGAGAATTTATAGAAGATACTTGTAAAGCATAACATGAATTTTCCTTTAAAAGTTTTTCATTTTCTTTTGATAAAACTTTATTTTTCAGTTTTTCATTTTTCAAATCATTAAATAATTCATGAAATGCATCAAAAGTTCAGTAAACGATACCTCATCATCTTCCAGTGCCATGTAACATAGGTTGACACGTTCAGTGGTTTCTTCTTCATCCGAGGAAGATGAATCACTGTTTTCTGATGATGCTTCATAGTTTTTCTTCTTTCTGAACTTTTTGCTCTTGTATTTATCTTTCTTTTTGAGCAAAGGGCAATCCATCTTCATATGACCTGGTTTATTGCAATTAAAGCATTTGAATTTACCTTGCTTTAAGAATCGCCTGAATTTCTTTGAAAGCATTGCCATCTCCTCTTCATCGTCATTGGAATCGTCCGTGTCGGAGGATGCATGGAAGGTGAGTTCTTTCTTCTTTGAGCGGTGTTGTCGTTCCTCCTTCTTTCTTTCTTCCAATTGCACTTCATATGCCATTAGATTACCGATTAGGTTTTTTAACGACAAAGTTGAGAGATCATTCGCCTCTTCAATAGCGGTTGTCTTCTTCTCCCATTCTGGTGTGAGTGCACGAAGGATCTTACGAACTCTTTCAACTTGGGTGTAGTCCTTTCCAAGAGATGCTAAGGAATTGGTGATGTCGGTGAATCTTGTAACCATTTCGGATATGATTTCATTCTCCTCCATTTTGAATAATTCAAACCTGTGGATAAGAATAGATATTTTAGATTCCTTAAATTTACTTGTGCCTTCGTGTCTTACCTGAAGAGTATGTCATATTTGATGTGCAGAAGTGGCTGTTGACACACGGTTGAACTCTTCTTTGGTTAAGGCACAGAACAAGGCATTCATCGCTTTGGCGTCAAGGTTCGCGTTCTTCTTTTGATCATCAGTCCAAGCGTTGTAGTTGGTTGTTGGCTTGGTGTACGATGCTTCAACGATGTTCCAAAGGTCGTAGTTGAGTGATTGCAAGTAGATCTTCATTCTACACTTCCAATAGTTGTAGTTGGATCCGTCAAATAGCGGTGGACGTTGTGTAGAATGTCCTTCTTTGAATTGGGATGATGAGAACTCCGTTGCCATCTTTGTTGTTGACTTGTACCCGCTCTGATACCAATTGTTGGTCCCCGAGATGATGTCAAATGCGGAACTATCTCTGTTGGCAATTAAGATCTAAAAATATCCAAGTCAACATAAAACTAAAACAAGAAGGATTAACGTTAAGCAAATAAATAAACTTGCAAAAAGGAAAACAAATCTCAAAAAATAGACAAACGCAAACAAGGGAGATTTATCCTGGTTCGGTCCTTGTGACCTACATCCAGTCCCCAAGCCACCCGCTTGAGATTTTCCTTTATCCTTGAGTTTGTACTCCCAAAATCACAACCATGCACACCACTTGACAAATCCCCTTTGCCAAATGTGTACACCTTCTCTACATCCAAGAGAACACCTTCTTTCCACCAAGAGAATACACTTCACCTTGTACAACTGCCTCTACACAAAGAAGCCACCCGTGTACAATGCTTGCTTTGAGAATTACAACTTTCCTATAAGCCTTGGTACTGTGTATGAACGTGGACAAGGTCTAGTATAGGAGAAACTTCAGAGAACTTCACAATGGAAATGACTTTTGGTGAAGAACAGAAGTTGGAATCAGTTTTCAGATTTTGATAGAATTTTGGCTTTGAAAAACTGAAGATTTTTCTTGGTATTTGGCCTTTGGACTAACTACCCTTTATATAGCTGTAGACTAGGGTTAGTTAGGATAGTTATAGGAGCAATTCAAATGATAGAAACGTTGGAATTTGTTGCACAAAAGACCAGATAACGAAAACTATCCAACAGTCAAAAACTGCCTATAGTCGACTTGCTTATAGAGTTAGTCGACTAGACTAGGCAATTTTCCTTCTATTAGTCGACTAGGTTTGGGTATTAGTCAACTAGGTCAAGAACGTTGGACTGACAGTTTTCTGTATATCTGATTCAAGTCGACTGCAACTACTTATAAGTCGACTGGACCAAGGATTAGTCGACTAGGGGCAAGGGATTAGTCGACTACATTTTGCTATTAGTCGACTACACTTTACTGTCAAGTCGACTAATGCAGAAACAGAGAGTTGGGTCTGTTTTGGACACATGATTAGTCGACTATAGTTTTTGTCAAGTCGACTATACAAGTGATTAGTCGACTTGATATAGGTATTAGTCGACTAACAGGACTGTGATATGAGTATATGTGTCAAGGCTTTTTACATGCTATTTCATCTTTATAAAATACATCATATCAACTCTCCTTGGGACATCTTGATCATGTAGAACTCTTATTCGTTATGTGTTAGAGCTCCAAATGAAATGCTCCACAAAGTCTTCATCGAAATATGTTCCAACAGTTGTATCCCTCTAGTGTGAGGTGATCCTTGTTTGGCTTTGTGCTTATCCCTAAAGTTGTGAGGTGATTGATATTGGTGGCTTTGTGCCTTAGCCTCTAGTGAGAGGTTGTGCTTGTAAAGGGAGGAGTTGTGTACTCCCGGTTATAGTTGCCCCAAATCCTCGGTGGAGGTTCCCTGTGTGGGAGTCCTGTGTGGACAAAGTTAGTGGATTCGAAATCCTTCTGGGTGAAGGCGGGGACGTAGAGCTGGGTGCTCGAACCTCGAAACACATCTTGTTGTTTGCATTTGATCCATTGACTCTTAACTCTCTCTCTCTCTCTTTACTTTGTGCATTGCTTTACTTTGTCATATCATATACATGCTTGTGTGTTTGTGTGCCTCACTTGTGCTTAACCATGAGAGCTTTATATTGCGCCTCTACTCTTATTCAGAGGAATCAAGAGGAGTTAGTCCAGAGCCCTTCACCGGAAATTCGGCTACACTCGTTGGTTACATTAAGTGTTGTTGCAATTAGTTTTTAAATTTCGCATTTAGTTCATTAGATTAGCCTATCACCTATTCACCCCCCCCCTAGGTGATTTCAATATTTGATAGTCACCTAAGCAGGTCAACTACTTATAGGGGTCTTGACCCAGTCGGTGAGCCTTCGGGGCCTCCTGAAAGATGGTGGCTCATCCATGTTGGATGTTTGGAGCCAACCTACAATAGGATATACTCTGATACTGCCCGAGCAGGTCAACCGCCTATATAGATCTTTATCCTAACAGTGACCCTTTAAGGGACCTCCTGGAAGATGAAGGCTCGCTTGCGTTGGATACTCGGAGCCATCCTATAATGGGATATATCCTGATGGCTGCCCGAGTAGGTCAATCGCCTATATGGGTCTTCACCCTGACGGTGACCCTTGTGGGGGCCTCCTGAAAGATAGAGGTTCGCCTATGTTAGATGTTTGGAGCCAGCCTATAATGGGATATACCCTGATGGTTGTGCGTGAAAGTCAACCGCCTATATGGGTCTTCACCCTGACGGTGACCCTTCTGGGGGCCTCCTGAAAGATGGAGGCTCGCCCACGTTAGATGTTCAGAGCTAGCCAATATTGAGATATACCCTGATGGCCGCTTGAGAAGATCAACCGCTTATATGGGTCTTCACTCTGACGGCGACACCCTTCGGAGGCCTCCTGAAAGATGGAGACTCACCCACGTTGGATGATCAGAGCCAACCTATAATGAATATACCCTGATGGCCGTTCAAGTAGGTCAATCGCCTATATCAGTTTTTACCCTGATGGTGACTCTTCGGGGCTTCGGGGGCCTCCCGAAAGATGGAGGCTCGCCAGCATTGGATGCTCGGAGCCAGCCTATAGTGGAAATTCTCTGATGGCCACCCGAGCAGGTCAATGGCCTATATGGGTCTTCACCCTGACGATGACCCTTCAGAGGGCCTCCTAAAAGATGGAGGCTCACCTGCGTTGGATGCTCAGAGTCATCTTGCATTGGGACCCACCCCGATGGTCCCCCGAGCGAGTCAACGGGCCACTTTGGACCAACATGACAACACAACTTCAAGGCTGAGAGCTTCCCCACTCAGGTAAACATTCATAGGTACCAAGGAGAATGAATCCCATTTGGGAACTATATTCCAAATTATTCCAAACGCTTTGGAACCAAAACGGCGCCCCGAGCAAATGCAACAACAAATCAAATCTCAAACAAGGTAAGATCCCAACAATACTTATCTTAAAAATTCTTTGCTTTATTATAGAGTTGTTTTTTTATTACATCCATTCAAGTACAAGTATGGACACATCTAACAAGAGTGATACAAATACAAGTTTTGATTTTGCATGAATGTGTCCTTCCAGAGAGAAAAACCAGAGGTGCACAGTGTCGCGTCTCGAGCTACGTCCCAGTGATGACTCCTAAGCAAATATCCACTAGGGCCACATGACCGATGATGCCGAGAATTCCCAGGAAGCCACCAGCATGGAAAATCATTCCACGAACTGCAGACTGAAGCCTGCAAAGCGAGGAGGATAACGATGCCAAGACCTTTACCTGAGGGTGAACTCAGAAGCGGAGGCAGCCAAAGCACTGATATCTGATAAGAGCATTGTCAGCCATCCCTAGGGATCAGAACTGCTATTGAATGCCCTTATGGTCTATTCTCTATGTTCATTGCAAGGAAAGAAAAGGGGGTCAAGCCCTAATTTCTGTTCAATTTGTTCTGGCCAGAGTTCAGACATACATTTCAAGTAGAAGGTAGGGCATTCCCTGTCCATCCCGACACTTGGGCCTCGTCATAAGAGCATAAACTGCTTGATGAGCCCATCACAAAAATTGAAACTCCTTGACAAATGGACACCTAAACATCAAGAGTGCAACAACCACCATCCTCTCCCTCTCTTCCTTCGCCGAACGAAGAATGAAAGAGACATCACCACCTACAGAGCAGTGCAAGATTTTTGCAAAAAACACTCTCAAAAAGCAACTCAAATCTCTGTTGAAGAGTTCTGCCTTATTTATAGAGAGAAAAGTAGCTCAAGCATCAACCGCTTAGGATTCTAATCCCCAAAGAAGATGAAAAGCCACTCGATCAGTAGCATACACATGTCACGGTGGTTCAGATTAAAACGATCGCGCCGAAAACGCCGCACCTTCCTCCAATGCCGTGACTCCTCAAAAAGTGGCAGTTAATTAACCAATGTTGCGGCAGAAGTGACACATATTTAAAGCTTTGCTAGCCTGTTGAGCAATGTACGCCACTACAAGATAAAACCCGAAGCGACAGCAAGCAACCTGGGTCCAGGTCCAAAATACCCTTCACTATTTATTCCTTTCTCTCTATCAGATTCCCCAAAAACCTATAGCCCCCAGGGAGAGTTTCTGACCTACTCCAAAGAGAAGGGAATAGAGGGGCCATCTGTAGTGGTCAGTTTCTTACCTCCTCAAGATCACGCCACATGTCCTTCCAACACCAAACAAGCGAGCGACACGTGGCCGCTATCAGAACTTCCAAGCGCGAGTCCTCGAGAGATTCAAACCCAAAGTGGTTCATGTGGATAGAATTAGGAGATAAAGTTAGTTACAAACATCCTTATCTTTAAGCCAAATCCCCATTTGAAATTTGCAGTTATAGTTCGGGAACAGATCAATCACATTGATTGTACATGTATATTGTATTATCTATTATTACATTCCTACATTCATTTTGTAATAAACTCTGCAATTAATTTATCTTAATGTCTAAATTGTACAAGGTGATTATTAATGGAGGAAGATAATATAATACCAAATAAATACCAGTTAAATCGGATTTATATGGATCTATTTGGTTAGTTTGGAGAATCAACAAGGATAAATGAGGATAGAGACAAATTCAGAAGTCCAAAGGTAACCCTATCAACATACAAAGGGATATCTATAGGATTGAGATGTATATTCAGAATATTTAGTGAGATAAGATACAATCCAACTGAAGATCAAGGGATAAACAAATATTTATTTTCAACCTTATCTCCAACCATATCAAAAGTTCTTTTCTGTTGGGTCAGTGATTTGATCTCATCCTCAAGCACGGTCTCCCCTCCCCATTTTTCTTATAAATACCACCATATGTAGAAGGCAAAAGGCACCAACAGAGAGTTTAGAATAGACTTTTTGTTTAAGTTTAACTTTGGTTTTCTTTTCTCTTTTAATGTAATTTGTTGTTTTTCTTTATATAACTGAGATCAGAGAGAAGTTTCATAAGAGAAAGAGAAAAATGTTGTATTGAGAGTGAAACCAGTGAAAGTTTCTTATTTTACTTTATTTCAATCAAAGTTGCATTTTTTATTCTTCTTTCTTTTTGCTTTATTTGCCTCTGCGATGACTTGTAAATCCAAGTGAATCCTATAGCCTCGAATTTGCTTTGCCTTTGCAAGTGCCACTGATGGCTTATCGTGATGGATATCTATTACAAGTTGTGTAATAGTTTAGTATTCTTTTCTGCTTGCATTTTTATTTAGGTAGACTGATTTGGAGTAGGAAAGATCCTATATGCCATGTTGTGATTGCCTTCAAGACAAAGTAAATCATTGCAATAGATCCAAGGTAAGCAAGCGCCAAAAGGTAAGTAAGTATTTTTTTAGTTCTTTCTTTCTTTATTTCTTAGGCTAGAAACATAACTTCTTAAAACCATCTCTTTATTCTTTCTTTTTTCTGCTTCATTTTTAACTTTGTTTAGATACACTTTCCAACACCAACAACATCATCTTCTTCTTCTCCTCTTCTAACACTTTTTCTTTTCTTTTAAAACTAAGAAGAAATAATTTAACCAATCTAGTAACTTAGAAATGACTTACTAAAAGATTCTATCGGCATCCCTCCTTATTGATCACGACCTGCATAGCCACTTGCTATAGCGGTAGCATTGAACAACCTCGCACTATCTTAGTCTTTAATTCTAGACTTTACATTTTTCATGTAGATAAAGACTCAGTCAAATTTTGGCGCCGTTGCAGGAGAGGGATGGTAAGTAATTCTTTTTAAGCTTTTAACGGTTAAGTCTTCTTCTCTGTTTTGCATGCAGGAGGAGAGATTAAGGGAATTTTGCTGTAGTGGACATTAAGTGGCTCCGGACTCTGCTAAAAAAAGCAGAGCCTAGAGGCCCTCAGAGTTGCCGTGCAAACATGGTAAAAGCCTTGTTTTCACGGTAATCTGAGTGAACTACTCACCCTTTTTTGTTTGCAGGTGATTGAAATTGAAAGATCTGATTTCCGTAGTGTTTATTTTTCTTGTTTTAACTTTCTGTGCACACTGTTTTTAACCAACAGTAACTTGTAATTATAATTTTTTAAAAAATAATTTAGACTTTTCATTTAGGGCATTTCTCTAGTTATGTTTACATTTATATTACTGTTGAAGAGTACTGAAACCAAGGCATGTGTGCATTGCAGTAGCATAGGAAACACACTTGTATGATAAATTGCTTATGTATTACCTTTTGTTATATACTTGCACACTTGCATGAAAACAATTAAGGGCATTTCCTTAAATAAGATAAGGTGGAAAAGTTATTACCCTTTCTTAGCCCACAAATCACCTCCTCACTTACTAAACAAGCCTAACTAAAACTTAGTAGACATTGGCCTTAGAGACATCTCGGACTCATTAGGAGATTGACCTAAGAGGGAAGTTGTTAGAGTTTAACTCTTATCAAATTGGTGTCAAAGGTTAGAGATTGAGAGGCGGAAACTCGAAGAACAGTGGTTTGGCATAATTAGGTCCGCTGCTCAAGCATAGATATCTCCCACTGGACTTGCCCCTGTTGGCCCAAAGGTTACAATCCCCGGGTTATGTGTTTTGATGATAACAAACCATATAAAAGCTATTTGGTACTAATAGAAGTTCAAGAATGAATTTCAGGTTAGTACAGATATGGATGGCTCAAGCATGAGATATTAGGCTCTAGCTCAATCACTGCTCAATATAAAGTTTCAGAGACGCCTGCTTATAGACTCATCTTGTATATAGTTTTTGTTAAAGATTAGATATATAGTTGAAGCTCAAAAATACACACACACCAAAATGCACGTTTTCCTAAAGTATGATTTTGGTTCTCAAATTTTCTAAATTTTTTTTTATCAAGTTTTGAACTTATATCTAATAGCTATGTATGTTTCCTGTCTTCCAAAATCCAAACAAAAATATTTTAAAATTTTATATATCTTCAAAAAGATTTTTCAAAAACTGTTTTGGCTAAGGTCGGTCGACCAGGCAGTCGACCGGGCCTATTACAGGCCAGAACGGTCGACCACACGGTCGACCAGAGTTCTGGCAATTGGGGATGTGCACATTGTGCACGTTCCCGATCGACTGGGCAGTTAATCAGTCCCTGTTGCGGTCAACCGGGCAGCCAACTCTCAGTTTTTTACGGGTGATCGACTGGTCGACCGGGAAGAGCTAATGGTTAGATTTTTGAATCTACCGGTCGACTTGCCGGTCGACCGCCAGTATGCCAGATTGGCAATTCTGACTGTTTTGTTTTAGTAGTTTTTAAAACATGTTTAAATTTAAAACGTTGATAGTTGATTTTGAGGGTCAATTTATTCCTCTTTTATGCTGTTAAAACTATTCTAAGTTTACTCTTCCTAAAACCTATATAAAGGGGTCATTAGGGTTGAGTTCATCACAACAACAATTTGAAAACATTCAAAGTTTTATGCTTACTTGAGAAAAGTTTTTGTTTTAGTTTTTTATGCTTTATTCTCTAAAAATCTCTTCAAGTTTAGGTTCTAAAAATCTCTCTTCTATTTTTAAATTTCACTTACAAAACCTTGAGCTTCAATCTTATATATTATTCTCTAGGATTTTTGTAAAGAAGTATTTTCAAGAGAGAGTTTATGGTCTTTCGATCACCCAGTCCTTATTGTATTATTGCTACACTACCTCTGGATTAGAGGAGTGTGTTGGGGAGTTGTGTACTCCATAATGGTTGTAATTCCTTTGGTGAAAAGTTCTAGTGGATTGGAAATCCTTCACGGTGGTGAAGGCGGGAACGTAGAGCGGTGGCTCGAATCTCGAAACAAATCTCTTTATTTGCGATTGATTTACTTTTCTATCTTATCTACTTTATATTCATTCATTTATTGTAGATCTATACTCTTACAACAAGATTGCATTGAGCACCTCAAACTCTTATTTAGAGGAATCACGAGGAAGAAGTTCAGAACCCTTCACGGGGTATACAGCTTCTAATCTTACTTTGAGTGATCGTTTGCATCATCTCATTTTTATTTTGCATTGAATATTGATTTGATTAGATTTACACCTATTCACCCGCCTCTAGGTGTAATTTCAATTGGTATTAGAGTAAGGTCTCTAGTTTTTGGCTTAACATCCTTAGAGAGATCCTATTTTGCTAATCATTCTATTACTTTCTTCATTCATCCACTAGTAAAGATGGCCGATAGCATTAGGACCCCTCCCAAGTTTGATGGCCTTAACTTTCCTATATGGAAAGTTAGGATGACCGTATTTTTACAGTCCCTAGGATGCTGGGTTACAAAGGCGGTGACCAAACCCTATAGTGCACCCACCGATGAGGAGGACATTTGGTCCGATCTTGCCTCCAAGGAATATGAGGCTAATTCAAAGGCTCAAAATGTCATGCTTTTAGCATTGAATGAGGATGACATGACAAGGGTCATTCATTGTAAATCCGCCTATAAGATTTGGCAACACTTATTGGTCACTCATGAGGGAACATCACAAGTCAAGAGAGCTAAAATTGATCTCTTGCGTTCCCAATATGAAAACTTTAAAATGCATGAAAATGAGTCTATTTGATGACATGATTACGAAGTTTACTAAAATTACTAATGGTCTTACTTCTCTAGGTGATGAAATCAACAATGATCAAAAGGTTCGAAAGGTCATTCACATACTTCCACCATCTTGGGAAGTCAAAGCTACCACATTGAAGGATTGAACGATAAAGATGAGATGGAGTTCATTGGACTTATCGGCAACCTAAAGACTCATGAGATTGAGAAAATAGCAAGAGAAGAAATGTCGCCACAAAAGAAGAAGACTATCGCTTTCAAGTCTACTCCTGTCATCTCTGACGATCAAGAAGAAGAAGAAGAAGAAGAAGAAGAAGAGCTATCTCTCCTCGTAAGAAATGTAATAAGAGCATACAACAAGGAAAAATACAACCATAGGAGACGACGACAAGGAAAGGAGGAAAAGAAAATCATTTGCTTCAACTGTCGGAAACCCAGACATATCATGGTCGAATGTCCAGATTTCAGAAACAAGATATCTTCTTCTATCAAGCAAAAGAAGTCATTTATGAAGAAAGCTCTCAAAGTCACTTGGGATTCAGAAAGTGAATCCGAAGAGGAGGTGGACACTGCAAACGTGTGTTTTATGGCAAACATACCCAAGGTAAATTCTGAACCATCTTTCGATAATAGTGGAGTAACTCAAGAGGATTTATTAAATGCTTTTATAGAACTTTCAGATAATTATGATACTTTAAAGAAAAATTGTCAAACAATGAAAAAGATAAATGAAATTCTTCAAAAAAAATTATTATTCTTTTCAAAGAAAAAGATGATTTATCTTCCACTCTTTTATTAACACAAAGGGAGTTTGATGCATACAAGGTTTCATGTAAAGCTAAGTTTCCCAGATTGATGAAAATAAAATTTCTATCTTAAAAACTAAAATCAACAATTTGGGAAATGTTTTAAAGAAATGTGAGTTTAACAAAGCTAAATTAGAAGACATGTTTTCAAACACATTCATACTACACATGCTCACACACACACACCAAGCATGTTAATACACCGCATGTTCACCATGCTCATAAACCACATGCACATCATGCACATCATGCTTTCAAGTATAGGAGATTTTATAAATATACTTATTATGGCTGAAATAGTCATCTAGCTAAATTTTGTTATGATCGTATAAATGGTACTAATAATCATGTTTGGGTTCGAAGTACTAACGTAATAGGACCCAAGAAAATATGGGTACCAAAGTTAACAACTTCATTGTTTGATATAGGTACACACCAATGCTCCAAGACGTAGGGAGCGGTGGTACCTTGATAGTGGTTGCTCAAGGCACATGACATGAGACATTAATAATTTTGCAACCCTATCAAGGTACGTTGAAGGTGGCACCGTCACCTTCGGAGATGATTCCAAGGGCAACATCATCGGTATAGGTAACATCAAGATTGGTACATCTCCCTTAACTGAAAATGTTATTTTAGTTAATGGTCTTAAACATAATTTACTTAGTATTAGTCAACTATGTGATCGTGTTTCAAAGTTATTTTTGATGAATCTTCTTGTAACATTTTTTATTGTAAAACCAATGATTGTATTCTCACCGAATTTTATGAAAATAATGTTTATATTATTGATATGTATAATCTAGATTGCAAAACTAAATGTTTAAACGGTTTTAATGAGGATCATGGTTATGGCATAGAAGATTAGGCCATTTATTTTTGACCATCTTTCTAGAATCAATTCTAAGGAATCGGTGAAGGGTATTCTTTACTTGAAGTTTGAGAAGGACCGCATTTGTGATGCGTGCCAACTTAGGAAACAAACCAAGTCCTCTTTCAAACCAATTAAGGATATCATGACATCTAGGCCATTAGAATTGATCCACATAGATTTGTTTGGTCAAACTAAAACTAAAAGTTTAAATAAAAATTGCTATGTTTTTATTTTAGTTGATGATTTTTCCCGTTTCACATGGATTTTCTTTTGGAACATAAAGATCAAGCTTTTTCGCATTTTAATATTTTAAGAAAAGGGTTGAAAATGAAAAAGGTTTTTCGGTTTTACACATAAGAAGTGATAGATGTGGTGAGTTTATCAACCAATCCTTCATCACTTATTGTGAAAAAAATGGAATTAAGCTTGAGTTGTCTTGTCCTAGAACTCCACAACAAAATAGAGCCGTTGAAAGAAAGAATCAGACTCTTCAAGAAATGGTTAGGATTATGATTAGTGAATACGGGCTCCCTCAATACTTATGGGCCAAGGCCGTAAACATCGCATGCTATATATAGAATAGAATTTATCATTGTAAAAATACTTCCAAAACTTCGTTTGAAATCTATTATTCAAGAAAACTAAATGTTTCATATTTTAGAGTTTTTGGATGCAAATGTTTTGTTTTTAACACCAAAGATTACTTGGGTAAATTTGATGCTAAGGCTTTTGAAACAATTTTTTTTGGTTATTTTAATACTAGCAAAGCTTATAAAGTGTTCAATAAATCATCTCTTACAATTGAAGAATCTATGCATGTTAAGTTTGAAGAATCTGATGCATTTGTTAAGAATGTTGTAGAGATTGACACTTTAGGTGAAGACATGGAGAAAGTATCCTTGAAGGACTCACCTACTCAAGAAGACAAGCAAAAACTTAATGGTGAAGTTCAAGAGGATGAAGTGAAACCATCTTAACCGCTTCCAAAAGATTAAAGATATGCTACAAGTCATCCCAAAGATCTCATCATAGGAGATGTATCAAACGGGGTATCTACTCGCTCCAAATTCCATGATTTGTGTTGTCATTATGTTTTCATTTCCCATATTGAACCCAAAAACATCCTCGAAGCCGAGGGCGACTCATATTGGTTGCTTGCAATGCAAGAAGAGCTCAATCAATTTGAGCGCAACCAAGTTTGGCATCTCGTTTCTAGACCCCGTGATAGACCAACAATTGGTACTAAATAGACTTTTAGGAACAAGTTGAATGAGTCGGGAAATATTGTTAGGAATAAGCTAGGTTAGTGGCCCAAGGTTACACCCAAATCAAGGGCATCAATTTTGAGGAAACCTTTACACCCGTAATACAGCTCGAAGCTATACGGATCACACTTGCTTTTGCTTCTTATAAAAAATCCAAACTTTTTCAAATGTATGTCAAAAGCACATTTTAAATGGTTTTATTGAAGAGGAAGTATATGTTGAACAACCTCCCGGGTTTGTTGATCCTATACATACAAATTTTGTTTTCAAACTAGATAAAGCTTTGTATGGTTTAAAACAAGCTCGTAGAGCTTGGTATGAAAGATGATTGAGGTAAAACCTGCACAAAAAATACAAAATTTTAGATTTAGAAATAAAGATGTGCAAGTGCTCAATTCTTACCGCTATAGCAAGTGGCTATGCGGGTCGTGATCCACAAGGAGGGTTTTGCGATAGAAACATTTACGTTTCTTTATTGAAATCTTAATGAAGATAAAACGAAGATTCTTCTTTGTTTAAAGAAATGAAAATAAAAAAAGAAAGTTATGTTAAAGTCAGAAAGAAAACGAGAGATGAAGAAGGTGGAGAGAAATGGAGAATGACTATTTACAAAGAAAGGGGAAAGAAAGCGATTATGTACAAATGAGTTTGGAAAGAAGCGATTTGGAAGATATGGTGTTCGTGATTTAATTTACAGAAATAAAAGAAAAGAAAGAAAATTGAAGAAATACTTACCTTAGTTTGGTTGATGACTTACTTGGAAACCTTGCATGTTCTACCTTGCTTTGGAGGCGTTCAACGCATAGGACATAGGATGGAGCTCAGTCCCCGTTCGCATTATATCATCAAGCCAGGCAAGAATGAAGTGATATGGATTTGAGGAGGAGAACATCTTCATGAAGTATCGTTGGCACTCACAAAGACTTTGTTATACTTATGCTTCAGAATTCACTTGCATTCTCATCAAAAACAAACAGAGGTAAAGTAGAAAGAGGAAAAGAAAAAGAAACTAAAAGAAAAGAGACGAACATAAACAAATGTTTACCTTTATTGCTTGAAACAATAGAAGAAAGGAGGAGGGTACATCGGTGTCACTCTCAACATCAGCCTCTCTCTCTTACTTACATGAATCTTCATCTAACCTAAGTTTACATACAAGTTACATAAAAGAAAAGAAAACCTAAACTAAGAAATGGAAAACTTAGCTAAATCCTATCTCTACCTTCTCCTTAAGGAATGGGCCTGCAAATAAATTAAACATTTAATTAGGACAAAGCAGATTTTATTCTATAATAAGTATGGAAATATGATAATAAATGTGCAACATTAGTGACCAATCACACCCCCATACCTATCTTTTGCTCGTCCTCGAGCAAAACAACTAAACTATACTAAGGATTATTAGACCACTTTCGCAGGTCACGAGATTGCACTGAGTATGTGCAACAAGCCGTTAAACCTCTAGGTTTCCCCTAGAGGACGAGTTTTGTCTCATGAGGGTTTTCAGTGGATTACACCCACAAAATCCATAAAGAAAGAGAAACAAAGAGTTAGTATTTTCGAAAAGCATTTTGAAAGAGAAAAATATTTGAAATATAATTGTAAGATTTAAGCAATCTATAAGTTATAGGAAAACTGAATTTTTCATTCCTAAACTTAGTCTCTATTCAAAAATTTGTTATCAATCGAAGCAAGGAGTCAAATTGTACTTCTCATCTGCTCTATTACTTTACCCTAAGTCATATGCACTTTGTGATTGTAAAAATTTTGACTAAGGATTCTTTAACTCTAACTCTTATGCCTCATTTATTATTATATATATATATAATTTTTTTTTGGGTATTATTCCTTAGTTCTAATAGGCTTTCTAATCTGCCCATGTAACGAGCCTTTAATCGATGACTCCCAAACCAAACGGTCTTAGGGCACTAGGTGAGAAAACACCCCAAGGACTTAAGGACTCGAGCAAACAAGGCCACAAAACTAAGGATTTTATTATATGAACCCCTTTTAGGCGTGAATACTTATGCTTTATTAGGCACAAATACCCAGCTTAATCAGAGAATGTTTATATATATATATATATTTTCAAACTTATCTAATCATCTTTCGCATAAATACTAAGGCTTGCTTAGGCCAAAGCACCTAGCTAATCAATAATTAGATTTGTTTATCTTTTTTTTTCTTTTTTTTATAAGGCATAAGAATCTTTGTTTTTGAACCCTAAGTGTGTAAGTGTATGAAGTGTGCATATTTCATCAAGGTAAAGATCAAGACTAAATTACTTTGACAAATTATCTTCCTAACCCTAAAAATCAAACAAATAATCTTATTTTGGCCAAGTATAAGAAATCCTAATTTGAATTTTCCTATTCCTTAAAATTAACTTAATTTCTTACAAAAATAAGTCAAAATATTGTTTCTATTTTTCAAAAAGTTTTTAAAAGTAAAGAAAATGTTAATTTTTTTATTTTTTTATTTTTTATAAAAAGAAAAACCTAAGTTATGTTAGAACCCTCCCCCACACCTATCTCATGCATTGTCCTCAATGTATGAATTAATGCATAGATGCATGAAAAAGAAGAAAGGGAAAGAAAATGTTACCTTAAGGTGGTGATTCCGGTGGTGGTCTGATTGGTCCACGAAATGCGGCCCAATCAACTTTTCTTGGGGCTCGGAGGAACCCGCCAGAAATTACTCTAATATAACCCACTAAAAAGATGTGTCCATAAAGAATTTTTATTAAGTATTTGACCCCATCTAATTTCCAAATTCCATAACAAATTTCGGAGTCAAATTTGTCAACCACCTCGTCCCAGAATGGAGTATGAAATGATAGAAGGATTGACTTGGACTCAGGAAGTACAGGAACTAACACCGACTCAGGAAGGTGACTTAAGTCAAGTAAAGGTTCAAGAGTCGAAATAGGTTCAGAAATTGGGTCCAAGTCAAGAAGTTGGAACTCAAGTCTACAATTATTTTCTAACAATGGAATGTGACTTAATGTTGGTAATTCAAGTTCAAGAATGATAGGTGGAATCAAAACTGACTCTAAAATATTACTCAAGTTTGGTAACAAAACAGGAGTCAATAATGATTCAGAAAGTTGAACTGGATCACGGATTTGGGAATCTAGGTCACATATCTCATTGAGCTCAATATCAAAAAAATGAGAACTTGCCAATTTATCAATGGATTTTCAAGATTATAAAATTGGTCAAGTTCAATATGATCATCAAAGATGGGTGATTCAATTTCATGATGAATTGGCACAGGATCCAATGTTCACTCGGAAAAAAGATTGAAATCAGGTGTAGATACCTGAGTCATTATTGAATCAGGAAGTAAAATTGAATCACTAAGTTCTGATCATGATCATATTCATTTTCAAGTTCTATTTCAGGTAAGGGATAACTTGTCAAACTATCAATTTCATTTGGAGTTTGGGCAAGTTCAAATGGTTATTCTGAAATGGAATCTTGATTTTCAAAACTACATGACTCTTCGGCTCTAACAGGATGGTTAGTGACATCAGAATTGGTCAAACGGTGAGAACGTAGAGATTCGACCATCATATCTATGTCACGATTTCTAGCATTTTGAGCATGAGTCATGGCTTCAAGCATCTTTTCATAATTGATGGATTCATTGTTTTGATGAAAAGATGAAGTGTTGTCTTGGAAGTGGTAGTGAAATTGTGAGTCCATCAGATTTTGTGATTGTTGTTTGGACTCACGCATACTCCTTTCCAAAATTGATGGTTTTCTATTTTGGACTGGTGGAACTGAGTATGACTTTAGGGGATATTGTGGACTAGGTGGATAAGGGGGACAAGTTGGTTGAAAATTATGCTCGGGGTAGGTGAATCCCCACTGACTCTGTGAAGAGTTGAAATCATTATGGAAATTATAGTCATACGATGGGGGACATGGGTTATATTGATTCGGATAAGACCAATCCGGCACACTAGGTTGGTTAAAGTCATGATATATCGGGTTGGTAATATCCGAAAAAGAGTTTGATGTGTAATATGGATTATTACTAAAATTGGAAAAATTGTTATTATAGGCCATATCACACAATGGAATACAAACAAAAAGAAAGAAAAACAAACAAATAAACAAAGAAAAAGAAAAAAAATTCTAATCTAAGTTAGGGTAGACCTATGACCTAGACGACTCCTAACTGGTTAGACTGTCCACGGGAGGTCCAATGCAGACTTTGACCACAAGCTAATCAGCCAGGTCAGGGCAAGGTTGGTGGGAGGTTTTCCGTCAAAAACGTTCCTTAATTAATAACCACCAACCTTCGGGCTTTCGGCCCTTAATCCCTTTCCTAGACACTGATTTTGCAAGAGTCAAATTCTAACACTTTTCCCCCTTAGGATGATCTCCTAATTGAGACCGAGATGTCCCTAGGGCCAACGTCTACTCATTTTTAGTTAGGCTTGGGTTAGTGAGTGCTTGGAATCTGATGTTTGGGCTAAGGAAGGGTGATTAAATCCCCACCTTATCTTGTTATGAGTTAGTGCCGTTAAGATAAGTTTGTGCAAGTGTACAAGATATGTAAATAAGATTCACTCAAAGCGATGTAAATCAACCAAGAGATAGTCCTATTCTAGATGCAATGCGTACGTACTTTGCTCCAGCACTCTTCAACAGTAAAAATAAATGAATTGAAAAGACACGTGCCTAAAATGCAAACGTCTAATCAATTTTTTATCTTTTCAACAAATGTTTTACTGTTGATTATTAGCAGGCTTATGTGATTGCATATAAGAAATAAAGTTGCAGAAAACTAGAATTTTGCAAAGCAAGCAGCCCTGTAAAAACCAATTAGTAGTGAACTCTTCCTTACCGCGGAAACGCGGCTAAAGCCGAGAAATGCGGTAATTCAGAGGGTACTTGGTCTCTGCTTTCTAGAGCAGAGGCCCAATACCACTTATATGTCACTGCAATCTTCTTTTCCTGATTTGATTGCCCTTAACCTGCAACAGAGAAGAAAGTTCGTTTTAGTTCTAAAAATTTTCAATAAAAAATAGATTTCAATAAAAACGTTACCCTCCCCGGCAACGGCGCCAAAATTTGATTGAGGTAAAACCTGCACAAAAAATACAAAATTTTAGATTTAGAAATAAAGATGTGCAAGTGCTCAATTCTTACCGCTATAGCAAGTGGCTATGCGGGTCGTGATCCACAAGGAGGGTTTTGCGATAGAAGCGTTTACGTTTCTTTATTGAAATCTTAATGAAGATAAAATGAAGATTCTTCTTTGTTTAAAGAAATGAAAATAAAAAAAGAAAGTTATGTTAAAGTCAGAAAGAAAACGAGAGATGAAGAAGGTGGAGAGAAATGGAGAATGACTATTTACAAAGAAAGGGGAAAGAAAGCGACTATGTACAAATGAGTTTGGAAAGAAGCGATTTGGAAGATATGGTGTTCGTGATTTAATTTACAGAAATAAAAGAAAAGAAAGAAAATTGAAGAAATACTTACCTTAGTTTGGTTGATGACTTACTTGGAAACCTTGCATGTTCTACCTTGCTTTGGAGGCGTTCAACGCATAGGACATAGGATGGAGCTCAGTCCCCGTTCGCATTATATCATCAAGCCAGGCAAGAATGAAGTGATACGGATTTGAGGAGGAGAACATCTTCATGAAGTATCGTTGGCACTCACAAAGACTTTGTTATACTTATGCTTCAGAATTCACTTGCATTCTCATCAAAAACAAACAGAGGTAAAGTAGAAAGAGGAAAAGAAAAAGAAACTAAAAGAAAAGAGACGAACATAAACAAATGTTTACCTTTATTGCTTGAAACAATAGAAGAAAGGAGGAGGGTACATCGGTGTCACTCTCAACATCAGCCTCTCTCTCTTACTTACATGAATCTTCATCTAACCTAAGCTTACATACAAGTTACATAAAAAGAAAAGAAAACCTAAACTAAGAAATGGAAAACTTAGCTAAATCCTATCTCTGCCTTCTCCTTAAGGAATGGGCCTGCAAATAAATTAAACATTTAATTAGGACAAAGCAGATTTTATTCTATAATAAGTATGGAAATATGATAATAAATGTGCAACATTAGTGACCAATCAAAAGACTTTCAGCATTTCTTCTTTCAAATGGTTTTATTAAAGGTAAAGTAGATACTACTTTGTTTACTAAGTATGTTGATAGTGACATTCTTATTATTCAAATTTATGTTGATGATATAACTTTGGATCTAACGAAATACTTTGCAAAGATTTTGAATCATGTATGCAGAATGAGTTTGAAATGTCTATGATGGGAGAGCTAAACTACTTCCTTGAACTTCAAATCAAGCAAAGAAGTGATGGAATCTTTATAAGTTAAGTCAAGTACACAAAGGAACTCATAAAGAAATTCGGACTTGATGGGTCAAAGACTAGCAAAACTCCCATGGCTATCACAACTAAACTTGATAAGGATGAACAAGGTAAAAGTGTAGACATAAAACTTTATAGAAGCATGATTGGTAATTTGTTGTATTTGACGGTTAGTAGGTCGTATAACATGTTTAGTGTATGTCTTTGTGCTAGATTCCAATCTTGTCCTAAAGAGTCCCACTTGATTGCGGTAAAACACATTATTCGATACCTTAAGGGCACTATTGGAATGGGTCTATGGTATCCGAAGACCGGACAATTTTTAATGACGAGTTTTTCGGATGCCGACTATGCAGCTTGTAGAGTGGATAGGAAGAGTACAAGTGGAACATATCAGTTTCTAGGAAATTGTCTTGTTTCATGGTCTTCCAAGAAACAAAATTTTGTAGCCCTCTCAACCACCGAGGCGGAGTATGTTGCGGCTGGGACTTGTTGTGCTCAAGTCCTTTGGATGAAACATACTTTTCTTGATTATGATTTGCATTATGACCATGTTAAAATATTTTGTGATAATACTAGTACTATTCATATGACTAAAAATGCAAATCAACATAGTAAGACTAAGCATATAGAGATTTGATATCGCTTTCTTAGAGATCATTATGAGAAAGGTGATATTGATATAGATTATGTTTCTACTGAATTTTAACTTGCAGATATAATTACTAAACCACTTAATTTTAACAGATTTTCTTTTATATGTGGTGAACTAAATGTTTGTATTCTTGATTGATGAGATTTCATGGTTGTTTACTATCCCTTTTTGATGTATGACAAAAAGGGGGAGAAGTATTTGTGGTGGTTTCATGTTTTGATTTCATGTTTTGTACATGACATGTTTATCTCATTTATGTATATGTTTTCATGTTTTATACTTGATAATAGAACATCATTTGAGGGGGAGCTTTTACCTCCCTCCTATATTTTGTTTTATAGCTTATATGTTTTGTCATCATCAAAAGGGGGAGATCATTGGCCCAAAGGTTACAATCCCCGGGTTACGTCTTTTGATGATAACAAACCATATAAAAACTATTTGGTACTAATAGAAGTTCAAGAATGAATTTCAGGCTGTTACAGGTATGGATGGCTCAAGCATGGGATATTAGGCTCTAACTCAATCACTGCTCAACATCAAGTTTCAGAGACGCCTGCTTGTAGACTCATCTTGTATATAGTTTTTGTTAAAGATTATTATATATGGTTGAAGCTCAAAATACACACACACACACACACACACACACACACACACACACCAAAATGCATGTTTTTCTAAAGTATGATTTTGGTTCTCAAATTTTTTAAAATATTTTTTTATCAAGTTTTGAACTTATATCTAGTAGCTATGTATGTTTCCTAACTTCTAAAATCCAAACAAAAATATTTCAAAATTTTACATATCTTCTAAAAGATTTTTCAAAAACTGTTTTGACCAAGGTCGATCGACCGAGCGGTCGACCGTGCCTATTACAGGCTAGAATGGTCGATCGCACGATTGACTGGAGTTCTGACAATTGGGGGTGTGCACGTTGTGCACGTTCCTGGTTGACCGGGCGGTCGATCGGTCCCTGTTGCGGTCGACTGGATGGTCGATCGACTGTAAGCAGCCAACTCTCGATTTGTCACGGCCGACTGATCGGTCGACCGGGAAGAGTTAACGGTCAGATTTTTGAATCTACCGGTCGACCGGCCGGTCGACCGCTAGTATACCAGATTGGCAATTCTGATTGTTTTGTTTTAGTTATTTTTAAAACATGTTTAAATTCAAAACGTGGATAGTTGATTTTGAGGGTTAATTTATTCCTCTTTTCTGCTGGTAAAACTATTCTAACTTTACTCTTCCTAAAGCCTATATAAAGGAGTCATTAGGGTTGAGTTCATCACAATAACAATTTGAAAAGATTCAAAGTTTTGTGCTTACTTGAGAAAAAAATTTTGTTTCAGTATTTGTACTTTTATTCTCTGAAAATCTCTTCAAGTTTTTGTTCTGAAAATATCTTTTCTATTTTTAAATTTCACTTACAAAACCTTGTGCTTCAATCTTATATATTATTCTCTAGGGTTTTCGCAAAGAAGTGTTTTCAAGAGAGAGTTTGTGGTCTTTTGATCACCCAGTGCTTATTGTATTGTTGCTACGCTACCTCTAGATTAGAGGAGTGTGTTGGGGAGTTGTATACTCCATAGTGGTTGTAATTCCTTTGGTGAAAAGTTCTAGTCGATTGGAAATCTTTCACGGTGGTGAAGGCGGGGACGTAGAGCGGTGGCTCGAACCTCGAAACAAATCTCTTTGTTTGCGATTGATTTACTTGTCTATCATATCTACTTTATATTCATTCATTTATTATCGACCTATACTCTTACAACAAGATTGCATTGAGCACCACAAACTCTTATCTAGAGGAATCGCGAGGAAGAATCAGAACCCTTCAAGGGATATACGGCTTCTAATCTTGCTTTCAGTGATCGTTTGCATCATCTCATTTTTATTTTGCATTGAATATTGATTTGATTAGCCTCACACCTATTCACCCCCCTCTAGGTGTAATTTCAGCCCCTACCTGGCCGATTAACTTGTGGTCAGATTGCTACAACCTCCCATGGACAATCTAACCAGTTAGGAGTCATCTAGGTCTAGGGTCTACCTTAATATAGGCCATATTTTTCTTTCTTTTATTTGTTTATTTGTTTGTTTTCTTTATTTGTTTTTGTAAGTTTGTGTAAAATGGATTATAATAATATTTTTTTCAATTTTAATAGTATTCTATATTACTGTTTGGCGGGAAAATTGAAGGGGCGTGTAATTCTTTATTTGATTGTAAAGAAAATTACAACAGATCAATAATCCGGTTACAAGAGAGGGAAGATATTTAAGCTCAAATCTCCCCTTTGTTTAGTGCTGGGTTCTTGATGTGGCGATGAAAAGTGAATCTTGTTTTCCGTTGACCGAGTGAACGTCAAGACCTTTTGAGGAACTTCTCTTTGGACGGCGGACGAAGTAACACAGCTTCTGTCTAACGAGAATCTCAAAGAGACCATAGGTAAAAATAAACTAGTACGCAGCAAGGTTTTAGAAGAGTTGAACTCACTTTTCCTTTTAGCTGGAGATCTTGGTCCTTCTGTGGCTTACAACCGAAATTCTTCTAATTAGATTTTTCGACCCCTCTTCCATAGCAAACTGGGCTATTTATAGAGGTTTCAGGGGGTAAAAGTGTCCCCCTAAAAACACTCCATAATGGGGGTTAACTCCCTTATTTCGTGGGCAGTAATTGACCTAGTAATGAGGGCAGTTATAACCGAGACGCGGGTTTTGAGCCTCGCATTTTGTCGCGAGTTTTGAACTCTACCAGGCACGGCTTCAGGCTTTCACATCTTGATACTATACTGATATAAGGACGCGGGCTTCGATTCGCGTCTTGGCTATTACCAAACAGCTGGGACGCGGGTTTCAACCCTCGTGTCTTGGTATTGTACTAATGTTGAGGCGCGGGCTCCATGCTCTCCTCCTTGGCATTATACATGTGGCTACAATTAGCCCCGCGTTTGGAGTTTTGTGATGACTTATCCTCAGTGATTTTTTGACAGTCAACAGAACTCCCTCCAAAATTTTTGATATTCCGCAGTTGACTGGGATGGATTTTGAAATACTTTGAATCTTGGTTGGATTAATACCCCTCATGATTGGACTGACAATCATTTGAGATGCCCTGAGTTTGATCCTGTCTGGAATATGGTCTTCGTGAGTGTACTGTAAAACCCTTTGAAGCCGCCAGAGGTGATCATCGTGAGTGTCTAGATGCGCAGTCTAGACCTCCTCAGTGCTCTGAGCTAGTTGTTGGTGTACTATTGAACCAGGGGTAAACAATCGTCTGCTTATGCCAGTATACTACTGAACTGATTACAAAAGCAAAGACTGATGCAAGTTTTGTAGACACAGGGGTCATGTTGCTCTCGAGACGCAGTCCTCACTCGGAGTGGGGACGTATCTATTAATTTGTTAAAGGAACGCGACCTCTAGAGGGACGCGATCTTTGAAGTAAAGACGCAACTTTCATCCTGTTGACTAGATGCAGTTTTGGTCTTGCTAAAGAGACGCGACCTTTGGGGGGACGAGACTTTGTTAAATGCGAGTCCCGCATTCTGAGCACGTTGCCACGTGTCTCGCGGAGTTGAGGGGACATCTTTCCTTTAACACGCGAAATTCGTGTCCATTTAAGACGCATGCCACGCGTCAGGCGAGGATTAGACCTCGAGACATGCGCCTCGTTTCTCTGCGGATCACTGTGACTATAAAAGACAATAGTCTTTCAAGAGTCATCATTAGGCTCTTCTTCTTCTTCGCTAAGCTTTGTATTGAGTGTTAAGAAAAACTTAGAGCTCTCTCCATTTTTCTTCATCTGTGACATCGATTTCACGATTGCAATGGCACCCAAGACAAAACCTGCTGGCTCATCCATATCTTTTTGAACTTTTGATGCCTGGATGAACTCAGCTTTCATAGTCGCACTCCTTGACTGTTTATAAAAATGCAGTCCTTAGTCGTTTTGATAGGGTACGATCATAAATAATAAATTTAGGTTGCACTGAGTTCTTGAGCGAGTGGCGGCTCTCATTTGTAGTGGAGACGCAGTTTTAGGTTCCTCAAGAATGACGCACGGGTCTCAGCTGGTTGGTGGGGACGCGGCTCTGACTCAATAGAGATGCGACTCTGGTCCCTTGAGAGGGCGCAAACTCAGACTGTACTGAGTTCATGATTGAGATGCGGCTTTCATTTGTAGTGGAGACGCGATTTTGGGCCCCTCAAGAATGACGCGCGGGTCTTTAGCAGGTAAGTAAGGACGTGGCTCTGACTCAATAGAGATGCGACTCTGGTCTCTTGAGAGGGCGCATCCTTAAAGCGTGAACCTGTGTTCTTGATAAAGGAGACGCGGCCTTCAGGTTCATGATGCAGCCTTCAAGTCTTGTGAATGGGTGTGAGCTCAAGACGCAATCCCTGAATAGTCGTGGAGGGTCGACCCCACTCGCTGAGGAGATGCGGCTCTGGACCACTTCAAGAGATGCGGTTGTGGACTCTTCAGTAGGACTGAAAGGAACGCAGCCCTCGGGTTTATGAAAGTTCACAGACTTGTGAACACGACCTTTGAGTCTGCGCTTGACGCTGCTTCTTAAGCGTCACATGCAGTCCATCTTAAAGATCTTATTGGATCTTTTAATGCCAAGTCGGCATTGATGATTGGGGACTTGTGTCCTTTGATGTTTCCCGAAGTGGCAATCCACGCGTCAGCTCCTTATTGGACTTGATGTTCGTGCGGGAATTAAGGCTGATGGCTTTGATTTTTATGCCATTAATTGTAAGCCTTATGGCTTGCCTATAAATAGGCCTCACCCCTTTAACAGTCAATTATTTAGACTATTTCCCTTTGAGAGCATGCGCTCTGAGGGTCTTCGTCTTGATTTGTCTATCTTCCCTTTAAAGGGATGTGTTCCAATGAACAGTAAGAACTCAAAACTTCCATGCTTTCCTTTAATCTTTTCCAAAGATTATCACTGTCAAGTGATTTCAAGATCAAAAAGCTTCGCCTTAAGTGCTTTTACGACCGCGCCTTGATGAATGAAGTTCAATTTCTAGAGAATTCTTCCTCGGGTAGGAATCATTTGTTGCCTTGAAGTACTCAGTCCCACTGAGTTTCTATTTTCCAGTCCATTGAAGAAATTTGATCGCTTGATCTTCTCCTAAAATATGATTGATGCGCCCGCGTTCAAAAGTCGTGTCTTTTAGACTTTTTGATGAAGCGTGAGCTGGTTGACTTTCAATTCTAACTCACAAATCCTTTGAAGCTAGTGTGATAAACTCTGTACTTGGATATTGAGACGCGAGCCTTGTACAAGAAGCTCGCGTTTGAGGTTCTTGATGTAGAGAATTCTAGCTTTTTTGAGACCTCTGGACTTGGATGTGGCAACCCCTATTTCTCAAATGCGGGTGTGGCGACCCCTACATCTTGGCTACCTCGCGTCATATATCTTGGCGGGTCTAAAAATCAGACCGCGTTCAGATCTGCACTGGTCAACTCTGCGTCTGAAGTTCACAACTTCAATCGCTTCTGCCCTTTAGTTTTTCTGTTCCTGCCTTAAACAGAATTTTAACTTTTTAGTTTTTTTCTTCTTGTAGGTTCTGGAAGCTTCAGTCAGTCTTCTGCGTTTTTGCTGGGCTCTTGGGAGAATATTTTGACCAACCAGCTTGTTCGAGCTCTTGAGATATCCGTCGAGGCCTTATTGGACATGAAACACCAGCACTGCCTCGGGTTTATCATGGTCACAGTGGGTATGGTGGTAGGTATGGTGTCCTTGGAGGCCACAGAAAAGAGGATGTCATCAGTAAGGTCTCGGATCCTCCCTTTGCCAATTTTGATTAAGGGAGATCTAGCTTTCTGGTGACAAAATCTGCCATTAAGTAAAGGATTACGGCCCACACCAGTTGGTCGGGTGGAATCAGAATATTCTTCTGCATTTCGACCTCGAGAAACACTATTGCTCTTGGTTAGTGATGAGCTTCTTTAATGTTTACATCATGCATCATGATGTGACCAGCATCTGATCGTCTCAACTGATCAACTATGACATGATTCAATGGAAGAGGAGAAGAACCTTTTTTCGGCGCTCTTCCAAACATCTTGTATTTGGAGTGGTGTAGATGTCTTGAGGAGTGAGTGCAACCTTTCGCTGAGAGAGAGGGACTTCTTTATACTCTTTTATTATAGCACTCAATCTTATTGTATAAGAGAGCGTCTTGTATCACTTTCATATGTTTGAATATTAATAAAAGTGACACTTTTTCATATCTTCTGATATGTCTTGAATTCCTTTTTTGCATTGAAAATCAGACACATAGAAGTAGAAACTCTTGACTTGCTAGAAATGCGATAATTAACTTAACAAGTCAAAGTTGAAAAAAATTCCGTTCCAAGAATTTAAGATTACTGTCAGAGGTGTGATATTAACTTGACAGGAATGTGGGTCAGAGGTGTGATATTAACCTGACTCAACAAGAGTTTCAGCTTCATTTGGGAAGACTGAAAATATCACTGTCATAAGTGTAATGTTAAACTTAGCAGTGAAGGTAATGCTAGAGGTGTAATTTTGAACTTGGCATTGATAATCTCAACTTCGATAGGGAAGTTCGAGGGAAAGACATTGTCATAGGTGTATTGTTGAACTTAGCAATGAACTGGACGCTAGAGATGTGATGTTAAACTTAGCATCGCTCATCTCAGCTTCAATATGAAGCCTGAGGGAAAGTGACTGTCAGAAGTTTAATATTAAACTTGACAGCAACTTAATCACTGTTAGAGGTATAGTGTTAAACTTAATAGTAATTTGTCAGAGGTGTAATTTTAAACTTGACAAGACTTGGTTTGCGATAGGAGCAATTTTGAGGACTTGTCATTCTATTGATGAGAATTGACAAGTGAAATTTGGGATGTCAGATGTGTAATTTTAACTTGACAAAAATTGATTTGCGATAGGATTAATTTTGAGGACTTGTGACTTCATGTAGAGGAGAGACAAGTGAAGTTTGTACTCATTTGGGAGTATTGAAATTTTTCATTGTCAGAGGTGTAGTGTTAACATAGAATGATTGTATTTGTGGACCTACCACTCTATGGAAGAGAATTAGTAGGGGATTTTGGGTGGAAAGTAAAATAAACTGTCAGAGGTTTAATATTAATGTGACAATCGTTGATTTCTTGAGACATGAGAAATTTGCTATTAGAGGTGTTGTATTAACATAACAGCGAGGATTTCTAATGAGTGTCAGAGGTTTAATATTAACTTGACTGAATCCACTGGGGATTGAAAAATCTGGTTTGTCAGAGGTTTAATATTAACTTAACAACTTGCTGTTCATTTCATTAGGGAGATGAACACAAGTATTTTTGTGGCCCTACCATTCTGTGGGTGAGAATTGGTTGGAGATTTTAGAGGAGAGGATGTGACCAAGTCCCTTAGGATTTTTAGTAAACCCTCAGCTATCAACGAATTTGATGGGCCTTTACCAACCACCGTTTAAGTTGGGGGAGCCATGCTATTCCCCTCAGCATCATAAGTTGTCGAAGACTTATGTTGGACTTAAAGGCCAACATTTTCCTCTATCCTTAGCCATCGGAGGCGTCAGATGTCAGTAGAAGAGTAACTAAACTAAAACTAAAGTTTTGCATTTTGTTTCTTCTTCAAATTTTACATCATGCATCATGATGTAACCAGCACTTGATTAGCTTGACGCTGATTGACTGTGATGTGATCTAGTGGAGGAAGAAAGCTTTCCTTTGGCGTTCATCTTAGATTTGGAGTTTCGATCAGAAATGTAGTATTAATCTGATCAGGAGAAGCGTACTATCAAGGATAGTATTTCTTCAAGAATTTGCCGTTGATTGGCACATGAGCGTATCACCATCTGAGGTTATGAGGCGATATGCTCCATTTGAGTAGACTTACTCTACTACAAATGGTCCTTCCCATTTAGGCTGAAATTTTTCTTTGGTCTTATGTGTTATCACCATAGGTCTTCTAACAGCTAAGACAAGGTTGCCATTCTTGAAAGTTCGCTCCTTGACTTTCTTGTTAAACGCTCTGATAATTCGAGCTTGATAGAGCTCGATTTGCTGTTGAGCTTGTAGGCATTTATCGTCCAAAGCTTCCAGCTCCTGGAGTCACAGTCGATGCTTCTCCTCATTTGTCATCTCTGCTGTCAAGGCGACACGTAGAGATGGGATTTGAATTTCTAATGGGAGTACAACTTCACACCCATATACTAAGGAGAAAGGTGTAGCCTTCGTCAGGGTTCGAACCGTCATGCGATAGGCCCATAAGCATTCACCTAACTTGTCATCCCAGTCACGTTGGCTTTTCGAGAAGAATTTCTTGAGAAGTTTTCCAATAGTCTTGTTAAATGCTTCTGCGAGGCTGTTAGCGGCTTGGTAGTATGCCATTGAGGACACACTCTAGATTCTAAACTTGTTACAGAACCTCTGAAAAGCCTAGCTGACGAACTGGGGCCCATTATCATGAACAATCCGTCGTGGTACACCAAAGTGGTAAATGACGTGATGTTTAACGAATTTGACCACGTCAGATGCTTTTACCGCCCTTAAGGGAATAACTTTAGCCCATTTAGAGAAATAATCGGTAATAGCTAAAATGAACCGATGTCCTTTAGATGAAGGTGGGATGATAGGGCCGACTACGTCCATTCCTCACATCTCAAATGGCCAGGTTGAGATTGTAGAGTGAAGATATCCTGGTGCTTGATGGATGAAGTCACCATGGACCTGACATGCATGACATCATTTAGCGTAAGTGATGGCGTCAGGGATCATCTTAGGCCAATAATATCCCAGTCTTCAGAGTCGATCCCCAAGTGTCGGACCAGGCTGATGAGCTCCACACATGCACTTCTTTGACTACTTCCTATGCCTCCTTTTGTGACAAACAGCGGAGAAGGATCCATCATGCGATCGGTGATACAGTGTTCGTGTGATCGCATTATAGTAGAATTTGGGGGCTTTTCTTCTAATGACAGCCGTCTCTTTGGGATCATCAGGAAGGATGTCATACAATGCATAGTCGATGTATGAAAATCGCCAATTCCTGAGTTCTGGACCTATTGAAGTCTCTAAAGCTTCTTTGCCTTGATAGTCTCCTGTTGGCTTTTGGTGATCTTCAAAAGTGGTTCTTGGGCAATACAAGTCGTGGCTGTAGAGAAGTATTTTCTCTACTACTTCAGCTAGAAGGGCTAAGGAGGCAGTGAGAGATACCAGTGCATCTGCGTGCGCATTTTACTGGCGTGGTACATGGTCGATGTAAAAGTTTTCGAACCTTTCGGCCATAGAGATGTTGCGTTGAAATAGGGTACTAAGTCTTCAATCCTGACTTCGTACTCTCTGTGAACTTGATTAACGATGAGTTTAAAGTCACCGTATGCTTCGGGATTTTAATGCCAATCTCATCGGCGATTTGCATTCCTATCAAGAGGGCATTATATTCCGCTACATTGTTGGAGCATGGTCCGGTTAATGAGAATGCACGAGGGATCACGTAGTTCTGTGGGGAGACTAGTACTACCCCCACTCCTGCTATGACATGCTCTTGCGGACCTGTTCTCGATGCACCGTCGAAGAAGAGTTGCCACACCTGTCCTTCGAAAGATGTCTGGGTCAGACAAACTTCAGCGACCTCATCTGGGAGATCCTCTTAAAGTTCGGTCGCTCTCGGATCTGGATGTTCAGCCAGAAAATCTACCACCGCTTGTCCCTTCACGACTTTTTGCGATAGAAAGCGTATCTCATATTGGGATAGCAGTATGGCCCATTTTGCCAGTCGACCATTTAGCGACGATGGTTTTATCATGAGCAACCTCAAAGGGTTGACTTTTGATATAACATTTATAGTTTGGCCCACCAAGTAGTGTCACATTTTCTGGACGGCGAACACCAATGCCAAACATTCCTTTTCGATTGGGTTATACCGATGTTCGGCTCCGATCATGGTTCTGCTCAGATAGTAGATTGCCTGCTCGTGTCCCTGATCATTATTCTGGGCTAGTAAAGCTCCTAAGGAATAATCCATCGCTCAAACGTATATCAGGAAAGTTTTTTCCTGAAACCGGAGCTGTAAGGCTCCTGAGGTATCGTTTGATTTCCTCGAATGCTTGTTGGCAAGCATCATCCCAGATGAATGAGACGCCCTTCTTCATTAATTTGGTAAAGGGTTGGTATCTTCTGGAGAGATTTGAGATAAACCTCCGGATGTACGCTAGTCGCCCTTGCAATCCTCTAAGCTTCCTGAGATTCCTTGGAGGTTTCATCTCCTGGACAGCGCGGACTTTTTCTGGGTCCAAGTAAATTCCTTTGGATGTCACCACAAACCCTAGGAATTTACCGCTGGCTACCCCCAGGAAAGATTTGGTGGGGTTCATTTTTAACTGATGTGCCCATATGATTTTAAAAACTGTCTTCAGGTCTGCTAAGTGATCACCTTTGGTGCGGCTTTTCACTATAATGTCGTCAACGTAGTATTCCACTGTTTTACGCATGTGTTCGTGGAAAATTGTATTCATAGTCTGTGATATGTTGCCCCCGTGTTCTTCAGTCTGAAGGGTATGACTGTATAGCAATATACCCCCAGTGGTGTCCTAAAAAATGTATGCTTTTCGTCATCAGGGTACATCTTGATTTTATTGTACCCTGAGAATCCATCCATAAAGGATATTCGTTCAAAACCACACGTATTGTCAATCATGACATCCGTGATTGGAAGAGGGAATTCGTCTTTGGGAAAGGCCTCATTTAGATCGTGAAAATCGATGCAAATCTTGATCTTCCCATTTTTCTTTGTAACGGGAACGATATTGGCTACCCAATTGGGGTGTTGCTCCTCCCTAATAAAGCCAGAGCCTATAAGCTTTTTGATTTCTGACTGGATTGCTTCCATTATTTCTTGACGGAACCGTCGCTGCTGCTGTTTGACTGGATTCACGTCTGAATTAATGTTAAGGCAATGCATAGCCACTCAAGGATCAAGCCCAGGCATGTTCTCGTAATTCCAAGCGAAAATATCTATATACTCTCGCACAAGAGATATTAGATCTTCTTTCTCGGAGGGTGATAGGCTTTCGCTTATAAAGATGGGCTTAGGATTAGCCTCATCTTCCAGATTAATCTGGGTGACCTTATCTTCCGTGGGTGGTTCGCGTTGTTCAAAGCGAATATCCCAGAGAGTTTTTAGGTGTTTGATCCAAAGATCTGTATCAGACAAGATAATTTCTTCATCTCCGTCTTCCAGGTAGCTTGTTGAAACCATGTTTACTGAAAGTTTTCTGAAGATGTTGCCGATACTAACATTCAACTCCCACGATGATGTGCCCGATGAGTAATTATGATATATTGACTCTTCAGACTCAGAGGCTGACAGAATTGGAGTTGACACATAGCCCAAATCCCTACGAGTTCAATAGTAATAGTCAGAGGTCTTCCCTTTCGGAACGAAAGATCGAAGTAGTGTTCTTCTTCCTTTGTCGAAGTTCAAACCAGGACCATTTATTAAATCATACCCCATCCTCTCCATTATTCTGAGTACATTTGGTTCATAATGATAGAACTGAGGAGATTCGTTCTTGCTTTCCGAGTCTTCGTGAGACATCAACTCGGACTTAATTCTTCTGAAAAGAATTGGTTTTTGGCCTTTGCGTCTTATTGGAACCATGAATACTGATTCTTGCGCATCACTGACATCTTGTAATGTTTTGAGGGATGACTTCATTGGTACATGCAATGATATCAGAGCATCCATTGTCGACCAGGGTTCACTATCCACCTCAGTACTAGTGCCTGATGGCACTGAATCAGAAGCAAACATAGAAGAGTAAGCCAAATTCAACTCTTCATTAATATACCACTCGCCTACATCATCGGCGATGTAATTAACATTGAGCTTATTAATGCTCGTTACAAGTGGATTTAATTCCCACACGCACTCTTCTTCCGCCTCTGGCTCAGTGTTAGCTTCATTACCAGAGTCTAGTTCCTCTGGCTGTGGATTCTCGTTCATCTCCAGAGGGTCTTGGTACATGAGGGAGTTTGTGAAATAATTCTCTACCCCCTTGAACGGATGCCTTTCGGCAATTAACGTTCAGACATACCCACTTCTGTTGATGTACTTCATGACTTGATGGAGGGTGGAGGGGACGATGGAATTACGATGAATCCACGGTCGTTCAAGCAGCAAATTGTACGAAGTGTCGACGTCGATTACATAGCATGTCACTTCAGATCTTAGGTCCCCGATCTGACATTTGAGCTTGACCTTCCCCATTGGGCGCGTACCGTTAGCGTTGAAACCATAGAGGTAGTTTTGGTGACGCTCAATCGATGGGTGAGGATCCCTAAGTGCTACATGACCCGGCGAGGCATGATGCTCAACGTGGATCCTGGATCAACCTGAATGCGGCTCACTTCAGACGATCCAATGTACCTTGTGAAGTACAGGGGCTGATCATGTTTCCCCTTAACCTGCATGTCATCTGACGCGAAGGTAATGCAGGAGGCATTTTGGGAGGCATGTAGGCAATCCTCTACATCTTCCTCCTGTGGTCCAGCCGGAATCTGGGCCATGAAGACCTCAGCATCAGTTAGGGCTTTCCTCAGAGCTTCTTTTGTTGACTTTGATAGTCTTAGGAGCTCGTAAAGGGTGATTCTGGCCGGGATATTGGCCAATTTAGCTAGGACGTCAAAGAGGTAAGATGTTGTGGATCCTTCTGCATTGTCCTTTGGGAGAGCCTTGCAAATTGAAGCTCTTTCTGCTTCTATACAGGTTGCTTTGCGGAGGGCTTGGTTGGCTCTGCAAAAGGTTTAGGAGGGCTTGCCACCATCTCGTCGCACTTCTTTAAATACGACTGACCCGAGCGAGTTTCTACCACAAGTGGTTTATTGAGTTCTGCGACAAGGATGATTGTTTCCTCTTCCGAATCAGTTAGTGAGGGAACATCAGTTTCTGCTTCCCGGAAAGAAGCGCACACCACATTGCAGGACGAAGCTTTCGCCTTGCCTTTGGACTTTTTGTTGGTAACAGTGGTCCACTGTTGGACATCCATAAGGTCGGGATGAACCCACATAATTTCTCCCTGAGGTGTAGGGATAGGTACAAGACCTTTCTCCTACTGATGATGTGGGTCCTATTGATCATTCTTAGATCCCCTTTCGGGATGGGAACTACTCCAGACGGTGCTGGAGGCTGTTTTCTAAACTGAAGAAATGATGTCATATTATCCGTCACTTTCTTCTGCTCTGGACGGAACTTTAGCACTTCTGCATCTATCAGAGCTTGAAGAATAATAGCTCTAGGTGGGGTGTCCTAGCATCCTATAATATGTTGGCCCAAGGTTACAATCACCCATGATTAGTGTATTTTGATGACTACAAAATATATTAGTTATTTGTACTAATAACATTTGTTGTTTAAGTGTGTTTCAGATTTCTATTCATTCTAGAAGTCTTCTCTCACAAATACAAGGATTTGGACTCAAGTCAACTCCAATTGGGCTCAAGGAACAAGTGTTGAAGATCATATGAAGAAGCCTATTGAAGATCTTGAAGTCCTTAGAAACATTGTAAGAAATAGAATGTTAAAGTTTGAGTATATGAAATTTGGCTCTAGGATTTGCACACACACTTATTTCATATATTTCCTATGTTTTGAAAATGGTTATTTCTAAGTTTTATGCCTTAGTTCATATATACATGTACCAAAAGCTTTATATCTTGAAAATCTTGTTTAAAACATGTGTATAAACTATTTTCTGCATAATACTTAGCTATATGTATTTTTAAAATATTTCCCAAAATTTTTCTAACTCAAAAACAGCCCAGTTTTCTGTTTCAGGCAACTCCGGCCGACCGGCCCGGTCGACCGGCGATGTGTCTGGACATGCACTGTTTGTGCATGTCTGTCGGTCGACCGGACCGGTCGACCGACGGAGAGCAAATTGCTCATAGGTTTTTTCGGTCGACCGGACCGGTCGACCGGAAGAAGGAAACTGTGTTTCCTCTTTTGGGACGGTCGACCGGACCGGTCGACCGAGAGCCAACGGCTCTTTGCAGCTGGGCTTGCGGTCGACCGCCAAGCCTGCTGTAGCCTAACGGCTCTTTCCTCTTTGGGCTATTCTGAAAAACTGTTTTTGTTTTCAGCTTTAACAGATTTTTGGAGAGTTGTTGGGGAGCTTTTGCAGGTCAAATTAGGTGTAAAGAAATTGTTTTTAACCTATTTTTATCCCTATAAATAGAGGAGAAGTCTCTCTTGCACATCACTTAGAAAAATCCTCAAGTTTGTGTTGTTTTCAAAAGAGAAAAGAAAAGAGTTTAAAGCCTTCATTCCAATTATTTTAAAGTTTGTTTTTCAGTTGTGTTTGATTGTCTATATCTCTCTACAACTGAAGTTTTCTCACCACACTTCATAGAGCCAAAAATCCTATACTCATTCTATAGTGAAGTTGTAATAGAAGTGAGAGTGTTTGTAAAAGAGTTTGAGAAAAAGTGTAGTGATCTTGTTGGTGATCACTTTGTTCTTGTAATCCCTTCCTTGTGGAGCAACCTCTTCGGTAGAGGTCCTTTGTACTCGGTGGAGCTCGGTGCTCGGTCTTCGGTAGACCAAATTGTAAAGGCGTCCTCGGTGGATAGTGGAAACCCTTCACGGAGGTGAAGGCGGGGAGTAGAGCGGTGGCTCGAACCTCGAAACAAATCACTTTATTTGCGATTGCCTTTGCGTCTAATTCTTGCTTTACTTTTCAATAGCTCCTTATTGCTTTCTATTGCATACTTGTGATATTGTTTGAATCTCTTGTGATACTATTTGCTTGCTTGTAATTCTTGCCATATATCATTGTGTTCGCATCATTCTTCATATTATCCATTTCATACTTGTGTGTGCCAATCCCGTACTCATCCAACAAGAGCTTCACATAGCGCCTCAACCCATATCAAGGGGAATCAAGAGGAGTTTAGTCCAGAGCCTCGCAAGGGGAATTCGGCTACACTTATTGAATTGTACTAAGTTGAGCCTCACTTATTTTTTAGGTTCCGCATTTAGAGTGTTAAAATTTTAAGATTAGCAATCACACCTATTCACCCCCCCTCTAGGTGTTTTTCAATTGATATCAGAGCTTGGACTCTAGGATTTGGTTTAACAACCTTAGAGAAGATCCTAATTTGCTAATCATTTCATTCATATTCATATAGTAAAAATGGCCGATGGAATTAAGACCCCTCCTAAGTTTGATGGACTTAACTTTCCCATATGGAAAGTTAAGATGACCGTATTTTTGCAATCTCTAGGTAGCCGAGTTGCAAAAGCCGTGACTAAGTCCTTTAGTGTACCCCCCGGTGATGAATCCACTTGGTCCGAAATAGAGACTAAGGAATTCGATGCCAATGCCAAAGCTCACTATGCACTTCTACAAGCCCTTAATGATGATGACATTTCTAGGGTTATCCATTGCAAATCTGCATATGAGATTTGGTCACACTTGATAGTCACTCATGAGGGGACCTCACAAGTAAAGAAGGCTAAGATTGACCTTCTTCGGTCCCAATATGAAACATTTAGCATGCAAGAAAATGAAACCATAGATGATATGGTTACAAGATTTACCAAGATTACTAATGGACTCTCTTCTTTAGGTGAAGATATCAACAATGATCAAAGAGTAAGGAAGATCATCCGAGCTCTTCCTCCTTCATGGGAAGTTAAAGCAACAACCTTGAAGGAACTCAACGACAATGAAGAGATGGAGCTTATAGGTCTCATTGGGAACCTCAAAACCCATGAGATGGAAAGGAAAGCAAGGGAGGATATGGCTCCTTCCAAAAAGAAGACTATCGCCTTCAAGAGTCAAGCTACACACTCCGATGAAGACGATGAAGAAAAAGATGATGAGGAGCTCTCACTCCTTGTTAAGAATGTCCGGAGGATGTACAACAAGGCGAAGTACCAAGGTAGAAGAAAATGGCAAAGAGGCAAAGAAGAAAGAAGGATCACTTGTTTCAATTGCCAAAAGCCCAGACACATTGTTGCGGAGTGTCCGGACAAAGCTAAGCCCTCCACATCAAAGAAGCCCTACAAGAAGAAGGCTATGAAGGCAACTTGGGATTCGGAGACCGAATCCGAGGAAGAAATAGACACCGCCAACATGTGCTTCATGGCTAATGAAGGCACAAGCAAGGTAACCTCTTCCCCTTCCCATGATAATGAGCTTTCTATGGATGAATTAGAAGAGGCTTTTGTTGAGTTGTCACAAAATTATGATTTCTTAAAGAAAAAGTATTTAAAAATGAAAAAGGAAAATGAATCTTTAAGTCATCAAGTTTTTACTCTTACAAAAGAAAAGGATGATTTGATTTCCACCTTGGCCACTACTAAAAATGATTTTGAAAATTATAAGATTCTTGCAAAGGTAAGGCCCCACTAATTGATTCTAATGAGGTTTCTATGCTTAAGGAAAGATTAGACTCATTAAGTGTTGTTTTGAAAAATTGTGAGTTTAACAAGAAGAAAATTGAGGCTATGTTTCCTAAGAAACAAGCCCCAAAGAAAAATGCTCATGCTCATGTTCATGTTCATGCTACACAACCTAAACAACATGGCAAAACCTCAAAACATGCTCACACTACACATACACATCATGCATTTATGTATGGTAGAGTGTTCTCATGTTCACATTGTGGACGGAAAGGGCACTTAGCCAATTTTTGCTATGATAGATTAAATGTATCACGTCATAATGTTTGGGTTCGAGGGACTAACTTTAAAGGACCCAAGAAAGTTTAGGTACCAAAATCAACAATTGTGTTAAATGATGTAGGTACTTTCCAAAGCCCAACGACGTAGAGGATTGTGGTATCTTGATAGCGGTTGCTCAAGGCACATGACTTGGGACATCAACAACTTTGCAACCCTATCAAGATATCATGAAGGTGGCACCGTCACCTTCGGAGATGACGCCAAGGGTAAAATCATCGGTATTGGTAATGTAAAACTTGACACCTCTCCTTTAATTGAAAATGTAGTTTTAGTTGATGGCCTCAAGCATAATCTCTTGAGTGTTAGTCAACTTTGTGATAAAGGTTTTGATGTTGTTTTTGATAATGTTGCTTGTAAAGTAATTGATAGAACTTCTAATGTTTGTGTATTTTCCGATTTTCGTGAAAGTAATGTTTATATGATTGATATGTTAAATATATCTTGTAATATTACTTGTTTGAAAGCCCTCGATGATGACTCTTGGTTGTGGCATAGGAGATTAGGCCATATTTCTTTTGATCACATTTCTAGGTTAAACACAAAGGAAATGGTGAAAGGTATTCCTTGCTTGAATTTTGAAAAGGACCGAGTTTGTGACGCTGTCAATTTGGAAAACAAACTAAGTCTTCTTTCAAGTCAATTAAGGATATCATGACATCACGTCCTTTGGAGTTAATCCATATGGATCTTTTTGGCCCTACACAAACCAAAAGTCTAAGTGGGAATAGATTTGCTTATGTTTTGGTTGATGACTTTTCAAGGCTTACTTGGGTTTTCTTTCTTGAATACAAAAACCAAGCATTTTCGTATTTCCAAATTTTTAAGAAAAGAGTTGAAAAAGAAAAAGATGTTTCGATTTTGAGAATAAGAAGTGATAGAGGAGGTGAATTCATTAACCAACCCTTTACCACTTTTTGTGATGAACATGGAATAAAGCATGAACTATCTTGTCCAAGAACTCCACAACAAAATGGAGTAGTTGAACGGAAAAATAGAACTTTGCAAGAGATGGCTAGGACAATGCTTAGTGAATACGGTCTACCACATTATTTGTGGGCCGAGGCCGTTAATACATCATGCTACATATCAAATCGTGTTTTCTTATGTAAAAATACTACTAAAACTTCTTTTGAAATGTACTTTTCTAGAAAACCAAATGTTTCTTATTTCAAAGTTTTTGGATGCAAATGTTTTGTTTTAAATACAAAAGATAATTTAGGAAAATTTGATCCTAAATCTTATGAGGCTATTTTTGTAGGTTACTCAAATACTAGTAAGGCTTATAGAGTTTTCATTAGATCATCATTGACTATTGAAGAGTCTATTCATGTTAAGTTTAAGGAATCTAACAAGTTTGTTAAGAATGTTGTAGAAATAGATGCATTGGATGAAGGTTTGGAGAAAGTGACCTTGGAGGATGCTTCTACTATGGGAGACAAACCAAAGGATGATGAAGGAAGCAAAGCTAAAGTGGAAGAGGCACAAGGAAATGAAAATCAAACACATGAGGTGGAGCCTACTCAACCACTACCAAAGGATTGGAGATACAATCCACATCATCCCAAGGACCTCGTCATAGGTGAAGTATCAAAAGGGGTAACCACTCGCTCTAGACTTCATGACTATTGTGGTAACTATGCATTCATTTCTCATATTGAACCCAAAAATGTCCTCGAAGCCGAGGCCGATTCATATTGGTTGCTAGCCATGCAAAAGGAGCTCAATCAATTTGAGCGCAACCAAGTTTGGCACCTTGTTCCTAGGCCCCACGATAGACCAACAATTGGTACTAAGTGGATCTTTAAGAATAAGTTGGATGAATCGGGTAATGTAGTTAGAAACAAGGCTAGGTTAGTTGCCCAAGGTTACACTCAAATCGAAGGGATCAATTTTGAAGAAACCTTTGCACCCGTAGCACGGCTTGAAGCCATACGGATGACACTAGCATTTGCCTCATATAAAGATTTCAAATTATTTCAAGTGGATGTTAAAAGTGCTTTTCTAAATGGATTTATTGAAGAGGAGGTGTATGTTGAACAACCCCCCGGGTTTGTTGATCCTACACATCCGGATTTTATTTTTAAATTAGATAAAGCTCTTTATGGTTTAAAACAAGCCCCTAGGGCTTGGTATGAAAGACTTTCTTCATTTTTGACTTCAAATGGTTTTAAGAAAGGTAAAATTGACACAACTTTGTTTACAAAACATGTAGAAAAGGATATTCTTATTGTGCAAATTTATGTAGATGATATTATTTTTGGTTCTACTAATGAATCTCTTTACCAAGCTTTTGAGTCATGCATGAAGGATGAATTCGAAATGTCTATGATGGGGGAACTCAACTATTTCCTTGGACTCCAAATCAAGCAAAAGGATGGGATCTTCATCAATCAAGCCAAGTACACAAAGGAACTAATCAAAAGGTTTGGGCTTGAAGGATCGAAAGTAAGCAAAACTCCCATGGCAACAACTACAAAGCTTGACAAGGATGAACAAGGTAAAAGTGTAGACATTAAATTATATCGTAGCATGATTGGTAGTTTGCTTTATTTGACGGCTAGTTGGCCGGATATTATGTTTTCCGTTTGTCTTTGTGCACGTTTTCAATCTTGTCCTAAAGAGTCTCACATAATTGCGGTTAAACGCATAATTAGATACCTTAAGGGCACCATTGAAATGGGTTTGTGGTATCCGAAAACCGGCCAATTTTCAATGACTAGTTTTTCGGATGCCGACTATGCGGGTTGTAGGGTAGATAGGAAGAGCACAAGTGGAACATGTCAATTCTTAGGTAATTGTCTTGTATCTTGGTCTTCTAAAAAGCAAAATTCGGTAGCCCTATCAACCACCGAGGCGGAGTATGTTGCAGCCGGAGCTTGTTGTGCACAAGTTCTTTGGATGAAACATACTCTCCTTGACTATGATTTACACTTTGATCATGTTAAAATATTTTGTGATAATACTAGTACTATTCACATGACAAAGAATGCAAATCAACATAGTAAAACCAAACACATTGACATTAGGTATCACTTTCTTAGAGATCATTATGAGAAAGGTGATATTGATATTGACTATGTTTCTACCGATTTTCAACTTGCCGATATTTTTACTAAACCATTAGACTATGCTAGATTTTCATTTATTTGTGGTGAGTTAAATGTTTGCATTATGGATTCTTAAAAAAATAATATAAAATTTTTCAATTGGTATTTTAACCCTTTTTGATGTATGACAAAAAGGGGGAGAATAAGTTTAAGAATTTGATATTTTGAATTTGTTTGAGTTTGTTAAGTTTGTTTATTTAAGTTTTTGACAAAACTATTTTGCCTTGAATGCTTTATGTATTGTGCTTCCATAGTCAAATTTTTATACATAGCATTATTTGAGGGGGAGTTTTCCAAACTCCTCTTCCATGTTTATTTAAATAACCTATATGTTTTGTCATCATCAAAAAGGGGGAGATTGTTGGCCCAAGGTTACAATCACCCATGATTAGTGTATTTTGATGATTACAAAACATATTAGTTATTTGTACTAATAACATTTGTTGTTTAAGTGTGTTTCAGATTTCTATTCATTCTAGAAGTCTTCTCTCACAAATACAAGGATTTGGACTCAAGTCAACTCCAATTGGGCTCAAGGAACAAGTGTTGAAGATCATATGAAGAAGCCTATTGAAGATCTTGAAGTCCTTAGAAACATTGTAAGAAATAGAATGTTAAAGTTTGAGTATATGAAATTTGGCTCTAGGATTTGCACACACACTTGTTTCATATATTTCCTATGTTTTGAAAATGGTTATTTCTAAGTTTTATGCCTTAGTTCATATATACATGTACCAAAAGCTTTATATCTTGAAAATCTTGTTTAAAACATGTGTATAAATTATTTTCTGCATAATACTTAGCTATATGTATTTTTAAAATATTTCCCAAATTTTTCTAACTCAAAAACAGCCCAGTTTTCTGTTTCAGGCAACTCCGGTCGACCGGCCCGGTCGACCGGCGATGTGTCTGGACATGCACTGTTTGTGCATGTCTGTCGGTCGACCGGACCGGTCGACCGACGGAGAGCAAATTGCTCACAGGTTTTTTCGGTCGACCGGACCGGTCGACCGGAAGAAGGAAACTGTGTTTCCTCTTTTGGGACGGTCGACCGGACCGGTCGACCGAGAGCCAACGGCTCTTTGCAGCTGGGCTTGCGGTCGACCGGACCGGTCGACCGCCAAGCCTGCTGTAGCCTAACGGCTCTTTCCTCTTTGGGCTATTCTGAAAAACTGTTTTTGTTTTCAGCTTTAACAGATTTTTGGAGAGTTATTGGGGAGCTTTTGCAGGTCAAATTAGGTGTAAAGAAATTATTTTTAACCTATTTTTATCCCTATAAATAGAGGAGAAGTCTCTCTTGCACATCACTTAGAAAAATCCTCAAGTTTGTGTTGTTTTCAAAAGAGAAAAGAAAAGAGTTTAAAGCCTTCATTCCAATTCTTTTAAAGTTTGTTTTTCAGTTGTGTTTGATTGTCTATATCTCTCTACAACTGAAGTTTTCTCACCACACTTCATAGAGCCAAAAATCCTATACTCATTCTATAGTGAAGTTGTAATAGAAGTGAGAGTGTTTGTAAAAGAGTTTGAGAAAAAGTGTAGTGATCTTGTTGGTGATCACTTTGTTCTTGTAATCCCTTCCTTGTGGAGCAACCTCTTCGGTAGAGGTCCTTTGTACTCGGTGGAGCTCGGTGCTCGGTCTTCGATAGACCAAATTGTAAAGGCGTCCTCAGTGGATAGTGGAAACCCTTCACGGAGGTGAAGGCGGGGAGTAGAGCGGTGGCTCGAACCTCGAAACAAATCACTTTGTTTGCGATTGCCTTTGCGTCTAATTCTTGCTTTACTTTTCAATAGCTCCTTATTGCTTTCTATTGCATACTTGTGATATTGTTTGAATCTCTTGTGATACTATTTGCTTGCTTGTAATTCTTGCCATATATCATTGTGTTCGCATCATTCTTCATATTATCCATTTCATACTTGTGTGTGCCAATCCCGTACTCATCCAACAAGAGCTTCACATAGCGCCTCAACCCATATCAAGGGGAATCAAGAGGAATTTAGTCCAGAGCCTCGCAAGGGGAATTCGGCTACACTTGTTGAATTGTACTAAGTTGAGCCTCACTTGTTTTTTAGGTTCCGCATTTAGAGTGTTAAAATTTTAAGATTAGCAATCACACCTATTCACCCCCCCTCTAGGTGTTTTTCATAATATAGGCAGTAGTTAGGATTGTTGGACTTGCCGACTTCCTCAGGACTTCTAGCTTCAGGAGGCTTCAATCTGTTGCTCTTGTTGAGTAACTTGAACGAATTGACATGCTCGTCTTTGAAGGAATACTACTTGTTGGCGCGTGGCTGACTTAAAGAACCACCTCCCCTGGCCGGCTGAGGTTTGACGGGGGATTTTGTCTCTGTTGCCAATGTATCCTTCTTTTTGATTGAAAAGATATTTCTGGCGCACGCCTTGTCGACTTTTTGGGTCGGGGCTTGTTTTCTTCTGCCCTAACCCTAGTGATAATTTCTTTAGCCTGTTCACCTTGCTGGACAACCTGATTCCAGGTGCGGCTTTCGGCAACTCCTATCTGGGCTAGGAGTAAAGTTTGTAGATTGTGGCTGCATGTTTCTACCAGGGTGGCCTGGGTCATTCTGCTAGGACATCAGAGTATCATATTCCGAAATCTCTTTACAAATATTTTGACTGACTATCCCTTTCGCTGCTTTGCTGCCAGGAGAGTGGGCATTGTAATTTCTGAGTCATCTTCAAAGAAGCGTGTCAGGAAGAGCTTTTCCAAATCACCCCAGTTTTTAATAGAGCCTTCTGGGAGTTTCATGAACCATTCAAAGGCAAGCCCTTTTAGAGTGCCAATGAATAAACGTGCAAAGATGGCATCATTATCTACTACATTTTCTGTCTGAGACTTAAAGTAATAGATGTGTTAGTTCGGTGACCCTTTGCCGTCGAAAGCCTATAAGGTCGGAGCTTTGAACTTAGGAGGATACAGAACAAGGTCCCACTCGGCCGGATATGGCCGGACCACTCCTACTTCTTGGAGGCCTTTCAGGTTGGTAAGGGCTTCCAGACACTGCTCTAATTGACTCATTCTTTTAGAATGAATACCCCCATTCTCCGGGTTGCCTTCATCTTTAGACAAGGATTTAGACGGTTCGGAATTAGATTGCTCCTTCTCCTCAATATGTACGGAAGATGAGCTCTCTCCTTCTTTCTGTTTGCCTTTAGACTTCTTAGAAGAAGCTTTGTCGGTTGACTTCCTCTTGTCTTCAAGTAATTTTGCAAATATCTGCTTGAGGGTATCGATAGATTCTTATTTAGTATGAATCACATCGAATTGTTCCCTCTGGACCTGAGCTTGTTGTTCAAAGCGCCTGGCCGTCTCCTCGGAAGTATTTATCATGTTCGCAAAGGCTTCCTTCTCTATGGAAGAGTTCGATGCCTGCGATTATGCAATGGCAGAGTGTGATTCACTTACTTCAATGCCCCGAGCTAGGGCACTGTAGTTGATCGGGACAACCACACCAGTCCGAGTGCGAGTATGCCGGTACACTCCTTTTGGTTCCGTGTCAGACTCGTCGGAGCTGACCGCCGGTTGTTTTCCCCTACTTCTGCTTGCCATGTTTGCAGTGACTTCAGGGTACTCCGTGTTAGAGAAGGCTTCCCTTCTGTGGAAGCAACACCTCTTGGCTGATCGGGAGGTCGAGGTCAATTGTCTGAACACTGACTGTTTGCTTGCATGTGAGCTGTAGCGGCATTCAGAGAGCATTGCTGTGATGAGCTGTTCACAGCAACAAGACAGAGTGATCTGATTATCACTCCTTTTCTTTGTCAAATAATCTCTTAGATCCATCGGAGGGGGATCAAAGAGATTGGCCTCGGGTTATCGAGGGCTTTTTAGCTTATGAGAGCTACCCTTACGTCGAGAATCTGAGACGCAGGGTTCAGAAATACAGAGCTCACATTGTGTAGAACATGCGCAGCTCTCGCGTTTTGTCTTCAATACGTGGGTCTCGTGCCTCTGCTGAGCAGAGATGCAGACATGACATTGCTGATTGTTGCGTTTGGTTAGCGACAGTTGAGACACGCGGGCTTTCTCAATTCCGTGTCTGGTTGTAGAGACGCGGATCTTGTGTCTCTGAGAAGATGCATAGCCCTCGTGCTGTTGAATGTCGCGTTTGGAAAGTAAAGTCTCAGAAACGCAAGCCTGTTGGACTTCGCGTTTTGGTCTCCATACGCGGACTTCGTGCGTTTGACGCAACGCAGAAGAGATGCGAGCTTGAGCCTCGTGTTCTATATTTGCTGGATAGATAGTTGTTCCAGCTTCTTGCGCCTGTAGTTGACGCGCGCGTCGTCTCTGTCGATGTTCAACGTTCCGGTTACACTGTAGGGTTGCTGGGAACCCCCGATAACCTGAAATTGAGAAAGAGAACGGGCATGAACAAGTTGAATATCAGCAACACTTACCTTGCGGGTCTTGTGGGAGACGTTGACACGGGTGCTACGTGTGATGTGGTTAGCCATGGCACTCTTCTTGTCAATCACATCTGAAAGGACCTCAGAGCGGACTTGAGAGCGGGTCCCCGAGGAGCCTTGTGGTACTACCGCGCCCTAGGGCTCTTAGAGCCAGAAGAGAGGAACTCTTCATACTTTGCCTGGTCGAACTCCACAATAAGTGATTCGACCATTTTTTCCCATGTAGGTGACGTCACCTTGCGCCACGACTTGCTCATCAGTAGAGAAAGTAGTCCTCAGCGGAGTCGCCGTCTCTTATTTGGCGGGAAAATTGAAGGGGCGTATAAATTCTTTATTTGATTGTAAAGAAAATTACAACAGATCAATAATTCGGTTACAAGAGAGGGAAGATATTTAAGCTCAAATCTCCCCTTTGTTTAGTGTTGGGTTCTTGATGTGACGATGGAAAGTGAATCTTATTTTTCGTTGACTGGGTGAACGTCAAGATCTCTTGGGGAATCTTCTCTTTAGACGGTGGATGAAGTAACCAGCTTTTGTCCAACGAGAATCTCAAAGAGACCGTAGGTAAAAATAAACTTATACGCAGTAAGTTGTTAGAAGAGTTGAACTCTCTTTTTCTTTTAGCTGGAGATCTTGATCCTTCTACGACTTACAACCGAAGTTCTTCTGACCCCTCTTCCATAGCAAACTGGGCTATTTATAGAGGTTTTAGAGGGTAAAAGTGTCTCCCTAAAAACACTCCATAATGGGGGTTAACTCCCTTATTTCATGGGCAGTAATTGACCCAGTAATGAGGGCAGTTATAATCTAGACGCGGGTTTTGAGCCTCTCGTTTTGTCGTGAGTTTCGAACTCTACCAGGCGCGGGCTTCAAGCTTTCGCATCTTGATACTATAATGATGTAAGGACGCGGGCTTCGAGTCGCGTCTTGGCTATTACCGAACAGCTGGGACGCGGGTTTCAACCCTCGTTTCTTGGTATTGTACTGATGTTGAGGCGCGGGCTCCATACTCTGTGCCTTGGCATTATACGCGTGGCTACAATTAGCCCCGCGTCTGGAGTTTTCTGATGACTTATCCTCAGTGATTTTTTGACAGTCTACAATTACACCCCGACCTCTTTTTCTGATAACACCAACTCGGCATTCTATAACCTTAAGCAACCAAGTTTGTCAGATTGGTCTTATCCGAATCAACATATGCCTCAGTCCCAATATTGTGAACAAGATTAAAATAATCATCATCTTCACTCTTCACCGAATCAGTGGGGATACAATTCTTCCGAGTCATTTTATCAACCATCTACCAACATTCGGCTTCGTATACTCCTTATCAAGTTCACTCTATAAAAAAAAAATTCTGTCTTCGATAAGATTCTAGAAGTGGCCGAGTGATGAATTTAAAATCTGTAAGACTCATGATCCCATCAAATTCAAATCCAAGATCCCTACTCCATTTTTTAAGTCTCACCACAACAAAACAAAGGACCTATTGACTTAGAAAAGAGTATGATATCCATGATTCATTCCCAGAATGATTATATTATGTCCCAAAATGATTCCTTCGATAGGCTAGAAGCACAAATGAGTCATTTAATCAACATAATAAATGATAGGAATTAGAAAACTCTATCTAACACATTTTTGATCATTCTCAATTGTCCTATCCATATTGATTGAAACTAAGAATCATGGAGTCTTGATGACTTTAACCAAGATTCAATTTCCTCACCATAACATATTGAACATGACCAATTCCAAATCTTGAACAAATTGGCATGTTTTCATTTCAAGAAAATTGAACTTAAATATGAATGTGACCCAGATCCACTACTTTGTGATTCAGATCCAATTTTTGAATCTTTGTTCACTCCAATATTCTTACCCAATTTGGACCCAATTCCCAAGCCAACATTAATTCTCGTGCCCATAGAGCTTGAAATTAAACCACCGATTTTTGAAAGGCACATTCCATTGATGAAAAAGAATGTGAATTTAAATTTTTTTGATTTGGAACCAACTTTTGAATCAAAACTGATTCTTGAACCTAAACTTGATTTAAGTTATATTTCCGAGTCAGTATTGGTTTTCGAACCTTTCATTCTTGGGCCCAAGTCAACCATTTCATCGAATCACATTCTAGTATTGGACCAAGGTATAGACCATATGACTCCGATATAATATTCCAAGGTTGGTCATATAATAGGGATGATTTTATATTAGGATCTTGCATGATCCTATTCAATTTGGAGATAATAAAATTGTGGTAGAAAAGAGGTCATCAAAGGTGGGTTCTTTGAAAATCTACATTATGTAGATTGGGCAGCAACGCTTGGCCCAATCCGACCACCACCGGAATCACCACCTTGAGATAACATTTTTTCTTCCTATACTTTTTTTTTTCCATGCACATATACATTCATTCATACATTGAGGATAATGCACGAGATAGGTAGGGGAGGGTTCTAACATAACATAGGTTTTTTTTTAATATATAAAAAATCTTTGCTTTTAAAAACTTTTTGAAAAGAGAAAAAAAATATTTTGAGTTATTTTTTGTAAGAAATTAAGTTAATTTTAAGCAATAGAAGAATCATATTAGGATTTCTTATATTTGATCAAAATAAGATTATTTGTTTGAATTCTAAGGTTAGAGAGAAAAATTGAAAAAATAATTTAGTCTTGATTTTTATCTTGATAATATATGCATACTTTATACACTTACACACTTAGGGCTCAAAAACAAGTATTCTTATGCCTTATAAAGGGGAAAAAAGGTAAAATATATACACACACACATCAAAAATTCTTTGATTAAGCTGGGTATTTATGCCTAATAAAGCATAAGTATTCATGTGTAAAAGTGGTTCATACTAAAATAAAAATTCCTAGTTTTGTGGCCTTGTTAGCTCGATTCCTTAAGTCCTTGGGGTGTTTTCTCATACGGTACCCTAAGACCGTCCGGTTTGGGAGTCACCAACCTAAAGGTCGTTACATAGGCATATTAAAAATTCTAATATAACTAAGAGATATTACCACCAAAAATATATAAAAATAAGACATAAGAGTTAGGGTTGAAGAATCCCGAGTTAAATATTCACGATCACGTAGGTGCATATGACTTAGGGTAAAATAATAAACTACATGAGAATACATTTTTGACTTCTTACCTTGATTGATAAAAAATTTTCAAATAGAGAGTAAGTTAGGAGTAAATACTTTGGTTCTCCTTCAACTTATAGATTACTTGAATTTTTGCAAAGAGTACTTCAAATATGTTCTCTCTTTATCAAAATACGTTTTCAAAATATTAACACTTTATTTCTCTTTCTTCATGGATTTTGTGGGTATAATTCACTGAAAACCCTCACGAGATAAAACTCGCCCTCAAGGGATAACCTAGAAAGTTAACAGCTTGTTGCATATGCTGAGTGCAACAGTGATTTCTAGGAAAGTGAACTAGATTAGGTTATCTCTATTTTGCTTTGCTCGAGGACGAGCAAAAGATAGGTATGGGGTGTGATTGTACACATATATTGCACTATCTATTATTACATTCCTGCATTTATCTTGTAATAAACTCTGCAATTAATTTGTCTTAATGTCTAAATTTGATAGGGTGATTATTTATGGAGGAAGAGAAGATAATACCAAATAAATACTAGTTAAATCAGATTTATATGGATCTATTTTGTTATCTTGGAGAATCAATGAGGATAAATGAGGATAGGGGAAAATCTAAAAGTCTAAAGGCAATCCTATCAATATACAAAGTGATATCTAAAGAATTAGGACATATATTCAAAAGATTTAGAGAGATAAGACACAATCCAGCTGAAGATCGAGGGATAAACAAATATTTATCTCCAACATTATCTCTAACCTTATTTTCAATCTTATCAGAAAATCTTTTCTGTTGGGCAAGCGATTTGGTCTCATCCTCAAGCGCGCTCTCCCCTCCTTATTTCTCCTATAAATACCACTATATGTAGAAGGTAAAAGGCACCAGTCAATAGAGATTTTAATTTAGATTTTTCTTTTCTCTTTTAATGTAATTTTTCATTTTTTATAAAACTGAGATCAGAGAGAAGTTTCATGAGAGAAAGATAAGAAGGTTGTATTGAAAGTGACACCAATGTAAGTTTTCTTCTTTCTTTCATTGTTACTCTATATCAATCAAAGTTACATTTTTTATTCTTTTTCTTTTTTGCTTTACTTGCCTATGAGATAACCTACAAATTTAAGTGAATCCTATAGTCTCGAATCTGCTTTGCTTTTGTAAGTGCCATTCATGGTTTATGGTGATGGATCTCTACTTCAGGTTGTGTAATAGTTTAGTATTCTTTTCTACTTGTATTTTCATTTAGTTAGACCGATTTGGAGTAGGGAAGATCCTATATGTCGTGCTGTGATCGCCTTAAAGACAACGCAAATCGATGTAATGGATCCAAGGTAAGCAAGCACCGAAGAGGTAAGTAAGTATTTTTTTAGTTCTTTATTTCTTTATTTCTTAAATTAGAAACACAACTTCTTAAAACTAACTCTTTATTCTTGCTTTATTCTTCTTCCTTTTTTAACTTAGTTTAGATACACTTTTCAATACCAACAACATCATCTTCTTTTTCTCCTCTTCTAACACTTTTAATTTTCTTTTAAAAATAAGAAGAAATACTTTAATAGATCTAGTAACTTAGAAAAGACTTACTAAAAGCTTCTATCGCAGTCCCTTCTTGTGGATCATGACCCGCATAGCCATTTGCTATAGCGATAGTATTGAGCAAGCTAACACTATCTTAATCTTCAATTCTATAATTTACATTTTCTGTGCATGTAAAGACTCAATCACACATCTACAACTAGACTCAGACTACCAGATAAAGATGGACTCTCACTCAATCAGTTCAAACTTGGATGTCCAGCTCTAACCGCTTTTTAGATAAGTGGTTAAGGATTTAAACAGAGCTGAATACTCGACAACCTTATCTAAATAGACACAACTGTATAAATAGAGGATCCCTTCCAACGTGGAAGATGATTCAATCTAGAAATCCTAGCACACTGGAGAAATTCATTGTAATCACTATTATTATAGTGGATTTCTCCTCTCTTTCCATGATTTTTTTCCGTTCGATTTTCACGTAATTCATTATGTTTGCGTTGACTTTTTCTGTGGTTAGATCATACCACTCTATTATTTTAGTACGTGGATTAATTCCTTAATAGTTACCCACAACACATATACATATACATATATATTGAGAGGTAAATAGACTTGTGTCATTCTGGAAGGATTCGAGGTTGAATCCTTCCCACTCAAATACAACCCTACGACATCTGAGTGGAAGATCCATTCCGTTGAAATTGATCTTTATTTATTCAAGTAACTAAAAATCAAAAACATGTATTTTGAATATTTTTTGCCCATCCATCAAGTAGGTGCAAAATGTATTTTTGAAATTTAATATTCATTAAAATTAACTTTTTGCTAACAATAAACTTTTTAAAAACACAACTCTAAATTTGTTATGTGTATGTGAGTGTGTTTATGTGTGTGTCTATATATATGTATGTATATGTATATAATGTCTCTGTATATATGTGTGTGTGTGTGTGTGTGTGTGTACACACACACATACACACATATGTAAGGGTTTCTGTACCTCAGCTGCCAGCTGAGCTGCCAACTGAGAGAGTTCCTCACCCAGTGGTGACGTGGCCCAATGTATACCACATATCGGTGGTAGAGTGTGGGCGCTAAAAAAAAACCCATAAATGCCGCTTAAAAAACTGTCAATTACGTTGACCAAAATACCCCCATTTTTTCTTTTAACCTAGCAAAAACTAATCCACAATAATTTTTTATCGAAAAATTTGTAATTTTAAGAGAAATTTTTGTTGAATTTATCTGCAGTTATAAATTTCCTAGCTCATCTTCTCGAAAATATAAAGTGAAAAAAGATCGGATCAAGATGATGAGCAAGAAAAGTAGCAACAGAAAAAGGTAAAAATCATACGTGAAATCTAAAAAATTGGTTGTAATATATAGTTTTGTTATTGTTTATTTTCGTGATATTTTCAATTCATATAGGTTTAATAAAAAAACTAAAATGAATAGGAAAATGAAATTTAATGTAGGGCAGCTGTATATTTTTTATATTGCGAATCTATAGTGTAAAAAAAAATAATGAGATACAATGGTTAATAATTTATTTTGCAAATATTTTATAAATCTGACATTCTCGTAATTATTACAATATTTGCAGATTGGTTGGATAATATTTTATACAATTTTTAGTGAACTGCGACTATGATTAGTCTTGATACTAAGAAATGATTTATTCTTAATGTACATTATAACTATGACCAAGGTCACAATATGCATACATTCAGATATTATTAAAATATATTAGCAGTGCGACCATGGTCACAGTCCTAGTATAACACAACTTCCAATCCTATATAACGAGTGCGACCCTAGTCACAGACCTAAAAATCCTATCAACCATAATATAGAAAATCTTAGTCGCAGTCCTTACTAAACAGTAGTAAAATTCAAACGGATAATGAACAAAATATGCAGAAAAATAATATATAAAATATGCTGTCGTTAAGCACTACGATCATAGTCGCAATGCTTATTCGCATGTTACATGTAACAGAATTTTGAACGTTTATAAAATGCAACAAAAGTCGCAGTCCTAACAACAATCAAACCTAACACAGCATCGGAAGAAGAGCTTGATATAGATGATCCATTCTGAGAGTTTATCAACGAACCAAAGTACCCCAAAAGAGGAAAAAAGCGAAGAGGACAGCAAGTCGATCGACGAGGGAGAAGTGATGAAAGAAATAATGAAGAGGAAGACGAAGAGAATGAAGATGACAAATCTGCTTATGATGGTGATGACGACGAGGACTAGAATTTTCTGATTTTCTGATATTCACTTTATTTTTATTTTTTTTTAAAGAGCTTTTAATTGTCTTTTTTTATAAGTTCTCTTTCTGACCATATTATATTATAAATAAAATTTTCTTCTATCTGAACATAATCTTTCATATTTTTAAAATACATGTAAAGTATGTTTTATTCATGCATTTTAATTCCTAGAGATCACAAGACTTTGAGTGGTTTTATAGATACTGCTACCATGATCGTGGACCTAATATATTGCCCGCTAATATTATTATCATACGATAAGAAATATGATCATTTACCACAAAACAATGTAAATCTTTTATTAAAAGTTAACGATGGTCGCATTCTGTGATTATAAATGAAAAGTTATTAGTTTTGTATCTTAACTGTGACCATGGTCGCAATACTCAGTTAATAATTACTCTCAAGTAAAAAGTTGCGCTATGGTCGCAGTCCATAATTAACTATATTGATACATAAAATGCGACCATGGTCGCAGTCCTGACAAAACAGTTTGATCATTGTACATTCAATCAAAGTTAAAATTGCAACCATGGTCACAGTCTAAATTTAACTAAATCGACAGTTGATACTGCGATCATGATCGCAATCCTCTCAAATCAGTATATTTTTTTGTATATCGCAATTTAAAAAATTGTGACTAATACAAAGTTCTTCTCATGCGTGAAAAGAGACAACATGCACAGTGAAGAATAAATATATAAATTCATAAGTAAACTGCGACTATAGTCGCAGTTCTTATTCACCATTTTGACTTTTAACCTTAAAAAAAACTCATCCACAATATGCTATCATTAAGCACTGTGATCGTAGTCACAGTCCTTATTCGCATGCCACATGTAACATAATTTTGATCGTTTATATGTGGCATGCGAATAAGTAAACTGTGATTTTGGTCATAGTCTGTAAAATTCTTATAGATCATATTATAAATTTCTGCAAAAAAATTATTTGTATATCAATTAAGCACAAAAAAATGTCATGTCTATAGTTTCACATGATATAATCCTAATATAATTGTAGATTGTGACTAAAAGTCACTTTTAAAATAATTGAGAAATTATTTTATTGACCACTATGAGTTTAGTCACATTCCTGAAAACCATAATATCTAAGTATAAAAATTAATAAAGAAGTATTCAAATTTATTTTGTTCATTAATGAAGTTGCACTTGAAGAGACCTGACTTATATTCACTTGAGAGAAAAGTAGGCGGGGCTGGCAGCAAGATGGGGTTGCCGGATCTGAATTATAATTGGGGCTCGACATAAAAAATGACAGGACGAGAGCGATCTGATACATGTATATAAAGATTCCCGGTAGGGTCTTTTAGTAATTTTATTTATTTCTAAAAGTGGGGACCCGATAAAGATTATCCAGTTCTATAGCACATATTTTGCCACGTTACCGCCAGCTGAGAAACACTCTCAGCTGTCGGCTGATATACATGACACACACACACACACACACACACACACACACACACACACACTTGTGTCATTCTGGAAGGATTCGAGATTGAATCTTTTTCACTTAAATACAACCTATGACATCTGAGTGCAAATCCACTACATTGATCTATATTTATTCAAGTAATAAAAATAAAATATCATGAACTTTGAATATTTTTTGCCCATCAAGTAGGCGCAAAACGGACGGCCGAAAATAGCATATTGCTTAGATCTATATCTTTAGACAAATAAATCTTGATCTAACTATTTCATCATGCTCTAAATATTAAAAACTCTCACAAATAAATTTTTGTTAGATTTTAAATATTCTGCACCGTTTAACAAACCAACTCACTATTTCTAACGTTCATTTTGCCCCTACTTGATGGATAGGTAAAAAGTATTCAAAATACATGATTTTTGATTTTTAGTTACTTGAAATAATGTAGATCAACTTCAACAGAGTAGATGTCATAGGGTTATATTTGAGTGGAAAGGATTTGGTTATATACGTGTATATACATACACATATATATACATATACATATACATATACCTATACATACACACACACACACACACAAACACATATATAGACTTGTGTCATTTCGAAAGGTTTCGAGGCCGAATCTTTCTCACTCAAATAGAACCCTATAATATCCGAATGCAAGATGCATTCTATTAAAGTTAATCTATTTACTTCAAGTAACTAAAAATAAAAAATCATGTATTTTGAATACTTTTTCCTCATCCATCAGTACGCACAAAATGAACGGCCGAAAATAATATATTGCTTAGATCTATGTCTTTAGATATACAAATTCTCGATCTGACTATTTCATCATGATTTAAATACTTAAAACTCTCACATACCAATTTTTGTTAGATTTCAAATATTCTACACTGTTAAACTAACCAACTTACTATTTCGACCGTCCATTTTGTGCCTACTTGATGGATGGGCAAAAAATATTCAAAATACATGTTTTTTAATTTTAGTTACTTGAAATAATGTAGATCAACTTCAACGGAGTGAATCTTGAATTCAGATGTCGTAGTGTTGTATTTGAGTGGAAAGAATTCAGCCTTGAATGCTTTCAGAATGACACAAGTCTCTCTCTCTCTCTCTCTCTCTCTCTCTATCTCTCTCTCTCTCTCTCTCTCTCTTTATATATATATATATATATATATATATATATATATATATATATATGAGGAAAGTATTCTAGTGAGAACTGGACTTACATGAGTTTCGTGCGAACTCCACAGTGAGCCACTTCATGGATGATCCGAACTGTTCATCTTGATCTACTCACTCAAATTAGACTAATAATAAAAAATTACATGATTCTGAATATTTTTACCTATGCATCAAATGACATCTTTTTTCTACGGCTAATATGTAATGGCCCGAGATTTTTAATCGCCAGATTAATCTAATCAAATCCTATTCATTCATAATCTTCTCTATAATCTAAAAATTTCAGCAGTATCTCCCCTAAAACTAAGAATCTGCCCTAATTCAATAAAATAATTTCGGCCAACATCAACCTACTTAACGACCTCAAACTTCCATCTCAATGGTGTACATATTTCCCTTTTCCTCCAAATTATATAGATATAGATATAACATCGAATATGTCAAATCGAGTTCAAAACCAAGTTTGCTAGATACATCCTTATATACATTTCAATTCCATACGCGGAATTGTAACACATATTAACACACGATTATATACAAATGATATTCCAAAGTTTTACATATAAAACATATAAAAGGAACATTAAAAGGAAATTGCTCAAGTCTTTTAACAAGTAAATCTTCTTTCTTTTGGCTGAGACAATCCTGGTTTCGCTGGGGGGCTTACCTTTGTTTAAACCTGAAAGGTGGATTAGTATATAAGGATGAGCTTGACAACCCAATGAATAAAGTATTCAAATATAATTCTTTTATCAAAAACCAATCACGATGAATATTGAAAGTCATTACTTCTAACTCTTATAGTTTGCAATAATTCTATACATGAGTGGTTTATATAATACGGTAACAAGTTTATGCGATACGGCTCAATCATATTCATTTTCACAATGAATGATTCAGTTTTCACACCATACTCTTATGGCATACAATAGAAATAAACATACAAGAAATTCTTGTGTTACAGTGTCAAGCTCGTATAACTCTGACACATTAGATAATTTTTATCACAAATTAACATGAACACATATTCTACAATCACATCCAATGAATTGAGTTTTTCACCGTCTTTGCCCTTCTACCGGATCTAACATGGCCCCTTCCTCCATATGTGTGTGTGTGTACATGTACATGTATATGTATATATACACATACACACACACGTTATTATAATACAATTATCACATAAAACAAGTTAACATGTCATACAATCACAATTGAATTCCCGACATCACATTGAATTAAAAGTTGAGATATTAAAGCAATTTTGTGATTTCCCCACTTTGTGTATTGGTTCAAAATTTACAGATTTTTGCTTTATTATTTAACTGCGTTCGATATCGACATACACTTGCACATCTAAATCACTAACCATAAAAAATAATACCACAACTCTTTAATTTAAAAGTTATTAATGGATCGATAAGTTCCATATCAGGTTCTCATTTAGTTACGAGAGTAACACTCAATTCTATACAAATCCTTGTATAGATTATGTAACACCCTGTTCCCGAGATACGTACTCAAATACGTGTCCTGATTTTTTGCTCGTATTATTTTATTTTTCTGTATTTATTTTTGTTATTATTTGGTATTAGCCCCATATTTTGTGGCCCTTAAGTCCAGTCTGAGCCCAGGGCCTGATTTATTTTTTATTCAATTTTATTATTATATTATTATTTTTATTATTCTTTTCTTTTCTCTTTTTCTTTTCCTTTTTCTTTTCTTTTTCTTTTTCTTTTTCTTCTACAAACTTCTCTCTGTTTATTTCTTCTTCTCCTTTTTCTTTTCTTCTCCTCTTCACTCCCTCTCTCTTCTCCCCCTAAACAGCCAACCAACCTCCTCCTCTCTCTATAAATTTCTCTCTCTTCAATCTCTCTCACCCTCTCGCCAAATCTCTCTCCCTCCCATAGATTCAGCCGCCCCCCCACTCCAGCGACTCCATGGTGACCACTACACCTTGGCCGGCCTCCTCCTCGGTGCCCTAACTCTAGCCACCAACCACCACACCCCCTCTCCACCTTCACCACTCTCCAATCTCACTATCACCTCCATCATCTCCCTCCACCTCCACCTTCAACTTCACCACCACCACCAATAACCTCCATCACCACCATCTACACCACCCACCATCACCCCATCTTCTCTCACCACCTCCATCTCCACCAATTTCTCCTCCTCCCATCACCACACCAACCCCACCATAACACTATATTATCTCTATCACCATCCTCATCTCCCCTACACTCTCCTCCGCCTGGGCCCAAATGTGCCACCGTCCTCTGCCGCGTCGGCGGCCGACCACCCTTGGCCGGTCGGCCCGCCTGCTAACCCTCTCCCCTTTCTCTTTCCATCTCTTTCTTTCCCTTCTCTCTTTCTTACTCTCTGTTCTACTCTTTCTCACTCTGGATTTCTCTTCTCTTTATTCTCTTTCTCATTTAGGTCTCTTTCTCCCTCTCTAAATTTGTCTCTCTATCACTACCTCTCTCTTTCCCCTCTCTCTCCTCCATAGCCGCTCACCTCTCTCTCTCTCTCTCTCTCTCTTCTATCTCTTTCTCTCTCCTTTTCCCTCTCTTGATATTTCTCTCTTTACGTGCTTGCGCATTAACCCTATCGACTTTCCACAGGAGTTTAGCATCATGCCTGAGATGTTCTAGGCGAGCACCGCTTTCTATATTGTGAGTATGATTTTTTGTGTTATGAGTACTTTTACTTGCATGCGCGAGTACCACTTTCTGTGTTGCGAGTACTGTTTTCTGCATGCGAACACCTATTTTGTATTTGGGCAAATACATGTAATTGTGTTTGTGGGTGTTTGTACATTTGGTGGGTGATTGTTGTATTATGTAGCGATGGTTGTAGTTGTGTAGGCGATGTGGTTTGTATTATGTGGTTTATTGCTTGTAATAGGGTAAGCTATTACTTGTATATATGTGTGTGTGCTTATTCTAACATTTGTGCAAGTACTCTCGTCTACTCCTCGCGAGTGTCAGCCTCTGGACTATTCTCTAACCTTCAGGTTTAGCCCTCGGGCTATATTCTAGTCTTCGGGCTTAAACCCTCTGGGCTTTTTTTATTAGCTCCACAGGGAGGTGAGCTTAGCGCTCAGTGCTTTATAGATAAACTAACCCGAGCATAACTTTACTGCATGCATAGCATGGCATTCATGCGCCCGCTTCATCATGTGCATCTAGCTTCACTGCGAGCGTGGCTTTGTCATGTGTGTTAGCATATCGTTCATATGCATATTTCGTCGTGTGCGTCTAACTTCGCCACGAGCGTGGCTTCACCGTGAGGTGCTAGAAGAAGTGTTCATATGCTTGCTACACTGTGAGCATTAGCCTTGCCGGGCAGGTTAACATTTAGAGATTCACGCTAGCTCCGCCAGGAGTTAAGCTCTGTCATAGGTCGAGCGTACTGCTGACACGGCCTAACTTCACCCAGCTTAACTAGCCCCATTTGGATATTTATTAGTTTAATTAATAATTATTGTTATGATGGTTATGAAGAGTTTGAAATGTTTCTTTACTCTAGTTTCTTGTACTAAGTTGTATGTGTCCGGTTACTTGTATTATATTGTGATACTGTGCCTCCCTGTATTATTATACTCCTGGTACTATAACACCTGACCTGTTACGTGCGTGATTCTTGTATTATATTACCTGATACTCTAGTTGCTTATACTTACTTGCTATCGACATACAAAGCAAGGATATTAAGTGCCTCACAAAGGGACCAAAGTGCCTTATAGACCTAAATGCTCCTTAAAACTTACGATTCGGGGAAGCCACCTCTAGAACTCCATGGCGAGGCCACGTCTTGACTCCTGAGTGTGAGCCACCTCTAAAAATCCTACTGTGTATGATACATCCTCTATGCTCCAGACAACACCTTATATATATATATATATATATATATATATATATATATATATATATATATATATATATATATATATAGACACACACACACACACAAGCTTAACAATAATAATGTCAAGAGCGTGGATTATTTGGTCACCCTCTCATTCGGTAATGATACCCGCATGTTAAAGTCTAGATGTGTTTTGCTGGAGTAGGTACTCCGGTATGGACAACCAGTGGTGTGAGACACTAGAGGAGAATGGCTAATGATACTGATTATTATTATTGCTATTGCTATTGCTATTGCTATTGCTATTACTATTATTAATATTATTGTACCTTGCCCGTTAATTATGTGATTCTATTCCTATGCTATTGTAATTAATTTCTATTATTCTTGTTTACTGAACTGTACTCGTATGACTAAGTTCACACTACCCTGCATCAGATATAACTTAATTACTAAACAATGATAATCTCAGGAGCAGGTGTTATTGAATCACTTTCTCAACCGAATAATAGTATCCGTATATCTAAGTTCGAATGTCTTCTACTGAAGTGCAGAATACGATATGAACAACCAGTGGTATGGGACACTGGAAGGAAATGATTAAATAACATGTGATACTAATTGTTATTATTGTATAATTAAGTTATCTTACTCGCCACTTGTATTATATATATGTGCTACTGTATTTAATTACCTGACATGCTTACTTCGTAGTTTTATACTGATCCTTTGTGTACCATTTATGTTTACTGTTTGTTGCTTAAGTGCACGACTTGGGTACATGACTCACTTTTTGGTACATATGTGTTTGCCTGTGCAGTCCACTTGACTTCATTGTATGTACTCGTTGGGTTGCTTTCTGACAATCCCTTGACCTCCATGTCCAGATTCCGAAGCATGGATATATTGGACCTTCCGTGGAGATTCTTTTCGTAGTGAAAGCATGGTGGATCAGTGATAGATCATCCAAAGCTCTTTTTCTTCTAGCATCCTCTTATCTGGCTCTTGAATTTTTATTTTGCTGCTCGTAAGCATCTATTAGCTTATGCACTTTATAAATCTCTTTGTATGTCATATTTTTGCACTTCCGGTGATGTAATATTCATGTAATATTAGATCACGCTCTGTGGTAACTGTGTACTTGTACTATTTTATTAGAATATATAATACCACTGTGCTTTCATACTCTGATTCTTACCTGTACCGATACTTAGCGTACATATTTGAGGGTATCTTTGCCCTGCGTATGTACATCATAGTAACTTCTCCATACCCATGAGATCGGGGCATTACAGATAATTAGCTATCCTAATTAACCACGCTATTTCCGCTAACTAAGCGTACATGCAGATTTTAATACATGCAGATTTTAATAACGCCATTTGTTGACACATCGTAAAAATAAAATTTCAGGTAGCTCTTCAACTAGTGTACAACGTCTAACTTGTCAACACTTCTAAAATACAAGTCACAGGTAGTTTGACAATCAGTTCATGCTTTACTAGGCTTGCATTAATCCATGATGGATAGATCAGACATCTAGACCCTACTAATCAATCTAAGTGTAAAGATGGTTAAATACACCTTTAAACAGGCTTAAACATGCCTAAAAAGGTCATTATTTCAGCCCAATGGGCTAACTTCGTCGAACAAGCTAGCTTCATCAGAATCTAGAAGCTTAGCGTCACCCAACAGGCGAAGCTGTAGACCTTTTCAAATTCCTGAGTAGGATTGTGGAATAACACCCCACTATCTTAGTGGGGTTAATGGTCTCCTTTAATGGGTAGTTATGACATTAATATCCCTAATTAAGAGGAGATAAACAAGAAGATCATAAGTCTCCTAATGCCAGCGGCTATTGGCAAGCTTCACCAGAAGCTAGCGTAGCCTCGCCAAAAGGTATTTAAGCCTCGCTGGACAGGCATTACAAGCTATTTTCAGCCTCATTTAACAACTTTCGCTGATTTCTCTCCCACTAACTTAGTGAGATTGACTACTTCCTTTAATGGGCCATTATACCCATTAAAATCCCTCATTAAGAGGAGATAATTAAGGGGATAATAACTCCCATAAGCTAACGACTGCTAGCTCGCTTATTGTACATGTTTATTGCATATCTATTATTATATTCTTTCATCTATCTTGTAATAAATCCTGCCTTCTTGTCTTAATGTCATATTTTGCAGTTTTGTCTTAATGAAAGGAGAGAAGATAAGACCAAATAAAAGATAGTTAAATTCTGATTTAATTGGATCTATATGGTTAACTGAATTTAAAGTCAAATAAATACAGTTAAAATTGAATTTAGAAGAATCAATTTGGTTAGCTTGAAGAATCAAGGATATAGAGGCAAATTCAGAAATCCAAAGGCAACCCTATCAATATACAAAGGATATCTAAAGGATTGAGATGTATATTTAGAATATTCAGAGAGATAGGATGCAATCTAACTGAAGATTAAGAAATAAAACAAAAATTTATCTCCAACCTTATCTCTAATCTTATCAGAAGATCATTTTTACTGGGCAAGGGATTTTACCTCTATCTTCGTTTGCTCTCTCTTATCCAGTTTTGGCTATAAATACCTACATTTCTGAAGGCAAAAAGGCACCACTGAGCACAAAAAGATTTTAGGCTAGGTTTTTACTTTAGATTAGTTTAGAGTTTTATTTTTTCTTTATGTAATTTTCAGATTTATATATGCAACTTAGAAGGGAGAAGAATTTCATGAGAGAATGAGAGTGAAGCTTGTAATGAGAGTGACACTGGTATAAGTAATCTTCTTTTCTTTCATTTTTACTTTATTGAATCTAAAGTTACATTCCTTGTTCTTTATTTCTATTTTTCTTCTACTTTCCTCTGAGGTGCTTGTAATTTAAATGAATCTTATAGCCTCGAAACTGCCTTCCTTGCAAGTGCCATTGATGGTTTATAGTGATGGATAGCCATTTTTAAATTAGTTTAAACTTGCACCTTTATTTTGTAGCTTAGAACAGGAATGGAAAAGATCATATACACGATGTTTTGATCGCCTTCAAGTCAAGATAAATTGTTGCAATGGATCCAAGGTAAGCAGGCTTCAAGGAGGTAAGTAAGTATTTATTTTAATTCTTTCTTTCTGTGCTTATTAGGTTAGAAACACATCTCTCTTTACACTTCTTTACTTAACTTAGTTTTTCTTTTCAAAATACCAACAATCACCATCTTCTCCACTCTTCCATTTTCTCCAAATTAATATAGCTTTTTTTCTCTTTTCTTTTTAAAGAACATAGAATAACTTTTAACCAATTTTGTAAACTTTAAAAAGAAACTTACCTAACGCTTCCATCGCAAGTCCCTCCTTGTGGATCATGACCAACATAGCCACTTGTTATCGTGGTAGAATTGAGAATCTTGCACTTTTATTATTTATTTCTAAAATTCTGTATTTACTGCGCAGGTAAAACTTCAATCAAAATTTGACGCCATTACCGGGGAGGGACGGTAAGTTTCTTTTTAAGTTTATTTAAACTATTTAACTTTTCATTCTCTGTTTTTGTATGCAGGGACTGATTTTAGAAATCCAAAAATTACAGTGGACATATTGCATACCTAAGCCTATGCTCTAAAAAGCAGAGATCAAGGGACCTAACTTTTGTCGTGGAAACACGATCAAAGCTGTATTTGCACCGCTAAGCAGGGAGGACTACTAATCTTCTTGCTTGCAGGTTGCTTGAATTGAAAAGTTTAGTCTTCTATAGTATTTATTTTTTTTCCTGTTTAATTTATTTTGCACACTGTTCTAACTCAATAGTAAAATAATGATTGTTAAATGCTAAAAAAGGTTTAAACTTTGCATTTTGGCACGTGTCTAATTCATTTACTTTTTACATTACTGTTGAAGAGTGTCAGAGGTAAGGTATATGCGCATTGCATGTAGATTAGAAAATACATTTTGAGTGATTCATATTGCTTAAGTGTTACTTATACTATATACTTGTACACTGCACTAAAACGATTAAGGCCGTATCCTATAAATAAGATAAGGTGGGAAGTCATTACCCTTCCTTAGCCCACAAACCATCTCCTCAGTCACTAACCTATCCTAACTTAAAACTGATTAGACATTGGCCTTAGGGACATCTTGGACTCAATATGAGACTGACCAAAGGGTAAAGTTGTTAGAATTTGATTCTTGCCAAACTAGTGTCAAAGGTTGGGGACTGAGAGGCGAAACTTTAAAGAACAGTAGTTTGGCATAATTAGGCCCATTACTTAGGTACGGATACCTCCAACTGGTTTTGCCATTACCTGGCCGATTAACTTGTGGTCAGATTCAACAATGTACCCCTTGAGGACAGTCTAACAGTTAGGAGTCGTCTAGATCTAAGGTCAACCTTAATAGATGATAGATTTTTATTTATTTGTTTGTTTGTTTATTTTGTGTAAAATGGATTATAATAATAATTTTTTAATTTTAATAGTAATTCATATTACACTCTGAGCTTTTTCAATTCGGATACTACCAACCCGGTATATCATAACTTTAACTAACCAAGTATGCCAGGTTGGTCTTATCCGAATCAATATATGCCCCATTCCTAATATTATGAACAAGACTGAAATAATCATCTCTACTCTTCACAGAGTCAGTGGGGATACAACTCTCCCAAGTCAGATTATCAACCACCTTTCTAATAATCTTCTTCATATACTCCTTTTTCTGATCAATCTATAGAAGAAGAATATGATATAGAAAGGAGTAGGAAAGCCATACTTGATTACTTACCAACTCAAAATCCAACATGCTCATGTATCCCACAAAATTCTCAAATCCATGATCCTTACTCTATTTTTCACGTCTCACAATAAGAAGAACCTACTGACTTAGAAATGAGTATGAAAAATTTGATTTAGTCTGAAAATAATTTTACCCAATCTATCAATAGGCTAGAAGCACAAATAAATCATTTAATCAACATAGTGAAAGATAAGAATGAGAAAACTCTACCTAATATATTTTCAATCATTACCAATTGCCCTAGACATCTTTATAGGGACCAAGAATCATGGTGTCTTGATTACCTTAACCAAGATTCAATTTCATTACACCAACTTGAACTTGACTAATCTCAAATTTTGACAAATTGGCAAGTTTTCCATTTAATGAGATTGAACTTGAATGTGAATGTGACCCTGATCCTCAACTTTGTGATTTAGTTTCAAACTTTGAATCTATATTGACTCTAGTATCCTTACCCAATTTGGACCCAATTCCCAAGCCAACATTGAATCTCGTGCCTACAAATCTTAAAATTAAATCACCAATTTTGATAGTCACATTCTATTGATGGGAAATGAATGTGAATTTAAATTCTTTGATTTGGAACCAACTATTGAACCAAAACTGACTTTCGAACCTAAATTTGATTTTCCTGAGTTAGTATTGGCTCCCAAACCTTTCATTTTTGAGCCCAAGTCAACATTCCACCAAGTCACATTCTATTGTTGGACAAAGGTATAGACCATAATGACTCTGAGATGATATTCCAAGATTGGTCATATAAATAGGATTATTTTAATGTTAGGGCCTTGCATGATCCTATTCACTTGGGGGGTTGTAACTTTATAAATAGGAAAGAGGTCATCGAAGATGGGTTCCAAGATAAGCCACAATATTTAGTTTGGGCGGCAACGCTTGGCCCAATCCGACCACTACCGGAACCACCACCTTAAGGTAACATGTTTCCTTCCCTTCTTCTTTTTTATGCATATATGCATTCATTCATACATTGAGAACAATGCAAGAGTCCGAAAGAATTCTAACATAACATAGTTTTTTATTTATAAAAAAGTTTAATATTTTCTTTACTTTTAAAATTTTTTGAAAAGAGAAACAATATTTTGACCTATTTTCTGAAAGAAATTAAGTTAGTTTTAAGGAATAGGAGAATCATAATTAGGATTTCTTATTCTTGGTCAAAATAAAATTATTTGTTTGATTTTTAAGATTAGGAAGAAAAATTAAAAAAATAATTTAGTTTTGATTTTACCTTGATGAAATATGCATACTTTATATACTAACACATTTAGGGTTTCAAAACAAAGATTCTTATGCCTAATAAAAATAGAGAAAAAAGAAGAATATATATATATATATGAAAAATAAACAAATTTAATTATTAATTAGCTAGGTATTTTGGCCTAAACAAGCCTTGGTATTTATGCAAATGGTAATTAGATAACTTTGAATATATATATATATATATATATATATATATATATATATATATATATATATATATAATATATATATATATATATATATATATATATATATATGTTACAAAAATTCTCTGATTAAGCTGGGTATTTGTACCTCATAAAGCATAAGCATTCACGCCTACAAGTGGTCCATATAATTAATAAAATTCTTACATTTTGTGGCATTGTTTGCTCGGGTCCTTAAGTCCTTGAGGTGTTTTCTCATCAAGTGTCCTAAGACCATCCAGTTTGGGAGTCACTGACTAAAGTCTTGTTACATGAGTAGATTAGAAAACCTAATAGAACTAAGAGATAGTACCACCCAAAAAAAATCTGTAAGAATAAGACATAAGAGTTAAAGTTTAAGAACCCCGAGTTAAAATTTTACTGTCACGAAGATGCATATGACTTAGGATAAAATAATAGACTATATGAGAAATACAGTTTAACTCCTTACTTTGATTGATAACAAGTTTTTGAATAGAGACTAAGTTTAGGAATGAATAGTTTGGTGTTCTTATGACTTATAAATTACCTAAATTTTTATACTAATACTTCAAATATTTTTTCGTTTTTTCAAAATGTGCTTTCAAAATACTATCAATTTATTTCTCTTTATTTATGGATTTTGTGGGTGTAATCTACAAAAAATCCTCACGAGATAAAACTCGTTCTCTAGGGGTAACCTAGAGGTTTAACGGCTTGTTGCACATGCTAAGTGCAATCATGATTCCTACGAAAGTGTGTTGATTATGTTGGCTCTATTTTTCTTTTTTTTTTCTCGAGGATGAGTAAAAGATAGGTATGGGGGTGTGCTTGTACATGTTTATTGCATATCTATTATATTTCTACATCTATCTTGTAATAAATCCTGCTAATTTCTTGTCTTAATGTCATATTTTGCATGTTTGTCTTAATGAAAGGAGAGAAGATAAGACCAAATAAAAGACAGTTAAATTCTGATTTAATTGGATCTATTTAGTTAACTAAAGATAAAGTCAAATAAATACAGTTAAAATCAGATTTAGAAGAATCAATTTGGTTAGCTTGAAGAATCAAGGAGATAGAGGCAAATCCAGAAGTCCAAAGGCAACCCTATCAATATACAAAGGGATATCTAAAGGATTGGGATGTATATTCAAAAGATTCAGAAAGATAAGACACAATTTAACTGAAGATTAAGGGATAAAATAAAAATTTATGTCCAGCCTTATCTCTAACCTTATCAGAATATCTTTTCAATTGGGTAAGGAATTTTGCCCTTATCTTCATACACTCTCTCTTATCCAGTTTTGGTTATATATATCTGCATTTCTAAAGACAAAGGGGCACCATTAAGGAGAGAATGGTTTTAGGCTAAGTTTTTACTTTAGTTTAATTTAGGGTTTTGTTTTTCTCTTTATGTAATTTTCAGATTTATTTATGTAACTTAGAAGAGAGAAGAGTTTCATGAGAGAGTGAGAGTGAAGCTTGTATTGAGAGTGACACCAGTGTAAGTAATCTTTTTTCCTTTCATTTTTACATTATCAAATCTAAAGTTATATTCTTTATTCTTCATTTCTGTTTTTTTTTTACTTTTCTCTGAGGTGCTTGTAATCCAAATGATTCTATAGGCTCGAAACTGCCTTGCCCTAGTAAGTGTCACTGATGGCTTATGGTGATGGATAGCTATTTCTAAATTAGTTTAAGTTTCCACTTTATTTCATAGTTTAGAATGGGAATGGGGAAGACCCTGTACGCCATGCTTTGATCGCCTTTAAGCCAAAGTAAATCGTTGCAACGGATCCAAGGTAAGAAAGCTTCAAGGAGGTAACTATGTATTTATTTTAGTTCTTTCTTTTTTTGCTTATTAGGTTAGAAACACATCTCTCTTTATTCTTCTTTACTTTAACTTAATTTTTCTTTTTCTTTTTAAAGCACCAATAGTCACCATCTTCTTCACTCTTCCATTTTCTCCAAATTAAAATGGCTTTCTTTCTCTTTTTTTTTAAAGAACATAAAAGAATTTTTAACCAGTTTTGTAAACTTTAAAAGAAATTACCCAACGCTTCCATCGGAAGTACCTCCTTGTGGATCATGACCCGCATAGCCACTTGCTATTGCGGCAGAATTAAGAAACCTGCACTTCTATTCATTTCTAAAATTCTATATTTTCTGTGTAGGTAAAACTTCAATCACCAGCCTCACTGAAAACTATTCTAACCTCACCGGATAGGCGTTATAGGTTGTTTTAATAACTTTTGCTGATTTTTAGGAGATTCTTACACTTGATGATCCCATAAATAGCCACCAACAGGCTAAGGCAGAAGGTGGCAGGCATAGGCAAGGACGTAGAGCCAAAACATAGAAGTGGTAAAGAAACTTCTTGCTTTCCAAGGGCGTAGGGAGAATCTTTTCCTCATTCTTAAGGGTTAAAACATGGTTCCAACACCGTAATCCTTTAACATCAAGAAATTTTCCGAACCATACGAGAAGAAAATTTTAGTAGTTTGATGCTTATTGCTTACATCATTAAAGAGACAAAGCGATCGTGTGCTGATTAGAATCCTATCGGCACACTTCCCCGGAATCAACATTAGTAGAAGATTCTTGTAATTTTCTTACTTGTAATCCTTATCACAACTTTTAAGTTTTCAATAGAAAATAAGATGGTGACTCCGTTAGGGACTTCTTTCTCCACCAACGAGAGAGTAGTATCGCAATGCAACAATAAGACCCTTGGATCTACTGCAGAAATGCTGGTCATTGCATTTGACCAAGAGAAGTTCGAAAAACTTTTCTCTTTAGGCAATACAAGCCCTCTTGGCATGCATAGGCACAAGAAGATCTCTCTGGCCAAACTTCTTTAGCTAACTCATGGAATCACGCTTCTTGTGGGACTAACAAGGCTCTGAGTTAGCTTATTACAGCCCCCGGCGAGGCTAACAAGGCTCTGTGCAAGCCTGTCATAGCCTCCACCGCCTCTGGCGAGGCTAAAATGACCATGAACCAAGTCATATTAGCCTCTGGTGAAGCCATTAGGTGTCTAGCGACCCTACAACAACCTCTTCTGAGGCTAACAAAGCTTCTTCCAAGCTTATTTTAGCTTCTGGTGAAGCTATTTCAGCAGCCCCTAACCACCAGGTTGTGCTGTCTGAAGTGGCTCACAAAGGAGCTAAGGCTAAAGTCCATATCTTCCGCGATGCTACATCGCCAACCTTTTACAAGGCTAAAGCACAGTCGGGCGATGCTAAAATAGCTTCATTTGGCGAAGCTAACGCGTCCCATATGTCCGACAAAGCTATCTCGCAAGCCTTTTTACAAGGCTAAAGCACTGTCTGACAGTGCTAACACGTCCAATGTGTCTGGTGAGGCTATCTCGCAAGCCTCTTACAAGGTTAAAGCACTATTTGGCGGTGCTAAGACAACTTCTTCTGGTGAAGCTAAAGCATCTAACGCATGCGGCGAGGCTAAATTAACTTCGTCAAAGCTAAGATGATAGCCTTTACAAAGCAAAATCCCATGATAAAGGCTAAGTCAAAAGCTTCTTAAGGAGCTATTCAACCCAAGAGAGTAACTCTTCAGTCTCCCCCGGTTTCAGAATTGAACCGGTCAGGCCTAATTAACTCTGATCCATGGGATTATTTGAGCAATAAGTGGAAGGTTCGCACTAAAGAGTCAGTTGACATTTTCTTGTCCCAGTGTGGACAGGTGGGATGTCAAATTGTGACAGTTTATTATGTTCATTGTTGTTTGGGTCAATCCCCACAACATATCTTCAAAATTGACAATAAGTCTTCAATGATTATCTACCACGGCTCAGACTCCCAAGAGATCAAAGTCTTCAAAGAAGAAACTTTCAAAGGTGCCAGACCTTTCTGTTGTCTCTATTAATATGATAGGCAGAGAGAATGATCAGGAACAATCCAGACAAAAGAGGTAGGGGTTAATCTTATCTCTTTCAGCTTTCCAAATTCTGACTGTAGCCTTGACTTGGGACAGATTCTGGTTGGACGAGAATGTGTATTTTAAGGTACTCACTTTAGGGTAGCAATACCCTTTAATTATGATTAGCACTCTCCAGCAGGAGGTGCTATATCACCCGGGCTTTTGAGACACATACTCCAATGGTAAGATGAGAAAGAAAAAGGTAGCGGCTATGCTTCTTTGAGTACCATCAGCTATATCTAAACAACGTTTGTATCGATCAATATGGCCGATAATAGTGATGCAGATCTCCATCGTCGTATGGAAGCTCAGGAACAGATTTTAGAACTCAAGAAGAGGCCCTTGACAACATGTAACATTTATTGGAACAACTCCTGAATAATTAGAATACGAATACAAACAATGAGAAGACCTCTGATAGAAATCATCAAGAGGAGGAAAATCTCAATGAGGATACTCGTAAAAACATGCGGCCACATCCAAAGGAGACTTTCTTAATTGATGCTGAAGTTATAAAAGGCATCCAGGTGCAAATAGCATCCCTCACTTAACGGGATGAGTTGAGGAAAAGTAGGGATGACCCGTTCTTACCTGCTGGAGTGGATTTAGTCATATCCACCAAAGTTTAAGTTGTCGACATTGCATTCGTATGATGGCAAGAGCTCGCCAAATCAGCATATCTATTACTTTCGGTCCCAATAGGCAATATAATAGATAATGATGTAATTATGACGAACTTGTTCATTGGCACCCTCAAGGGGGTAGCTTTGACTGGTTTAGGAGCCTTCATAAATGTTTCATTAATATTTGGCTTAACCTGAAAACTCGGTTCCTCTTCCAATTCTATCTGAATTATATCGAAATAACTATGGACAAACTCCTCTTTATAGTTCAAAAAGGAGGAGAGTCTATAAGGGACTTCATAGAGAGGTTTCACAATCTTTCTTTTTTGTGCCCCTCGGGCATACCTTTGCATATGTTGGTTTAGACATATAGGCATAACTTTCTCGATAAGCTGAAGTCCATATGAGAGCCGTGAAGGTCCACACTTGAAAAAGCTTGTCAAATGAGCCAAAAAACTGAGAAATCGGCTCAGAAATTTGAGTTCTCTGCTCTTAAAAATAGGTAGGGAGCCAACAACAAAGGTCGTGATGCAACTCAATCTTCCCAAGCCAAAGGAAAAGAAACGTTAGCTGTTGAAGTGTCCGGGGAAGCTCCACTGCAGCCGAAAAAGTAACTTTAATAGCATTCCGGAGTTCAAGTCTTCTCAGAGACAATACTCTTTTAAAGATGAGCATATGGTAACGATATTTTATTTGCTCAATAAAGATAATAAGCTGAAGTTACCAGAGGCTAAGTGCGTAGAAGAAGTTGGATGCATGAATGATCCCAACTATTATCTCTTCCACATGATGGTCCACCATCCTACCTGCAGATGCTATGTCTTCAAGGATAAGATCCAAGCACTCATTGAAGTGGGTGTTTTGACTCTAAAATCAGAACAGAAGAAGGTTATTGTCAACATGGTAACGCTCAATTTGAGAAACTTTTCGTAGGTGGTAGTTCAAGATGGATTGACTCCCATCCCGAGAGGAAAAATGAAAATAACTAACCCACATTCTAAAGCTCAGAAAGCCAAGGTCATATTCCATTAACGACCAAATCCAAAGAAGTCATGTCGGTGCACCTGGATATCGAACGATAAACAATAAAATTCAAGCCAATTCAAAGTTAAAGGCAAATCTTGCAATGTAATTTCTCTTTCACAGAAAGACGATATTACAGACTGTCTAAAAATCACTGAAGACAAGTCATCAGATAACAGAGTCCATGCTTCAAACGTGAAGCTAATCAAAACCATTTATTCAATGCCAAGATGCAGGGCTCAAAGCCTGCGCCCTAGCGTCACTCTAATGCCAAGACGTAGGGCTTGATACCCGCGTTTTAGCATCACTCCAATACTAAGACGCAGAGCTCGAAGCCCGCATCTTAGCACCGCTTCAATGCCAAGACGTAGAGCTTGAAGCTCACGTCTCAGACGCGAAGCTGGAGGCTCGCGTCCTATATCACATCAATGAGGAAATACAGAATTTGAGGCTCGCGTTTTAACACTACAGCAGTGCTCAAATGCAGGGCTTGAAGCCTGCGTCTCAGACCTAAAGCTCAAGGCCCACATCTAATGTTGTCTAAACGGCTAAACGCAGAACTCAAGCCCACGTTTCAAATGAGCCTTGCATCTCACTTATAACTACTCTCATTATTGGATCAAGTACTGCCCATGTATTGAGGAAAGTTAACTCCCATCATGGAGGGTTTTTAGGGGACATTTTTACTCCTGAAACCTCTATAAATAGCTAGAGCTGCTATTGAAAACGAGTCAGAATTTTCAGCTGAGGATTATTGGATTTACAAAGAGTACAACTTTTTTACACAAACTTATTGAGTTCAAGTTTTTTCCTAAGTCTCTTTGAGATTTCATTGGATAGGAGCTGTGCTACTCCATTAGTGATCCAAGGAAAAAAGTTCTAAAAAAGTTTGACGTCCACCTGGTCAACAAAAAATAAAAATCACATTCCACTACTACGCAAAGAACCCAGCCTTAATAAAAAGGAGATTTGAGCTTGAGTGTCTTCTTTCCCTTGTAATTGGATTTTAGATTGTTATAATTTTTCATTGATTCAAGGAAATTTTGCAAAACTTTCAACTTTCCTCCCCATATAAGAGATGGCAACTCCGCTGGGGATTGTGATTGAGTCTGTCATTAGAGGTTTAATATTAACGTAATTAAGACTCAGTTAGGGAGTAGAGAGACTACTATTAAAGGTGTGACATTAACCTAATAGTGATTTTAAGTGGACTTGTCATTCTATTGACGAGAATAACAAGTAAGACTAGACCGCTCAGGGATTTGCCTATTTCTTTACCATCAGAGGTGTGATGTTAACTTAATGGATTGGATTGAATCTTGTCGGAGGTGTGATATTAACTTGAGAAGGATGTGAGCTAAAGGTGTAATGTTAACTTAGCTCCACAGGAATTTTAGTTTTGTTTGGAAAAACTGTAGACACCACTATCATAGGTGTAGTGTTAAACTTAACAATGGAGGTAATGCCAGAGGTTTAATTTTTAACTTAGCATTGGTCATCTCAACTTTGATTTGAAAGTTTGAGAGAAAGTCATTGTCATTGGTGTAGTATTAAACTTAACAATGAACCGGATGCTAGAGGTGTGATGTTGAACTTAGCATCGCTCGTCTCAGCTTTGATATGGAAGCCTGAGGGAAGTGACTGTCAGAGATTTAATGTTGAACTTGGTAGCAACTTGATCACTGTTAGTGGTGTGATATTAAATGTAAAAGTAATTTGTTAGAGGTGTAGTGTTAACATAACAAGAGTTGATTTACAATATGAGCAATTTAGAGGACCTGCCATTCTATTGAGGAGAATTGACAAGTGAAGTTTGGATTGTCAGAGGTGTAGTGTTAACTTGACAATTTTAAAGACTTGTGACTCCATGTCAGGGAGTCGTCAAGAGGAAGTTCCTACTCGCTAGAGAGTATTGAAATTTTTTACTATTAGAGGTGTGGTGTTAACATAACAGTGATTGAGTTTGTGACCTACCACTCTATGGGAGGGAATTGGTAGGAGGTTTTGGTGCGAGATAGAATGAATTATCAGAGGTGTAATATTGACTTGACGTAAAGCCCGTCAAGCAACGACGGTTTCACCCAACAATTATGAAAGAGATTCAATCAGAAGTCAAGAAGCTTATAGACTCTGGTTTCATTAGGAAAGAAGAACACCCTGATTGGGTTGCTAATATTGTCCTTGTTACCAAGAAGAATGAAAAGATCCGGGTTTGCATTGATTTTCGTGATCAAATAAAGCTTGTCCCAAAGATGAGTTTCCCTTTCCAATCATGGATGTTATGATCAACAATACGTGTGGGTTTGAATAGATGTCTTTCATGGATGGATTCTCTGGATACAATCAAATTAAGATGTATCCTGATGATGAGAAGCATACATCTTTTAGAACACCACCAGGGGTGTATTGCTATACTGTGATGCCTTTCGGATTGAAGAATACGGGGGAGACATATCAGAAAGGTATGAATACAATCTTCTATGAGCATATATACAAAACAATAAAATACCATGTTAATGATATTACAGTGAAAAGCCATATCAAAGGTGATCACATAGCAGATCTGAATATAGTATTCCATATCGTGCGGGAGCATCAATTGAAGATGAACCCCACCAAATCTTTCTTGGGGGTAGCCAGTGGCAAGTTCCTCGGATTAGTAGTGACATCCAAAGGAATCTACCTCGACCTAGAGACAGTTCGGGCCATCCAGGATATGCAACCTCCAAGGAATCTTAGAGAGTTTAGAGGATTGTAAGGGCAACTAGCCTACACCAAGAGGTTTATCTCAAATCTCTTAAGACGATGCCAATCTTTCACCAAATTGATGAAGAAGGGTATTTCATTCATCTGGGATGATGCTTGCCAATGAGCATTGGAGGAAATCAAGCGGTACTTCACGCATCCACTTGTACTTACAGATCCAGTGTCAGGAAAGCCTTTCCTGATATATATTCGATCTATGAATCATTTTCTAGGAGTTTTACTAGCCCAGAATAATGATCAGCGATACGAGAAAGCAATCTACTACCTAAATAGAATCATGATCGGAGCTAACATTGATACAACCCGATCGAAAAAGAATGACTCGTGTTGGTGTTCGCTGTCCAGAAAATGCGACACTAATTAGTAGGCCAGACTATGCTCGTCATATAAAAAGACAATCCTTTAAGATTGCTTATGATGAAGCCATCATTGTTGAATGGTCGACTAGCAAAATAGGCCATATTGCTCTCCCTATACGTGATGCAATTCCTGTCACAAAAAGCTGTGAATGGACAGACAGTGGCAGATTTCTTGACTGAACATTCAGATCCAAAAACAATCAAGCTTTATGAAGATTTCTCAAACGAGATCGCTAAAGTCTGCATAACCCAGACGTCTTTCAAGGACAGTATGACAACACTTCTTCGATGGCGCATCAAGAACGAGTTCTCGAGGAAATATCATAGCGAGAGTGGGGTGGTACTTGTCTCCCCACAGAACTACGTAATCCCTAATGCATTCTCATTAACTGAGCCATATTCCAACAATGTAGAGGAATACAGTGCTCTCTTGATCAGGATGCAAATCGCCAATGAGATTGGTGATGACACACGTGCGTTGTATGTTTTCATATTTGCATTTTTATTTAAATAAAACTTTGTTATTAATATATTTTCAATTTAATGGTGTGTAGGATAATTAAAAAAGAAAAGAGAGAGATGGAAAGATTTATCCAATTAAATCAAAAAATTCAAAAGAAAGGGAATCGATTCAAATTTAGAGGTTCTAAAGGTCATCTTATCTGAAGACCAGAAATATCAGATAATATAATATCATCAAAATTCAAAGAAAAAATGAATTAGAAGAAGACCCTATTGATTTTACTGAGGATAAAGAGATAGATCGTCAAATCTAAAACTAAAATTCAAAATCCAAAAGGATAAATGGGTAGAGAGAAGATCAACTGATGAGATGAAGCAATTTAGACTAAGATCCAGACTGGATATACTTTAGTATTTGAATCATAACTTTCGTTACTGAAACTCAAATCTGATGCTTTAAGATGAGCTAGAAAGAAGACTTAAAGGGCTACAGCGCTTACGTTGATCACTATTTCTAATTCTATTATTTGATAAAGTATATTTAGCAATAAATATGCCAACAAGCTACAGAACAGAATTGAATATCCACATCAAATCAAGTTTGGAGATAAGGGGAGGATTTAAATTCAAGAATAGTCAGCTCTCCCTATCACTCCACTCATTTCGTTATCCATTTCTATCCTATAAATACCCCAACATCAAAGGCAGAGGGAACGATCAAGCAGAGAGTAAGTGTTAGGCTATCTATAGTTTGTAACTTAGGATTTTTTTATGTTTTTTTTGTTTTATTTATGTAACTGAGAGGAGAGGAGAGTTTCATGTAAGAATAAGGGCAAAACTTGTACTAGGGGTGACACCAATGTAAGTAAGTCTTTTCTTTCATTGTTATTTGAATCAAATCAAAGTTTCTTTTCTTCTTTACTCCTTTTTTTGTTTGCTTCTCTCTTCTGTGTTTGTGAATCCAAATGACTCCGATAACCTCAAAGTTGCCTTGTCCTTGCAAGTGTCGTCGATGGCATATGGTGATGAATAACCATTTCTATGGTAGTATAGCTTGCACCTTCATTTTGTAGTGTGGAATCGCAAAGATCTCATCTGTCATGCTTTGCTCGCCTTCAAGAAAAGGTATATCATTAATAAGGATTCTAGGTAAGTCATCAACCGAAAGAGGTAGGTAAGTTCTTTAGTTTTCTTTTCTTTTCTTTTAATTCTTAGTTTAGATCATCATCAACTTTCAACTCTATTCACTTTTTCATTTTTTTGTATAATTTTATTTTTTATTTTCTCCATCTACTCCAACCTACCACTTTCATAATTTAACATAATTTATTTTTCTTTTCTTTTAAAGAACAAGAGAGAACTTTAACCATTTTAAGTAACTTAAAAGAGAACTTCTAAAAAGCTTCCATCGATAGTCCCTCCTTGTGGATCATGACCCGCATAGCCACTTGCTATAGCGGTAGTATTGAGCACCTTGCACTCTTTATTCTTAAGTTCTAAAATTTTGTATTTTTTGTATAGGTTACAACTCAATCAATTGGCGTTAAAAATCTTAAAGCGTACAATGATTCAAAGCTTATCGTTAATCAGGTACGCGGGGAGTACTAAGTCAGATATGAAGACTTAGCAACCTATCACAACGCAACCATCCACATAGCAGAGAAGTTCAGAAACTTCTACATTGACCATGTACCTCGCTAGAAAAATACTCATGTAGATGCAATGGCATCCCTCGCCGCTTCCTTGTCTCTTCCAGCCAGAGCGACAGAGAAATTACTCGTCTACAATCATGACTTGTACTGTTCGAAATTCACCCTTGAAGATGATCAAATGCCAATAAGAAACCTTCAAGTTAAAGAAGCTCTGGAGACTTCAGTAGGTCCAGAGCTCAGGGATTGGCGATTCCAATACATCGACTATGTCTTGTACAGTATACAGCCTGATGACCCTAAAGAGGCGGTTACCATTAGAAGGAAAGCCCCTAAATTCTATCACAATGCGATCACAAGAACACTGTATCACCGATCGCATGATGAATTCTCCTCTGTTGCCTATCACATAAAGAGGCACAGTAAGCACTTAAAGAGGCTTATGATGGTACGTGCGGAGCTCACCAATCTGGTCCAAAGCTTAGAGATCAACTCCGAAGACTGGAATATTATTGGCCAAAAATGATTCCTGATGCTATCCCTTACGCTAAGTGATGCCATGCCTTTCAGATGCATGGTGACTTTATTCATCAGGCACCAGGACATCTTCGTCCTACAACTTCTTCCTGGCCATTCGAGATGTGGAGAATAGACATGGTTAGTCCTATCAGCCCACCTTTATCTAAAAGACATCGGTTTATCTTAGCTATAACTGATTATTTCTCCAAATGTGTTAAGGTTGTCCTTCTGAAGGAAGTGAAGACATCTACGTGATCAAGTTTATCAAATATCATGTAATATACCGCTATGGCGTGCCACGATGGATCATCCACGATAATAGGCCTCAGTTCGTCAGCAAAACATTCCAGAGATTCTACAATAAGTTCAGAATTCAAAGTGTGTCTTTAACGACATACTACCCAGCTGCTAACGGGATTACAGAAGTGTTTAACAAAACCATTGGCAATCTTCTCAAGAAGTTTGTCTCAAAAAGTCAACACGACTGTGACAATAACTTGGGTGAATGCTTATGGTCTTATCGCATATCAGTGAGAACCTCGACTAAAGCTACATTGTTCTATTTAGTATACGAGTATGAAGTTATAATCCCACTAGAAATCCAGATTCCATCTCTACGCATTGCTTGACAACGGAGATGACAGATAAGGAGAAGCATCGACTGCGACTCCAGAAGCTGGAAGCTTTGGACGATAAACGCCTACAAGTTCAATAGCAAATCTAACTTTATCAAGCTCGAATTTCAGAGCCTTCAACAAGAAAGTTAAGCAATGGACCTTTAAGGAAGGCGACCTCGTCTTGGCTTCAGAAGACCCATGGCGATGACACATAAGACGAAAGGGAAATTTCATCCCAAGTGGGAAGGACCATTTGTGGTAGAGTCAGTCTACTCAAATGGAGCAAATTGCCTGATAAATCCTGAAGAAGATATACTTATGATGCCCATTTATGGCAAATTCTTGAAGAAATACTACCCTTGATCATGTTAACATTAAACCTCTGATCATTAGGTCGAGTATGTATGACGCTTGTACCGAATGCATTCCCTCGCGACATTATTCTCGATTGACGACTATGTTCTACTCAACACGAGCATAATAGTCTTCATTAATTAATAAATATTTGGTGACAAGTGGGACCAACGTCGACGACCAAACATCGCTGGAGTTTTGACCGGAACATAAGAAGCTGGTTAAGAGGAATGGTCAGGTAAACAATGCAAAGTGCATTTCTCGATAGAATTGAGCCAATAAAGACAAGCTAACTTAGTACTAGTTTTGTCACTATTCTTTGGAGGCTATCAAAATCCGATGCCTCTGACGGCTAAGGATAAAGAATAGTGTTGGCTTTTAAGTTCAACATAAGTTCTCGACAACTCATCATGCTGAGGGGAATAATAAGGTTAGCCTAACTCGAACGATAGTTAGTAAAAGCATATCAAATCCGTTGATAGTTGAGAGTTTGCTAAATATCCTAAGGGACTTGGTCCCGCCTTCTCCTCCAAAATCCTTTACCAATTCCCCTCCATGGAATCGTAGGACCACAAAAATACTTGTATCCATTTTTCTGGTGAAATGAGCACAGACTTTCATGTTAACAGTAAATCTCTAACAAGCCATTTCCCTTAACCCCAGTGGAATCACCATCTCTTGTACGGGAAGGAAAGCTGAAAATATAAATTGAAAATTTTCTTCAGTTAATGAAAGATTACAATGACTGAAAATTCTAATTACAAAGAGAGAGGAGACACTCAACCTCAAATCTCCTCTTTATTTAGTGCTGGGTTCTTTGCGTAGCGTTGGAATGTGAATCTTATTTTTCATTAATTAGGTGAATATCAAAATCCTCTGAAACTTTCTCCTTGGATCACTGATAGAGTAGCACAGCTCCTATCCAATGAAATCTCAAAGAGACTTAGGCAAAAACTTGAACTCAGCAAGTTTGTGTAGAAGAGTTGAACTCTTCGTAAAGCCAATAATCCTCACGTGAAAATTTTGACCTCTTTTCAGTAGCAGCTCTAGCTATTTAAGGGGGTTTCAGGAGTAAAATTGTTCCCTAAAAGTCTTTCATGATGGGGGTTAACTCCCCTAATTACATAGGCAATACTTGATCCAGTAATGAGGGTAGTTATAACTGAGACACAAGGCTCATTTGAAATGTGGGCTTGAGTTCTGCATTTAGCCGTTAAGACGATGTTGAATGTGGGCCTTGAGCTTTGCATATGAGACGTGGGCTTCAAGCCTGCATTTGAGCACTGTTGCAGTATTGAAACGTGAGCCTCAAACTCTGTGTTTTCTCATTGATGTGATATTGAACATGTGCCTCGAGCTTCACGTCTAAGATACGGGCTTCAAGCTCTGCATCTTGGCATTAAAGCGGTATTGAGACAAGGGCTTCGAGCCCTGCGTCTTGGCATTGGAGTGATGTTGAGACGCGGGCTTCGAGCCATGCATCTTGGCATTGGAGTGATGCTGGGGCGCAGGCTTTGAGCCCTGCGTCTTGGAATTGCATGAATGACTTTGATTAGCCTTCTGTCTAAAGCATGGACTCTAATATCTGATGACTTGTATTCAGTGATTTTTAGATAGTTTACAGACATTGCACCGGCTACTACTCTTAGTAGTTCTGAAGATGAGAGATTCGCTTTAGTAGCGCAACCCACTACCTTACATCCTGTAGGCACTCGATCTGGAAAATGGTACTTAAGACAGTATGATCGGATACTAGATGAGACACGACAGCCAACAAAATTGGGGAATACTGCACCAGTCTACATTACCCTTGGATAAGAATAAGCAAAAGAAGGTGTGGTTTGACAAAGCCTTGAAGAACAATTCTTCTCAAGGCTCAACACTCCTTTTCGCTTCGATTAATGGCACAACTTGCCAATATCCTAGCTCGTATTACCCTGCACAAGCTACTTTGACTTTTAAAGAAATAAGAGAGGCACTTAAAGATGCGCTTGCAGACTCAGAGTATTTTCTGACGCAAATACCATCCATCCGTACTGACGAAAGTGGGACTCCATGCCCCCAATTTCATTTGACATTGCAGCAGGTGCCAAGCATCACTTTCACTTCTGAGGACACCTTAAGGATAATCTGCACGATCGACCCTTGTACTACACAAGGTACATTGCCTCTACCTGCGTTGAGAGGATCGAAGTCGACCCCAGTATGCTCTAAGCATTATCCCCAGGAGATTGCTTTATTTTCTTGGTATCTCTTTCCACAAGCTGTCAACAATGATTACTACCATATACAACTTCAATGCTAGGAGTACTCACCCTCTAGGAAAGATTCGTTTTTGATGTCAAATCAGGGAGATAAAGACAAAAGTGAGATGTTATGTAATCGATGCTAATGTTTTACAATTTGTTGCTTGGACGGCCTTGGATCCATGGCAACTGGATCATCCCATTCACTCTTTATCAATGTTTCAGATATGTGGATGATAAGGCGATGGTTAGAACAGTGTTCACTGAAACGCAACCATTCAAACGAGTAAAAAGTTACTTTACGGATTCTCTGCTCTACCAAGAGACCAGAAAGGTAAGAAAAGAGTTATTGCCATATGACATTGGAAGTGGTAATGAGGCAAATTCTGAATCAGAGGAGGACACTCCAGTTACTTTTGCCATGGAGCCACTTGTAGCATATCTGGATGATCCTTATTTTAATAATAGCATCGAAAATGATAGTGAATGGTCACTGAATGAAGATATTGATTTTGATTATTCTTTGTGGTTTTATGATTCTAACTCCGCCAATACATGGTCCTTGCACATGCCTATACCTACATTAATGACAGAATGCATGCATATAGATGATGATGATGGATCTGTCTTTATCATACCGTCTTCCAAGAAAGGCCAATCGCTGATAATATTCGACAGAATACTCCCTTGGATTGCTACACTCGTAAACTCTAACGAGAATTTGGATCCTCCATAATTCTTTCATTACACACGGTCAACACACTACATGATGAAAGAGATGAATACGACTTATATCGTGAAGAAGGCTTGAATTTTGGTAAAGAAAGATGCATCCCTTTGCAACCTTTTGTACCAAAAGGAAAGCCAACCAATTACTACAATCTGACATGCAGGGGGCTGATGTATGTCACTCCACCTACTCAGTTGAATCTTAGACTGATATCTCTACTATTACATTCCTCAGACTCATTAGAATGAGAGTTAGACGTTAATGTAGGGGTTGTCTTCAAAAATCTCTTTGTCAATATGATGTTGATCAGTCATGTCAATCACGATGAGGATGTAGAGCAATTCACACCTATCCATGAGCTCAATAGCTAAACTTCCAAGGGAGAGGCATTTTGTGTAACATGGGCCTTCCACCAAAGATAAGGTGATCCAAGTTGATGTAGGTGATCAAGCAAATCAAAAGCTTATCTCCATAAGTGAAAGATTATCGCTGAGAGAAAAGCAAGACTTTATATCTCTTATACGAGGATATATATATATATATATATATATATATATTTGTGTGTGTGTGTGTGTGTGTGTGTGTGTGTGTGTGTGTGTGTCTTTGCATGGAACTATGAAGACATGCCTGGTCTTGACCCTCAGGTGGCCATGCATCATCTGCAATCAAATCGGACACCAAACTGATTAAGTAACAGCAATGACAGTTTCATCCCAACATTATGAAGGCAATTAAAATAAAAGTTCACAAAATCATTGAATATGGCTTCATTCAAGAAGAACAACACCCAGATTGGGTTGCTAATATTATGCACGTACTAAAAAAGAACGAAAAGATCAGGGTATGCATTGACTTTCGGGATCTCAATATAGCTTGTCCTAAAATGAATTTTCGTTGCCCATAACTGACGTCATGATTGACAACACGTTTGGCTTCGAAAGGATGTCCTTCATGGATGACTTTTCTGAGTACAATCAAATCAAAATGTACCCAGATCATAAAAAGTATACTTCATTTCGAATACCGTTGGGGTGTATTATTACACGGTGATGCCCTTTGGCTTGAAGAACGCGGTGCAACCTATCAACATGTATGAGCATAATTTTTTGTGATCATTTACGAAAGATAGTTAAAATTATGTTGACGACTTTATTGTTAAAAGTCATAACAAAGATAACCATCTTCATGACCTGAGAATGGCATTCGATATTATGCAAGCTGATCAGCTAAAAATAAATCCGACAAAGTTATTATTAGGGGTGACAAGTGGAAAATGTTGGCTGAAAGTTTCATTACTCTAGTTTTGATGATGATTAACTCATGTAGTTATAATTACTAATGATCATATGATATATAAGTTTTAGATTTTATCAAGATCATATATTGGAGTTTAACTTCAGCAAAAGATCTAAGTCAAGCTTTGAAGGTAACACAGGTTGATTCAAGCGCTCAAGAACAAAGGACACATAAAGTATAGCTCACATGAATCAAGTTTTGATCAAGTCAAGTTCAAGATAAAGATCAAATTGAAGACTTGTTTATAGAGTTTGTAAGATGTCTGGCTTGACAGTTTTGTTAACGTTTAAAGTAGAGAATTGATTTCTCAAGAATATACACACATGCAAAAGTTTTCAAAAACAATTTTATGGTTTTTAGCTTTTGATTTTTGTGAAAAACCAAGTCTTAATAGTATTTGTGACATATAGTTTTAAAATATGTTTAGTTTTCTAAACATATATGTTTATCATAAATATAATATTCAATAATATTACAAACTATTTTATAAAATAAAATAATATTTTGTCCATGAAGTTCACCTAAGGGGGGTGAATAGGTGATAAGCTAATCTAATGATGAATTAATGCGGAATTAAAAACTATTTATGCAAACTAAAAACTATTAAGTTAAACACACAAGGTATAACCAAAGAGTGCAGCCGAATTCCCGGTGAAGGGCTCTGAACTATCTCCTCAAGATTCCTCTAGATACGAGTTGAGGTACCACTATGGCTCTCTTGATTGAATACAAGTGTGAGCAAACAATCCCAAGCATATAGCAATTAAGCACAAGATATATTAAGCATATAAAAGTATAAGCAAAGTAAGCATGCAAGATATAAACACAAGTGAGAGATAGAGAGAGCAATCGCAAACACGGAAGATTTATTTCGAGGTTCAAGTACCCTTGCTCTACGTCCCGCCTTCAACACTATGAAGGATTTCTGCTAAAAACGATCCCACTGGATCACTCGGTGTCGTAACACCTACAACGAGTTCACACTAGAACTCCTTGGACTTACTAGTCCCTCTCTTGTTCTCGCAAAAACAACACACGCACACACACTAGCTTGCCGAGGCCGCACCTCTACCCGAGCTCCCACAAGAACTCGAAGCAACAAGAACCGGCAAGTTCGCCTCCTCAAATACAAGATGAAACACTTAGTGATCTAAACACTTTGATCACCTAAAAACACTCTCACAACAACTCTCCTATAGAATTGATATAGCAATGGAAAGCTCAAGTATGTGTGAGAAAAACTTGGATGGATTTGTGGTGAAAAACTCGAGAAATCACTTTTGAAAACACTTTGATAAACTCTCCTTTTGATATGAACATTTTAGCTCTAAAACTGTTGGCCCAAAGGCCCATCACTCTAATTTTGATGATGATTAACTCATGTAGTTATAGTACTAATGATCTTATGTTTAATTAGTATCAGATATTTGATCAAGATCTTAGTTGGTGTTTAGCTTTTCAAGTCAAAGTTTTGGAGATAGCACGTGTTGATTAAGAGCTCGCGCATCAAGATTGCATCAAGTACTCAAGACGAGTCCAGCTAATTGGATCATGTTTTGGACCAAGTCAAGAAGGAGAAGAAGACCTTCAAGAGAAGATTTCAAAGAAGATTTGTGTCATGTTTGTAATTGTCATGATTTTATTTTTAGATAAAATGTAAAGGATAGATTAGTTGGTGGATTGCTCAAGTTTCATATACACTCACATACAAAATTTAGAAGTGTTTCCATAAAAGAGTTTTCGTTTTGAAAAATACCGGTTTGATTTTTAAGCTTCAAAAATATACATGTGTTTTATCAAAACCTATTTTAGAGCTCATTGTCAAAAAGATTGATATTTCATCATATATGTGTAGTGGATCATATCCATACACACTAATCTTTAAAAGTGTTTAGAATATCTTGTTTTTGTATTTGGAGAAGTTTTAAAAAAATCATTTTTGAAAAATACAAGTTTTTGTTTAAGGCAAAACTTCTATATTACAAAAATAGTTCAAAATGTTTGTAATATGTTTTGATTTTTAATCAAACATATTTGTATATCAAAGTATATTACTGAACTTATTGATTTTTAATCAAACATATTTGTATATCAAAGTATATTAATATGTTTTAGTGATTTTATGGGATTTTATTGAAGGTAAAAAGATAAGTTTTTAATCCCTAAAGCATGTTGGACTGACCATATGCCGGTCGACCAGACGGTCGACCGAGCCAGATGTCGGTCGACTGATGTGCACAAACGTGCACAGCAAGGGCCGGTCGACCGCATGGTCGATCGACAGAGAGTCTCTGCTCTCTGTAAATGGCCCGGTCGATCGGGCGATCGACCGCTAGGTCATTTGCCAGTTTACGGTCGATCGGCCGGTCGACCGCTTTACCCAACGGTCAAAAATCTGACCGTTGGCGGTTGACCGGGCGGTCCACCGACAGCAGGTAGACCTGCTAAGTTGGCTTCTAACGACCACATTTTGGGAGCCTATAAAAGGGGCTTCCCTTGGGCTGTTTTCTATAAGATTTTAAGTGGGTTTTCAAGATAGTTTTTCCTACACTTCTAAGTTTTTATCTTCACTTGTTTTAGAGCCAAATACATCCATATCAAAAGGAGAGTTTTCAAGAGTGTTTTGAAAAAGAGATTTCTTGAAATTTTCACCACCAGATCAATCCTAGTTTTCTCACACACACTTGAGCTATCCATTGCTAAATCAATCCTATAGGGATCTTTGTTGTGAGAGTGTTTTAGGTGATCAAAATGTTATGACCACCAAAGTGTTCTACTTTGTATTTGAGGAGGCGGACTTGCGGGTTCGCGTTGTTTCGAGTTCTAGTGAGAGCTCGGTGTAGAGGTGCAGCCTCGGCAAGCTAGTGTGCTTGCGGTGTGTAGTTCTTGCGGGAACAAGAGAGGGACTAGTGAGTCCAAGGAGTTCTAGTGTGAACTCATTGTAGGTGTTGTGGTACCGAGTGATCCGGTGGGATTAATTTTAGTGAAAATCCTTCATAGTGTTGAAGACGGGGACGTAGTGCAAGGGTGCTTGAACCTCGAAACAATTCTCCCATGTTTGCGATTGCTCTCTATCTCTCACTTGTGTTTATATCTTGCATGCTCTTATTTTTCATATTCATTACATGCTTGATATATTTGTGCTTAACTTGATATATGTTTGGGGATTGTTTGCTCATACTTGTATTCAACTAAGAGAGCTATAGCGGAGCCTCAACTCTTATCTAGAGGAATCTTGAGGAGATAGTCCAGAGCCCGTCACTGGGAATTTAGCTACACTCTTAAGTTATACCTTGCGTGTTTAGCTTAAGAATTTTTAGTTTGCATAAATAGTATTAATTTCGCATTAATTCATCATTAGGTTAACTAGTCACTATTCACCTCCCCTCTAGGTGATTTCAATTGGTACCAGACCCTGGTGCTCTTGATTTGGGTCTAACAATCTAGAGTTAAAGATCCTTATTTATAACTAATCACAATATTTATACACACACATGGATTTCATGTCACCTCCCATGTTTGACATTCTTAACATCCAAACATGGAAAGTTAAGATGTCCATGTACCTCAAAGGCCTAGGTATTCATGTTTATCTTGCTACCATTAAGGATTCATACTTTAGTAATAGCAAGTATCTTGAGGCTAACTCAAAAGCCATCTATGCTTTAAAGTCAACTCTAAATGATGATTATCTATGTAGGGTTTCTAACTTTAATTCGATTTTTGTAGTATGGAACACTATAGTCTCCCTTGGCGAACAAAAGCAATACTATGTGGGGGGTGACTTAGATGATGGAAGTGATACTTCCAACTTGTGCTACATGGTCCAAGGGGATAACCCCTTGAGGTAAACTCAGAATCTGAGGTAGAAGAAGATATTGACATGTCTTATGATGAACTTGAATCTTTTTGTCAACAATTTCTTGAAAAATATGATATACTTAAAAAGGATAATAATAAATTGAAAAAGAACAACAGTTCTTTGCTAAAAGAAAATGATTCTCTTAAAAGTAAATTTGCATGTATTTCAAAAGAAAATGATATGTTGAAAAAGGATAATATTTTCTTGACTTCTAAATTAAATGATCTTTGTGAAGAAAATACTTCTTTGAAAAATAAAAATTATTTTGGTGGAAAATGATAAAGAAATTGCTTTGGAAGAAAATAACTCCTTGAAAAGAAAATTTGTTTCAAAAGAAAAGGAAAACATCTCTAAAAGGAAAAAGAGTGTTGATTCTCATTCTCACCATGCTTTTCATGCTACTATTGATAAAAATGAGATTAAATTTTTGAAAAATAGAATAGATTGTTTGAGCTTTACTTTGAGCAATTGTGCATTTAATCATAATATATTGGAAACCTTGTTTCAAAAGAAACAAGCTCCACATGTACATGCACATCACCCACGGCACACATATGCACACTTTGCACATCATGATCACACTCACACTCATGTGCATTCTAGAGTGTACAAATATACACATTGCGGCTGCAAAGGCCATTTAAAAAAGTTTTGTTTTGATAAGATAAACCATATTAATTTTGCTAATAAAAATGTTTGGGTTTCAAATAATGCTAACCCCTGTGGTCCAAAAGAAAATAGGTACCAAAATCCCCACCACTTGTGTTTGATGTAGGTGTGGGCTCTCACATGACATGAGAAAATTGGTGCCTTAGTGGTGGATGCATGGGCGAGATGGACATACAAAATCGATGCATCGCTATCAAGGAAGTTTGGTGGGAGGACCACCATGTTTGGAGACTTAGAAAATAGTGCATCTGGTTTGGTAACTATCTCTAAACTTCTATTTTAGTTTACATGCTTTTACATAGATGATATTTTTAGCATGTTTTGATGTTGTGTTTCTAGTGGTAAATACTTATTTAGATGTAGCCTTCATTAAAACTTGTGTCTATATTTGTACAAGTAGTGAGCAACATTTGATTCTTATATGTTTATACTTCATTGCTCATATGTACTCATTACATGTACATGTGTAACCTAGTTTTGATGATTCCCTCATTTACACTTGTTTTACCTATTTTTCATATGTTTTACTTCATGTATATGTGATTCTTGTCTAAAACTTATAAATATACATGTATACCCTTGAGTCACTTGCCTTCATGCAAATTACATTATGGACTCTTTTGTGTTTAGGATATGTATATATATTGTTAGTTTTGGTAAATCATACATATACCTTGAAGTTTATTTGTAAATAAAAAATCAATTTTTATGATTTTCATTTTTTTTGATAAAAGGATATTCATGTTTGTTTTGAGCCTTATTGACTATTTTTTATGATTATGCTAATCACATAACCTATGTACACTCACATTATTTTTGTTTACTCACGATTTTGTTTCATGAGCACATTTTTGAGCCTTACAGATTTCGAGTGTCAACCTTTGTGTATTTAATATAATTCATGAGATATATATATTTTATTTTCATGTTTGAAGGATCTTTAACTAGTTTTTTAAAAATTACTTCTAAACTAGTTAGCTATTCTTCAATTGGTAGAGTTTTCAAATTTTGTAAAATAATTTCAAACTCTTATTTTTGAAAACCCCTACCAACCCTTTAAAGGCGGATGGATGGGCGACCATACCTTGTGAGCCTTATTGAAAATCTTTTTATCATGTGCATGATTAGGGTGGATAATTATGAGTTATACACTTGATCCTCATCATATTTTCAATTGGTATCACAATTGATATTTTTTTGTATACTCATATTTTCTTTTCTTATATATGTATGCTTCAAATTTCAAATAATATCAATTTCAATTAGTATTTTCATTTTCATACATATAGATGATTTGATTATGCTTGATTTATAATAATATCCTTACATGCTTAAAGCACAAATTATATTTATGCTAAGCTTGACTTAAATCTTAATTTCAATTGGTATCTCAATTAGTATTTTAATAAGCTTATGCATTATTTTCAATTTGGTATTTTGATTGATATCAAAATTTACAATATACTTTAATTGGTATCAATATGTTTCGCTATTCAATTGGGTTTCGATTTTAATATTGGTATTAAAAATGATTTACCTTTTGTTTGGTATAAAATTTACCATATATTTCAATTAGTATCAAAATATAAAATATTTCACCTTCATTGGTATCAAAATTTACAAATGTTTCAATTTCAATTGGTATCAAAAATTTTCAATTTCAAATGGTATCAAAAATCTTGTTTATTTACAAATGGTATCTCAAAATTTGATTTGTTGATTTAAGAAAAATTCAAAATTTTTCTTTAAAGTGATTTTTAAATGTTTTGATATGTATTGCCTATATGTAAGGGGAGCTTAACATCTCTTCTATATATAGATTCATGTTGAGTGTATCTTGAATTGAGGAGCTTGATATCTCTTTTTTATGTGGTACACGTGTGTAGGGGGAGCTTAACGTCTCCACTTATGCATTGTATAGTATGCTTTATATGAGTTAGGCTTTTGTCATCCCTTCTTCATGTAATACATGTATGCAGGGGAGCTAACTTATCGTCTTCCTCTTCATGAATGTATATTGCATATATCTCTTTATTGTTTGATTTTTTCTCCCTTTTATTGATGATTGACAAAAAGGGGGAGAATGATTTTGAGTTTATATATGCATATATTGAGGAGAAGGATTTTAAAGTTTATACAAAAAGGGGGAGAAGGTTTTTGATATGCATGTTTCTCTCACCTTGTTTATACATATATATTTCTTTAGTTTTATGCACTTCATTGAATATCTAATTGTTTATTGTTATGCATGAGTTAAGGGGGAGCTTCTATGAAGCTTAAACTTTAATCCATACATATATAACTCCATGAGTTTTGTTATCATCAAAAAGGGAGAGATTGTTGGCCCAAAGGCCCATCACTCTAGTTTTGATGATGATTAACTCATGTAGTTATAGTATTAATGATCTTGTGTTTAATTAGTATTAGATATTTGATTAAGATCTTAGTTGGTGTTTAGCTTTTCAAGTCAAAGTCTTGGAGCTAGCACGTGTTGATTCAAGAGCTCGCGCATCAAGATTGCATCAAGTACTCAAGAGGAGTCCAGCTCATTGGATCATGTTTTAGACCAAGTCAAGAAGGAGAAGAAGACCTTCAAGAGAAGATTTTAAAGAAGACTTGTGTCATATTTGTAAGTGTCAAGATTTTATTTTTAGATAAAATATAGAGGATAGTTTAGTTGGTTGATTGCTCAAGTTTCATATACACTCACATACAAGATTTAGAAGTGTTTCCATAAAAGAGTTTTCGTTTTGAAAAATACCGGTTTAGTTTTTAAGCTTCAAAAATATACATGTGTTTTATCAAAACTTATTTTAGAGCTTATTGTCAAAAACAATGATATTTCATCATATATGTGTAGTGGATCATATCCATACACACTAAGCTTTAAAAGTGTTTAGAATATCTTGGTTTTGTATTTGGAGAAGTTTTGAAAAAATCGTTTTGGAAAAATACAGGTTTTGTTTAAGGCAAAACTTCTATATTACAAAAATAGTTCAAAATGTTTGTAATATGTTTTGATTTTTAATCAAACATATTTGTATATCAAAGTATATTACTGAACTTATTTTTGTAGATTTTTAGCGATTTTATGGGATTTTATTGAAGGTAAAAAGATAAGTTTTTAATCCCTAAAGCATGTTGGACTGGCCTTCTGCCGGTCGACCGGACGGTCGACCGAGCCAGAAGTCGGTCGACCGCTCAGGTCGACCGATGTGAACAAACGTGCACAGCAAGGGCCGGTCGATCTCACGGTCGACCGGCAGAGTGTCTATGCTATCTGTAAATGGCCCCGATCAACCGGGCGGTCGGCCGCTAAGTCATTTGCCAGTTTACGGTCGACCGGGCAGTCGACCGCTTTTCCCAACGGTCAGAAATCCGACCATTGGCGGTCGATCGGGCGGTCGACCGACAGCAGGCAGACCTGCTGAGTTGGCTTCCAACGGCCACATTTTGGGAGCCTATAAAGGGGCTTCCCTTGGACTGTTTTTTATAAGATTTTAAGTGGGTTTTTAAGATAGTTTTTCCTACACTTCTAAGTATTTACTCCACTTATTTTAGAGCCAAATACTTTCATATCAAAAGGAAAGTTTTTCAAGAGTGTTTTGAAAAAGAGATTTCTTGAGTTTTTCACCACCAAATTAATCCTAATTTTCTCACACACACTTGAGCTATCCATTGCTAAATCAATCCTATAGGGATCTTTGTTGTGAGAGTGTTTTAGGTGGTCAAAGTGTTGTGATCACCAAAGTGTTCTACTTTGTATTTGAGGAGGCGGACTTGCGGGTTCGCGTTGTTTCGAGTTCTAGTGAGAGCTCGGTGTAGAGGTGCGGCCTCGGCAAGCTAGTGTGCTTGCGGTGTGTAGTTCTTGCAGGAACAAGAGAGGGACTACTAAGTCAAGGAGTTCTAGTGTGAACTCGTTGTAAGTGTTGCGGCACCGAGTAATCCGGTGGGATCAATTTTAGTGGGAATCCTTCATAGTGTTGAAGACGGGGACGTAGTGCAAGGGTGCTCAAACCTCGAAACAATTCTCTCGTGTTTGCGATTGCTCTCTCTATCTCTCACTTGTGTCTATATCTTGCATGCTCTTATTGTTCATATTTGTTACTTGCTTGATATACTTGTGCTTAACTTAATATATGCTTGGGGATTGTTTGCTCACACTTGTGTTTAACCAAGAGAGCCAGAACGGCACCTCACCTCTTATCTAGAGGAAGCTTGAGGAGATAGTCCAGAGCCCATCACCGGGAATTCGGTTAGGCTCTTAGGTTATACCTTGTGTGTTTAGCTTAAGAATTTTTAGTTTACATAAATAGTATTAATTCCGCATTAATTCATCATCAGATTAGCTAGTCACCAATTCACCCCCCCCCCATTAGGTGATTTCAAAAATAAGTGGAGATAAACACTTAGAGAGGTAGAAAAACTAGCTTGAAAACTATCCAAAAATCTTCTATAAAACAGTCCAAGGGAACCTCAATTTATAGGCTCCCAAAATATGGCCGTTGGAGGCCAATTAAGCAACTGACACTGCAGTCAGTCGACCGGCCAACGGTCAAATTTCCGACCGTTGTGCCACAGGTTGACCGCCCATCGACTAAGGCCGGATCCAGAGAGCAGAGCTCTCTGTCGGTCGATCGCCCGGTCGACAGGGGCCAGATCCAGAGAGCAGAGCTCTCTGGCGGTCGATCGGCCATCCAGCCAAACTGGTTATGCACGTTTGTGCACATCGGTCGACCGGTCCGATCGACCGACTTCTGTCTCGGTCAACCGTCCGGTCGACTGGCAGAAGGCTTGGTCAAACATTTAGGGATTAAAACTTGGTCTTTTTACCTTTAGTAAAATCCCATAAATTCTCATTAATTCTGTAAAAATAAGTTCATTGATATACTTTGATATACAAACATGTATGATTAAAAATCAAAACATATTACAAACATTTTGAACTATTTTTGTGATATAGAAATGGCCTTAAACAAAAATCGTATTTTTCAAAAATAATCTCCAAATTGAAAAATAATTTTTCTAAAACTTCTCTAAATACAAAAACAAGATATTTTAAATATTTTAAAGTTTAGTGTGTATGGATATGATCCAATACACATATATGATGAAATATCTATATTTTTGACAATAAGCTCTAAAATAAGTTTTGATAAATCCACAACGATAGTTTTTCTAAATACAAAACTATCATATGAAAACACATATAAATTTTGCGTGTGTATCTATGAACTTGAGCAATCCACCAACTAATCTATCCTTTATATTTTATCTAAAAATAAAATCTTAACACTTGCAAAACCCGACACAAGTCTTCTTGAAAATCTTCTTTTTGAAAATCTTCTTCTCCTTCTTGACTTGGTCCAAACCTTAATCCAATGAGTTAGACTCCTCTTGAGTACTTGATGTGATCTTGATACGCGGGCTCTTGAATCAACATGTGCTAGATTCAAAACTTGACTTTGAATTCTTTGTTGAAGCTAAACACCTATTATGATCTTGATCAATTATCTGAGACTAAATAAATACAAGATTATTAGTGAAATCACTTAGAGGGGAGGTGAATAGGTGATAATGCTAATCAATGCACAAATTTAAAATGAGATGATTCAACGATCACTCAAAGCAAGATTAGAAGCCGAATACCCCGTGAAGGGCTCTGAACTCCTTTCTCGTCATTCCTCTAAATAAGAGTTTGAGGTGCGCAATGCAATCTTGTTGTGAGAGTATTGATCGACAATATAAGAATGAATGAGAAGCAAGTAAATAACACAAGTAAACCAATCGCAAACACAGAGATTTGTTTCGAGGTTCGAGCACCTAGCTCTATGTCCCCGCCTTCACCCAGAAGGATTTCCGATCCACTAGAATTTTCACAAAAGATTTCAACCACTAGGGAGTACCCAACTCCTCAATCACACTCCTCTAGTCCAGAGGTAGTGGAACCATAAATACAATAATCTCTTGGTGATCAAAAGACCACAAACTCTCTTTTGAAAAACTTTTCTTTACAAAACTCTAGAGAATAATGTATAGAATTGAAGCTCAAGGTTTGTAAGTGAAAATTAAAACAAAGTAGAAGAGAGTTTTGATTCAAAAACTTCAGAGAAAAATCAAAGATTAGAGCACAAAAACTGAGAGTAAAAACTTCTTTCAAAAAGACTCAAGTTTTGATTTCTTTTGCAAATGTTATTGTGTTTCTCCTCAACCCCATCCACTCCTATTTATAGGATATAGGTAGGGATTAAAGGGTAAACAATAATTTTGATTAATCAGGAAAGATAAGACCCAAAACCAGCCATAAACCTCATTTGGAGAATAAAACCATGTTTTAAAACAGGTTTAAAAAAACTAACTATTTTGGCTGTTAATACACTCACGGTCGACCAGCCCGGTTGATCGGTTTTCAAAATCATTTGACCGTTGGCAGGCCCCGGTCGACCGCCCGGTCGACCGTCCCAAACAGAGACTTGGGTGCAGTCAGTCGGTCGAAGCTCGGTCGACCGATATGGGGTCCGGTCGGCCGCCCGGTCGACTAGATAACATGCACACATGCACACACCCAATGGTCAGAATTGCGGTTGACTGCTCGGTAGACCGTTCTGACCTGAAACAGAGCCGGTCGACCGTCCAGTCGACCGCAACAGGTCAAAACAGATAACTTTTAGGAAATAGTTTTGAAGACATGTTAATTTTAATAAAAATATTTGTCAAAACTTAGTAGACTACAATAAATAGAATTTGCAAATACTGAAATAGATCTATTAAAATATTTTACATAATAGACAAAAAAAATCTTTTGAAAAACATGTGCAATTTTGTGTGTGGGGGGAATTTGAGCTTCAACACTATATGCTATCCTTTAACAAACTAAAAATATAAAAACTATAAAGAAAGAAGTCTCTGAACCACGTTGCCGAGCTAGAGCCTCCTCTCCTATAAAAGAGTTCTCTTGCGCCATCAACCTATCAACATGCTTTTAGCGTCATTAACCTTGCAATATGCTTAAAGCCATCAAGACTTGTACAAACCTGAAATTCATTCTAAAACAACTTATTAGTACCAAATAGCTTCTATATGTTTTGTTATCATCAAAACTTATACAAATAGAGAATGTAACCTTTTGGGCCAACAATTAGTATATAACTACATGAGTTGATCATCATTAAAACTAGAGCGATGGGCCTTTGGGCCAACAATCTCCTCCTTTTTGATGATGACAAAACTCATGGAGTTATATATACATGGATTAAAGTTAATCTTCATAGAAAGCTCCCGCTTAACTCATGCATAACAATAAACATAACTATATTCAATGAAGTGTATAAAACTAAACAAACATATATGCATAAATAAAGAGATAAACGCATAAACTCACCAAATTCTTCTCCCTTTTTTGCATAAACAAAACATATATGCGTAAACAAGAAAATAAACATGCATATATAAAGTCTTAAAATACTTCTTCCCTTTTTTGTCAATTCATCAACAAAGGGGTGAAAACAAATCGAACAATAAAAATATATATATGCGATATACATTCATGAAGAAGAGAGACGTGAAGTTAGGTCCCCCTGCATACATGCATTACATGAATAAGGGATGACAAAACCCTAACTCACATAAACCATAATATACAATACATAAGCGGAGATGTTAAACTCCCCCTACACAAGTATTGAAATCACCTAGAGGAGGGGTGAATAGGTGATGGCTATATGAAATATGACAATAATGCGGAATTAAAAATCTACTTAACAATATGCTCAAATTAAAATGCTTGCAAGATAAAAGACAATAAATAGTGCAAGTAATAAAGAGAGTTTGAGTTTAGAGAAATTTGAGCAAACGCAAACACGAGGATATGTTTCCGAGGTTCGAGCCACGCTCTACGTCCCCGCCTTCACACTTGAAGGATTTCCACTATTGTTGATCCCACTGGATCTCCAATACAAGGACACACTTGTCCTATCTCTCGTGATGCCGCAACACCACTTGGAGCACACTAGCTCGCTTGAGGCCGATGCCTCTACAACTTCGCTTAAGAAGAAAATTGATCACACTTGATCACAAAAAGCTCACTTAGCACAATCCTTAACCAATATGTAGAGATAGTACTTGGGATTGTGAAGTGCAAAATGACTAGAGTGAAGTAGAGGGTTTTGCTTCAAGTAGGTGTTTGGAAACTTTGGCTTTGATGAAAATCTTTTCTAAAATGAAAGGCTTTTGAAAACTTGTAAATCTTATATGTAAATCTTGTGTTTTATCATGTTGAAATGACCCACTATTTATAGTGGATGAAAAACCAACTACACAGCTAGAGAAATTCGTTGGGGTGAGATCCCAACAAAATCTTTCAGAAAATAGAGCTGTTGGAGTATGTCAGACTTTCTGACAACTACCGGTCGACCGGGACGGCCGACCGCCAACGGTCATATTTCTGACCGTTGGGGGAAAACGGTCGGCCGACTAGGTCTACTCGGTCGATCGAAATAAACAGAGAGCACTGACAAGCCCGGTCGACCCGAGCGGTTGGCCGACGTGCACATATGCATAGCCGTGCACGTCGGTCGACTCGGTCGGTCGACCGGACTCTGTCAGATCTGTTTAACAGAGTCTGCAGAAAACTGGGAAAGGAAATTTTGGTTTGATCTTTTTGGTTGAGGATTTTGTAAATAAGGTTCTAGACCTAATAAAACTAAGAGTATGATCATAGATCAACACTCAAACATGTTAGATCATTTTTGGTGAAAATCCTTTTTGATAAACTGTTTTTCTAAAAACGGTTTTTCCAAAATATGGTATTTCTAAAAAACTAAGTTAGAAATTCTGATATAAAAATTCTTTTGAAGCCATGAAGCAATACTAAGTGTGTGTGAGTGACAATCCCAAATAATCTACCTCTAACATCTAGGTTTTGACAAAATATCTAAAAAGAAAAGTAAATTACAAATCTTGATCTTTTCTTCATTGTTTTGATCCCGAAGCTTTTCTACCGTGCTTGGCTTGGGAATGCAAATCTTTAGCGGCGTCCAAACTTGTGAGTCTTGATGTGGAGCCGACAAATCAACTTGTATTAAACCTGAAATTCTTTTAAACAAGATTGTTAAACACATAACTAAATATGGTTTGTTATCATCAAAATATCGGGCTAATGGCCTTTGGGCCAACAATCTCCCCCTTTTTGATGATGACAAAACATATATAGTCATTACAAATATTTTGGGTGGAGACTTCAAGTGAAGCTCCCCCTCAACACATGCATATCATAAAAATATACTTAGGCATAGATAAATGACATAAATAGTAAGCAATCATACAACAGTCCATGCCAGAAAAGATAACTCATGCCATAAATAAAACATATGTTCATACAAAACATATAGATAAAGATACATGTCCACACAAACATCAAACACATAACACAATGTGTCCAACACACAAAATGCAAGGTACAATATCAAAATATAAGCCCAAGAAAATGAAGTCTCTCTAGAATATCTCTCCCCCTTTTTGACATCATCAAAAGGGGAAGTCACTCCTCATCGTCGTCGTCCTCATCATCGTCCTCCTCATTGTCGTCCTCAGCATCACCTGCTGCCATCTCCTCATCCTAATCATCATCATCCTCATCATCATCATCAGAAGACTCCTCCTCTGGATCAATAGCTGCAACACCTGGCTGTGGTGCTGAAGAAGCAGAAGGGGCCCTAACTGGAAAAGGAGGGCCAGAGGCAGGAAGCGGTCGGGCAAATGGCGTGGGGTCTGGACCAGGCATGTCGTACTTCACAAATAATGCATTAAATTGCGAGTCCATATACCGCATGGAATCCGCAAAATAGGTCATGTCATTGCTAAGTCCCTGATACCGCGAGTCCATCTCCGCACGATGTGCTGCATCCGCCGCAGAAATCTGGTCAGTCGCTGCTCGACCCAAGACTGATGATCCTGAATCTGAGTACGAAGCTCAGACGAAATGAGGGCCTGAAGATCTGAAGGAATGGATGGCCCGCGAGCAGAGGAAGTCCCTGGGGCAGAAGAAGACCTTGGGGCATGAGCAGGAGGAACAGGAGGCTGCTCAGGAGCGGGATGTCGCATCCTGGGTTGCATCCTCTTCAAAAGGGTGCCATTGAGGTTCACTGAGGGTTCGGTTGGTGTCTCAGAGGATAGATTGAAATTGAGTTGTTTCAGGAGATACGAAATGAGCATCCCATAAGGCAAGTGCCTTGTGGGGACACGGACGTGATCAGAAGTCATGTGTGAAATAATGATGTGGGGGAAATTAATCTTAATGCCTTTCAGAAGGCAATAGACTATCAAAGGCACAGGACCCCTAGCATGACTGTATTCCCCTGACTTGGGCAAAATATTGTAGAAAATGAACTTGGCAAGGACTTGAGCGGTGAGAGTGAATTTATTCACCTCCTCATTCCTTACTAAGCCGGGGTTGTCATCCCCGTGAATCAAAGTTGACGCGGTGAGCGCAGACTCACCGACCGGATACTCAAAGTCATGTAGGTCAAAGGAATATACATCAACTCCTCCACAGGAGAGATGCAACAAATCAGCAAATTGATCTAGAGGGATATCAATGTCTCTCCCTTGAACTCTGGACCTAACCCGATTACCCTCAAAAGTAAGATTGGTATAAAAATAGGGTATCAGTGAGGTATAAACCGGTTCTCTAATAGCCATGAATTGGTCTAAAGAATTATTCCTCAATATTTGTGGGATATGAGGTGTTCAAAGTCTTGGAGGACTACACATCTCCCAGAAATAATAGTTCTCCTCGAAAGAAGGATAAACCGTTGTTCTGCTAGAGTGGAGACAAAAGGAGGTTTAGTCCTAGTGGATGAAGATGAAGGGACCACTGATTTGGCCTTCTCAGTTCTAGATCTTTTAGGCATGATTAAATTTTTAGGTTTAAAATGAAGATCTAGGTCACAAATAAAATTAGGGCTTGATCTAAACTAAAGAAAGGATGGATCTTGACAAAAGCTAGTAGAACAATAAGAACGAAATCAAGATCTAAAGGAAAACTTGGATTTTTACCTGATGAAAGAGAGATCAAGACCCAAAATCAAAAATTCCCTGAGTTCGAACGTAGATTGGGCCTGAAAAGGATGACCCAGCAAAGATTTGAGAGTATGAAGCTTGGATTTGAGGTGGATTTGAGTGAGATGAAGAAAATAGGATTTTTAGAGAGAGGGAGAAGAGGGATCGCCGGTGAGAAATGAGAAAGAGAGAGAGAAATGGGCTTTAAATAAAGTGGGTAGGTGGTAGATTCTCGACGCCCGGTCGACCCGTCCGGTCGACCGAAAATACCCGAGACCACTGACAGACCAAACGATCGACCGCACTGGTCGGCCGGCTACAGAGAAGAATGAAAAATATTCTTCCAGGCAAGGTCGGTCGGCCGGAACTCAGATCTGGTCGGCCGGTCCTGCCCAAAAACCTGTCAGCAGAAAAAGATCCAAAAAAATTTTAAAAACTGTCTAACAAATAATAGGCAGAATATTTTCAACATACCATATATTAAAAAACATGGTTTTAAACTTCATTAGTTATAATATTAACACAATTTACACAAGACATTTTAATATTATTATTTTCATATAAAAACAAAGGTTTAGAGATGTTGAAGCCGAATACCCAGTGAAGGGTTCTGAACTTCATCCTCGAGATTCCTCTAAATAAGAGTTGAGGTGCGCAATTGCCATCTCTAATGTATTTGCTTTAAATATGAATTTTAAATATTTATTTTAGTTTTGATAAAATGAGTATATATATATATAGAGAGAGAGAATGTAAATCAGCTGACACAGGAGGCAACTCCCTCCTATGTCGCACTCAAAAATAAATTTCCCGAGTAAATTTTCAAGATCCGACCGCACATTATCATCTTCATATTCTAAGATATATACATATAAAAAATCAAGTGATTTGAAGTTTGTTTACTCCATTTTCTTTCGGTTCAAACATTAACGGTTTTTTAACAATAGAACAAAATGGAACGATTAGATCAATGAGTAAACGTATTTCAAATCACTTGATTTTTTATATGTGTATATTTTAGAATATGAATATGATAATGTGCGGTCGGATCTTAAAAATTCACTCGGAAAATATGATTTTTGAGTGCGACATAGGAGGGAGTTGCCTCCTGTGTCAGCTGATTTACATTCTCTATATATATATATATATATATATATATATATATATATATATATATATATATATATATATATATATATATATATATATATGATCAAAACTAGACATGTGGACATACAAAATAAATATGGCATAAAATAGCATATACACAAGCATGATGGAAATGTAAGTTTACTCTAACTCATATCAATGTAACAGAAAGGTAAACTAACAATCCTATGCATTTGTATATATAAACAAAATAAAGCTTTTAAATGGAGAATTTACCAAACCGAGGGCAATCTCCAAAATAGGTGCCCCCATGATAGCGATGCAAGCGCGATGTGATCTTTGAGCTTTGATGCATCCACCACCCGGGCACCGTCTCCCCCTAAGTCTTGGAGGATGAAGACCCACCTGTTTCAACTAAATTGGGTGTGTCTTTTGGTACCCATATCCTTTTGGGTCCTTTAGGGTTAGTACCGGGGCGAATCCAAACATGTTTATTTGTCATGTTAAGCTTAGCAAAACAAAATTTTTCTAAATGTCCTTTGCGGCCACAATGTGTGCGAACATAAATCCTACCACTACCATACATGTGAGCATGCTTGTGAGTGTGTGCATGTTTCCGTGCATGGTGAGTGTGTTTCCCTTGGGTTACTCCTTTGAGAAATCTAGATGCAAATTTATTTAAGTCAAATGCACATTTTTTAAGAGTTGAATCTAAAACATCAACCCGTTTTTGAATTTCAACAAAATCATTTTTATTACATGAAGAAATAGAAGTTTTTCCTTTACAAGCTAGTTTATAGTTTTCAAAATCAATCTTTATTTTCTTAAAAGCACTAGACAAATCATTTTTCTCCTTTTCAATAATATTAATTTTATCTTTTAAAGAATCATTTTCTTTTTAATTTCTTATTATGAGATTGAGAAATATCATATCTATGTTGAAGTTCTTCAAAGAATTGTGCTAATTCATCCATAGTTAATTCATCATCATCTATGGAGTTGTCAAGTGTTACCTTAGATGCATCGTCTCCATGTGCCATGAAGCACATGTGTGCGGCGTCGTTCTCCTCTTCGGATTCCGACTCCGTGTCGTCCCACGTGGCCACCATAGCCTTCTTCTTCTTTGGCCCGTTCTTGGAGGTGGTAGCTTGGAGAGCGGGGCAATCGGCAATGAGGTGTCCGATCTTCTTGCAATGAAAGCAAGGACTCGGCTCCTCTCTTTTCCTTTCGAATCTTCCTTGAGGTTTCCCTCTTCGGAAGTTGCTTTGCCTCCCTTTCTTGTAGAACATCTTGCCCACCTTCTGGATGAGCATGGCAAAGTCCTCATCGCAATCTTCCGATGAGTCATCCTCGTCATGGTTGGTTGGAGTGGCTTTGAAGGCGAGAGCTTTCTTCTTCGGCGCCTCCCTTTCTTCTCTAACCTTCATCTCCATCTCATGGGTTTTGAGATTGCCGATGAAGCCGGAGAAGTCCATCTCCTCCCGATCGTTGAGCTCTTTAAGGGTTGTAGCCTTGACTTCCCAAGCTTTGGGAAGAGCTCTAATGACCTTCCTTATCTTTTGGTCATTATCAATCGCATCACCTAAAGAAGATAAAGCATTTGTTATTTTGGTGAAACGAGTGAGCATGTCATCAATGCTCTCATTCTCAAGCATGTAAAAGTTCTTATATTGAGAACTAAGCAAGTCAATTTTGGATCTCTTGACTTGAGACGTTCCCTCATGAGCAACAATCAAAACATTCCACACTTCAAATGCAGATTTACAGTTAATGATGCGGGAAAGGTCATCTTCATTAAGGGCTTGGGTTAAACCATATTGAGCCCTAGCATTGGCCTCATAGTCCTTGGTGGTGTCCTCGGACCATGTTCTCTCATCGGTGAGAGGTTCTATAAATTCTTTGGTTATGGCCCTAGCTACCCTAACTCCTAGGGACTTAAGGAAAAGGTTCATCTTGACCTTCCAAATAGGGAAGTTCAAGCCATCAAATTTGGGTGGGGACTTGATGCTAGAAAAATCAATTGAAGCCATGGATAATGAATAAGATGCACAACAAATGAAGAATGCAACAAATGATATAGCAAAAAACAAGGATCTCCCTAAGGTGGTTAAACCAAATAGTAGGGTTAGGCTCTGATACCAATTGAAATCACCTAGAGGGGGGTAAATAGGTGATGGCTATATGAAATATGGCAATAATACGGAATTAAAAATCTACTTAACAATATGCTCAAATTAAAGTGCTTGCAAGATAAAAGACAATAAATAATGCAAGTAATAAAGAGAGTTTGAGTTTAGAGAAATATGAGCAAACGCAAACACGAGGATATGTTTTCGAGGTTCGAGCCACGCTCTACGTCCCCGCCTTCACACTTGAAGGATTTCCACTATTGTTGATCCCACTGGATCTCCAATACAAGGACACACTTGTCCTATCTCTCGTGATGCCGCAACACCACTTGGAGCACACTAGCTCGCTTGAGGCTGATGCCTCTATAACTTCGCTCAAGAATAAAATTGATCACACTTGATCACAAAAAGCTCACTTAGCACAATCCTATAACCAATATGTAGAGATAGTACTTGGTATTGTGAAGTGTAAAATGACTAGAGTGAAGTAGAGGGTTTTGCTTCAAGTAGGTGTTTGGAAACTTTGGTTTTGATGAAAATCTTTTCTAAAATGAAAGGCTTTTGAAAACTTGTAAATCTTATATGTAAATCTTGTGTCTTATCATGTTGAAATGACCCACTATTTATAGTGGATGAAAAACCAACTACACAGCTAGAGAAATTCGTTGGGGTGAGATCCCAACAAAATCTGTCAGAAAATATAGCTGTTGAAGTATGTCAGACTTTCTGACAACTACCGGTCGACCGGGACGGCCGACCGCCAACGGTCATATTTCTTACCGTTGGGGGAAAACGGTCGGCCGACTCGGTCTACTCGGTCGACTGAAATAAACAGAGAGCACTGACAAGTGCCCGGTCGACCCGAGCAGTCGGCCGACGTGAACATATGCACAGCTGCACGTCGGTCGACCGGACTCTGTCAGATCTGTTTAACAGAGTCTGCAGAAAACTGGGAAAGGAAATTTTGGTTTGATCTTTTTGGTTTGAGGATTTTGTAAATAAGGTTCTAGACCTAATAAAACTAAGATTATGATCATAGATCAACACTCAAACATGTTAGATCATTTTTGGTGAAAATCCTTTTTGATAAACTGTTTTTCTAAAAACGGTTTTTTCAAAACATGGTATTTCTAAAAACTAAGTTAGAAATTCTGATATAAAAATTCTTTTGAAGCCATGAAGCAATACTAAGTGTGTGTGAGTGACAATCCCAAATAATCTACCTCTAACATCTAGGTTTTGACAAAATATCTAAAAAGAAAAGTAAATTACAAATCTTGATCTTTTCTTCATTGTTTTGATCCCGAAGCTTTTCTACCGTGCTTGGCTTGGGAATGCAAATCTTTAGCGGCGTCCAAACTTGTGAGTCTTGATGTGGAGCCGACAAATCAACTTGTATTAGACCTGAAATTCTTTTAAACAAGATTGTTAAACACATAACTAAATATGGTTTGTTATCATCAAAATATCGGGCTAATGGCCTTTGAGCCAACACGTATATCACATAAAGAAGAGCTTCTCAATATACGATACACTCAATATAAATCTATATATAGAAGAGATGTAAAGCTCCCCTTGCATATAAGCAATATATATTAACAAATTTTTAAATCACTTTAAAATAAAACAATTTTTGAGATATCACTTGTAAATAAACAAAATTCTAAGATACCAATAGCAGATTTTTGATACCAATTGAAATTGAAACATTATAAATTTTTTATACCAATTAAAAGGTAAAATATGAAGTTTATTTTGATATCAATTGAAATACCAATTGAAAATAATGCATAAACTCATTAAGATACCGATTAACATTAAAAAATTAGTCAAACTTAGCATAAACATAATTTGTGCTTTAAACATGTAAGGATATTGTAAATCAAGCACAATCAAAATATATATATATATATGTATGAAAAAGAAAATACTAATTGAAATTGATATTTATTTGAGATTTTGAAGCAAACATATATAAGAAAACACATATGAGTATACAAAAATAGAATTTCATGAAGTTCAAGTGTATAACTCATAACAATCCACCCTATTCATGCACATGTTTAAAAGATTTTCAATTTAGAGCATGCAAGGCGTGGTCGCCCAACCAACCGCCCTTAAAGGGTAGAAGTTTTCAAAAATAAGATTTGAAAATAATTGTTGATTGAAAATACTACCAAATGAAGAATAAATAACTAGTTTAAAATAATTTCTTTTGAAAAACTAGTTAAAGATCCTTCAAATATGAAATCAAATCATATGTATCTTATGAAACATTGCTAAGTACACAAAAATTGACACTCGAAATCTATAAAGCTAAAAAATATGCTCAGGAAGCAAAGTCATGAGGTAAATAAAAGTAGTATGAGTGCACAAGAATCATGTGAATAGAATATTCATGAAATAGTCAATAAGGCTCAAGATGCCAAAGCATATGAAAATTTATTTTTCATTAAAAAAACTTCAAGGTATATATATGTTCTATCAAAACTAGCAATATACATACATATCCCAAGCACAAAAGAGTCCATAATAGTATTTGCATGAAGGCAAGTGACTCAAGGGTATACATGTATATTTATAAGTTTTATACAGAAAATAGCATATACATGAAGCAAAACATGCACAAAGATACGGAAGACGAGTTTAAATGAGAGAATCATCAAAACTACGGTATACATGTATATGTAATGAGTACAAATGAGTAATAAGGCACAACATGTAATAATCAAGTGTAGCTCACTACTTGTACAAGTATATACACAAGCTTTAATGAAAAATTCATCTAAACAAGTATTCACCATATTAAGCACAAAATCAAAACATGCTAAAAATATTTAAAGAAAAGCATGTAAACTAAAATAAGAGTTTAGATATAGTTACCAAACCATATGCACTATTCTCTAAGTCTCCAAACATGATGGTCCTCCCACCAAACTTCCTTGATAGTGATGCATCAATTTGGTGTGTCCATCTAGCTCATCATGCATCCACCACCAAGGCACCAACCCTCTCACGTCATGTGAGAGCCCACACCTACATCAAACACAGATGGTGGGAATTTTGATACCCATTTTCTTTTGGGTCCATAGGGGTTAGCATCATAAGGAACCCAAATATTTTTAATAGCAAAATTTATAGAATTTACCTTATCAAAATAAAACTTTGTCAAATGGCCTTTGCGGCCACAATGTGTATATTTGTACACTCTAGCATGCATATGAGTGTGATCATGATGTGTAAAATGTGCATATGTATGCCGTGGGTTGTGTGCATGAACGTGTGGAGCTTGTTTCTTTTGAAACAAGGTTTCCAATCTAGAATGGTTAAATGCACAATTGCTCAAAGTTGAGCTCAAATAATTTATTCTATTTTTCAAAACTTGAATCTCATTTTTATTGATAGTAACATGAAGAGCATGGCAAGAATGAGAATGAACAACCTTTTTCTTTTTAGAAATGTTTTCCTTTTCTTTTGAAATAATTTTTCTTTTCAAAGAGTTGTTTTCTTCCAAAGCAATCTCCTTTTCTTTTTCCATCAAAGTGATTTTATTTTTTAAAGAATTATTTCCTTCACAAATATCATTTAATTTAGAAAACAAGAAAATATCCTCCTTTTTCAAAGCTTCATTTTCTTTTGAGTTATTTTCAAATTTATTTTCAAAAGAATCTTTTCTTTTGAAATGGATTCATATTTATTCTTCAATCTTTTATGGTCCTTTTTAAGCAAATCATATTTTTTAAGAAGTTGTTGACAAAATAAAGCAAGCTCATCATATGGCATGTCAACATCCTCATCAAGCTCGAATTCAGAATTTACCTCAAGGGGGTTATCCCCTTGGACCATGTAGTATATGTTGGAAGCATCACTTCCATCATCCGAGTCGCTTCCCGCATAGTATTGCTTTAGTTCTCCAAGGGAGACTATAGTGTTCCATACTATAAAAGCCGAATCAAAATTAGCAACCCTAAATAAATATTCATCATTTAGGGTAGATCTTAAAGCATGAAGGGCTTTTGAGTTAGCCTCTAAATGTTCGTCATTTAAATAATATGAATCTTTAATTGTGGCAAGATAAACATGAATACCTAGGACTTTGAGGTACATTGGCATCTTAACTTTCCAAGTATGGATATTAAGAATGTCAAACATAGGAGGTGTCATGAAATCCATGTATGTGTAAACAAATATTCTGATTAGCTAAAATAAGGATCTTTAACTCAAGTTTGTTAGACCCAAATCAAGAGAACCAAGCTCTGATACCAATTGAAGTTCACCTAGAGGGGGTGAATAGGTGATAAGCTAATCTAATGATGAATTAATGCGGAATTAAAAACTATTTATGCAAACTAAAAACTATTAAGTTAACACACAAGGTATAACCAAAGAGTGTAGCTTAATTTCCGGTGAAGTGGTCTGAACTATCTCCTCAAGATTCCTCTAGATGAGAGTTAAGGTGCCACTATGACTCTCTTAGTTGAATACAAGTATGAGTAAACAATCCCAAGCATATAACAATTAAGCACAAGATATATCAAGCATATAAAGGTATAAGCAAAGTAAGCATGCAAGATATAAATACAAGTGAGATAGAGAGAGAGAGAGAGAGAAATCGCAAACATGGGAGATTTGTTTCGAGGTTCGAGCACCCTTGCTCTACGTCCCCGCCTTCAATACTATGAAGGATTTCCACTAAAAACGGTCCCACTGGATCACTCAGTGCCGCAACACCTACAATGAGTTCACAGTAGAACTTCTTGGACTCACTAGTCCCACTCTTGTGCCCGTAAGAACAACACACGCAAGCATATTAGCTTGCTAAGGCCGCACCTCTACACCGAGCTCCCACAAGAACTCGAAACAACACGAACCCGCAAGTTCGCCTCCTCAAATACAAGATGAAAGACTTTGTGATCTAAACACATTGATCACCTAAAAACACTCTCACAACAACTCTCATTTAGGATTGATATAGCAATGGAAAGCTCAAGTATGTGTGAGAAAAACTTGAATGGACTTGTGGTGAAAAACTCAAGAAATCACTTTTGAAAATACTCTTGATAAACTCTCCTTTTGATACGAAAGTTTTAGCTCTAAAATAAGTGGAGATAAACACTTAGAGAGGTAGGCAAAACTAACTTGAAAACTCTCCAAAAATCTTCTATAAAATAGTCCAAGGGAGCCTCAATTTATAGGCTCCCAAAATATGACCGTTGGAGGCCAAATCAGCAGTTGATGCTGCTGTCGATCGACCGCCCGGTCGACGGCCAACGGTCGGATTTTCGACCATTGTGCCACTAGTCGACCGGGGCCGGATCCAGAGAGCAGAGCTCTCTGCCGGTTGACCGCCCGGTCAACCGGGGCCAGAGCTCTCTGCAGCCCTCCAACCAAACTAGTTGTGCACGTTTGTGCACATCAGTCGACCGGTCCGGTCGACCGACTTCTGTCTCAGTTGACCGTCCGGTCAACCGGCAGAAGGCCTGGTCAAACATTTAAGGATTAAAACTTAGCCTTTTTACCTTTAATAAAATCCCATAAATTCTTATAAATTCTACAAAAATAAGTTCATTGATATACTTTGATATATGTTTGATTAAAATCAAAATATATTACAAACATTTTGAAGTATTTTTGTGATATAGAAATTTTGGCCTTAAATAAAAACCGTATTTTTCAAAAACAATCTCCAAATTGAAAAACGATTTTTTCAAAACTTCTCTGAGTACAAAATTAAGATATTTTAAAAGCTTTTGAAGCTTAGTGTGTATGGATATGATCCAATACACATATATGATGAAATATCTATGTTTTTGACAATAAGCTCTAAAATAAGTTTTGATAAATCCAAAAAGATATTTTTCTAAACACAAAACTATCATATGAAAAATACATATAAATTTTGTGTGTGTGTATGAACTTGAGCAATCCACCAAATAATCTATCCTTTATATTTTATCTAAAAACAAAATCTTAACACTTACAAAACCCGTCACAAGTCTTCTTGAAAATCATCTCTTTGAAAATTTTCTTCTCCTTCTTGACTTGGTCCAAACCTTGATCCAATGAGTTAGACTCCTCTTGAGTACTTGATGCGATCTTGATGCGCGGGCTCTTGAATCAACACGTGCTACCTTCAAAACTTGACTTCGAATCCTTTGTTGAAGCTAAACACCTACTATGATCTTGATCAATTATCTGAGACTAAATAAACACAAGATCATTAGTACTATAACTACATGAGTTGATCATCATCAAAACTAGAGCGATGGGCCTTTGGGCCAACAATCCAGATACCAGGACAGTCGATAGTGGCATATACCTGTCGACTGCTGATATTCTGTGCACAAGGCTGAGAGTGTCTCAGCTGTCAATAACCATGAATAGTTGTTGACAAGGGACCAAACAAAAAGTTGGTCCATTCTCAGTTTATCGATAGGCAATGCCTGCTATCAACAGTTCTTGTGCTAAATTTAAAAAATATGATCATTGAGCTTTTTCTGTCGACAGGTTTAGCCTGCTGTTGATAGCTAGACAGTTAACTTACCTGATTTATTTCCAAACGGTTCTATTTGTTAAGAAACCTGTCCAGATTCATTTGAACTTGATTTTCATGTTTTCAACATATTTTTCATCACTGGACTTTCTAGTTTTCATCTCTATTTTACTCTATATAAAGAAGTTTAAGAGATGTTTAAATATAAAATTTTCACAAGATTTACACAAGCTTTATAAAATTTTTATAGGCTTCTTATTCTAAATCTTTTGTGAGAAAGTTTTTTTGATTTTTCTATTTCAAATCTTTAGCTTTTCTCTTACCACACTTAAGCCTTAAATTCTCTATCTATTCTATAAGTGAGATTGTAAGAGAGTTGTTGATTGTAGTCAAAAGTCTTGATCACTAATTCTAAATCTCTGTATTGAGTTGTTGGAGGTTGCGACCTCGATCGACATTGTGGGCTCGAGTGTTGAAGTTCTTGCGGGAACGAGTGAGGGAGCTTGTAGGTGTTGCGATACCGAGTTATCTTGGACGATCAAGTTCAATTGTAATCGAGATCGATTATAGTAAAATTCTTTAATGCGATGAAGGCGAGATGTAGAGCAAGTGGCTCTAACCTTGATACAATTCTTTATTTTTGCGATTGGCTTGCGTTTGATCTCTCAAACTCTTACTTTTTTATTTTATCATACAAATATATTTATTATTTTATTATTCTATCAAGATTATAGGTTTGAACGTCTATATATCAAGAAAGCAAATACACACCTCAACTCTTATTTAAAAAAAATCATAAGTAGTTCAGAACTCTTCACGGGGTATACAACTTCATTTCTTGATTTGAGATTGTATTTGTTTATGTATTCATATCTTTGTATAGAATTATTATTGATAAGTTTTTAATTTCCACATTGATTAGCATATCAACTATTTAACCCCTCCAGGTGATTTCAATTGATATCAACGCTAGTGCTCCTGATATTCGGTTTAACCACCGAGAAGTGATCCTTATATTACTAAACACAATATTTGTTTACACAACACACATGAATTTTCTAGCACCACCCATATTTGATATTCTTAACTTTCAAATTTGAAAAGTTAAGATGATTACATATCTCAGATGTCTAGGAAGAAATATTTTTCTTGCCACAATCAAGAAGTTAAATCTTGAGAATGGAAATTTTTTTTATGCAAATGCTAAAGCCACTATTGCACTAAAGCAAACCCTTAACAATGATTATATTTTGACGGTTTCTAATTATGATTTACTTTTGCAGTATAGGATATATTGATAACTCTTGGTGAATAAATTTCAAATAATACAGAGAGATACTTAAGAGAAGTTGATTTCGACCAAGCATGCTTCATGGTCTAAGGGTTTGACTCCCTTGAGGTAAACTTGGAATCTGATCTTGATGAATGCAAACATGCTAAATGATGAGTTTGCAATGTTTTGTCAAGATTTACTAGAAAAATATAAATTGTTGAAAAATAAAAGTTTGAAGTTGAAGGAAGAAAATGAGTTTTTATCTTCAAAAGTAAATTTTATTTTTGAAGAGAAAGATGTCATTTTAAAAGAGAACAACTCTTTGAAAATTGTTTTGGATTTCCAAAGAAAAGAAAATTATTTTAAAAAAGTAAGACTTTGAAAAATGAAATTGATTTGCTTTCAATAGAAAAAGAATCTTTGAAAAATCAATTGAATTTTGTTTTAAAAGAAAAGAATGTTTATCTATTTCTTTTGCTAAAGTGACAAAGAATTTTGATTCTCATTCTCGTCATGTTTCTATTGTTTTATCTTCTTGCGAAAAAATGAGAATTCCAATATTTATCTTAAAAATAAAAGTTTTGAGATTTTGCAGAAGAAAGTTAATTGTTTAGGCTCAACCTTGAGCCTATGTGCTTTTAACCATAATAAATTGAAATTTGTGTTTTGCAAGAAATAAAATTCTACACATGCATGCACATACTCCACATCACACATACACATCATGCTCATAAGCATACACGTGTATATTTGTTCACATTATGGTCATGAAGGTCATCTTGCTAAGTTTTATTTTGATAAAATAAATATTTCACATAAGAATATTTGGATTCATGAGATTACTAACCCCAAGAGCCCAAAAAGATATAGGTATCAAAAGGCATACCATATTTATTTGATGTAGGTGTGTCCTCCTCCATGATATGGGGGGAGTTGGTGCCTTGATGGTAGATGTAACGTAGCTTGATCGACTAATAAATGGATGCATCGTTATCAAGCGATTAAGGTGGAAAGATCACCTTTAAAGGAATGGAGATTGCTTGTTATTTGTATCAGTAAAATTCTCCATTTATCTCTTTAAAATATTTTAAGTTGCTTGGATGTTCATATGTTAAGTATAATAACATTGACTCTATATAAATGTTCTCTAAGTTTAAAGATGAGTTGATTGGTTATTGATTTTTGAAAACCGCTTCCATATTTTCAATTGTATTTACATGCTTATCTTATTAGTGGATATATATGTTTACTACTGAGCTTTATGATCTCATTAATTAAGATATTTTACAAGTTTTATCATTTTTCAAGTAAATGAAAAAGTTTCTTTTTGATTTACTTGATTTTTGATTATGACGAGTTTTAATTAGTTTAAATGATTTTACAATCAATAATTTTTTTAAAGACTTATCTTGAAAAGAATTTCTTATTTTCAAAAAATAGAAATTTATGATTTATTTTTCAAATGATTAGATCTTGTTCGTAAATAAAATTATTTTGATTACGAAAACATTTTTTATTGTCAATAATTCTCATGTTTTACAAAATAATTGTTCTTGTTGTAACACAAAATTATTTTTTCTTCATGTATATGAAATTTTGTAAAAACTATTTGATATACGTGTTTGATTCTTGAATCACTTGATTCCTATGCTATATATTATATATATCCTTGTGTGTACTCAATATATATTTAATTATATATGTATACTATAGTTTTTGATGAAATTTCATGTTACTAGAAGATTATAAGGATTTCTTTTATACATTCATGTTTGTAATTATGATGGATTCGTAGAGTTCATGCATGATTTTTTATTGGAGGTTTTATCATGATTTCCAAATTGATACTTATTTTCAACTGATGTCGTGATTTTTAACTTGGTATCAAGATTTAATACATAGACATTTTCAAATAAATGTTGTGGTTTGCAAGTGGGATAACCTAGATCTCATATATTCTCGTTTATCCTTAAAAATGAGTTATTGGTTATTTAACTTTGCATATAATTTGAAAATTATTTTCATATTTTCAAATGTACATATTGCCTATTTTATTTGTGGACATATTTTTATTAGACTTTTAGAATATCATGATCTACATGTTTTATTTATATATTTTAAATTCAATTTTATTAAAACTTGTGATATACTTGTATAGATTTTGAGATATACTCTTGATTTTGTGATTCATATATTTTTTGTACTCAATTCTTATTTGATTATACTTATATATCCTAATTATGATAATTTTTGCATTTTACACATGCACTCTCCTTATGCATTTATTTTAATATAATTTTTGAATAAATTTCTTAAGACTCATACTTGATCTTTTATAAGATTGTTTTTTTATTGGTTTTGCTTTATGTATTTGTAATTTTGTTAAAATTATATGATATACATGTTGTATCCTTGAGACACTTGAGTTTTATACCACATACTCTATATACCCACATGTGTACTTAGACTATATATATATATATATATATATATATATATATATATATATATATATATATATATATATATATATATATATATATATATATATATATATATATATATATGTATGTGTATGTGTGTGTTGTGTGTGTGCGTTTGTGTGTGTATATGTATATGTATATATGTGTGTGTGTATATATATATACACATATATATGTATATATATATGTATGTATATATGTATGCATGTATATGTCTATATATATGTATGTATGCATGTACGTATGTTTCAGTTTTGATGAAATTTACATATATCTTGAAGTTTATTTTACATCTTAAAAGTGACTGTTGAATATCTCGTTGGAGGGGATATTGATGATTTGAGTTTATTACAACCACTAATCTTTATATCTTTTAGCGAAAAAATTTATTGATTTATGTTTGCATGTCTTTACTATTCAAGTTTTATATATATATATATATATATATATATATTATATATATATATATATATATATATATATATATATATCAAACTATAAAAAGAATTTCATATGATTTTTGATGAGGTTTTAGAGATTTATTGATCTTATTTTCATAAATATGATTCTTACACACTCTATATTTTATTTACTCATGATTTACAATTCATGAGCAAGATAGTGTATTTTCGATCAAGAGTGACAATTCTTATGTAATTAGCATTTTCTTCATGAGATATATGATTATTTAATTAGCATTTTCTTCATGAGATATATGATTTATTTCATACTTATAGAATTTTGATCTAGTTTTCAAAATCATTTTAAATTAGTTCTTTTAATTCTTCACATAGTAGTATTTTCAAACTATTTTGACCTATTTTTAAATAATTATTTTTGAAAATGTCACCTTTTTGGGCGGTTGGTTTGGTGATCATGCATTATATGATTATATTGATTATTTCTCTTTACAATGGCATGTTAAAATATAGATTTCATTTGAGTTATACACTTAAATTGTAATCGTTATATGTTTTCTGTATACTCATTCTCGTTTATCTATATACGTATATTTTTAATTGGTATGTTTTCAATTGGTATACATACTATATATGATGTGATACATTGTGCATATTTAAAAACTTCCGTGAATATTTTAGTATATATTCTTTCTTTAGCACAAATTAATCTCTTGCTAAACTTTATTTCACTTCAGTTGATATCATTATTTTTTTAAGCTTATGCATTAGTCCTATTTGTTTTTCAAAAAAATGGCGAAGAAAAATCCTTAATTTTTTTATTTCTTCTTTTTGACAAAATATTTTCTTTTAATAAAATTATTCTTATTTTCAATTAGTACAAATTATTAAAATTGGTATCAATATTTAAAATGATTTCAGCTATTTGGTATAAATATCTTGATTTCAATCATTTTAATTGGTATACACTATTTTGATTTCGATTGATCTCAATTGATATTTAATTTTAAAAATTTTCAATTATATATATTGTCTTGTTTTCAATTGGTATCTAGTTTTATATTAATTAGTATATATTGTCTTATTCTCAATTGGTATCAAGCTTTATATTTCAATTAGTATCTAATTTTATGTTTTAAAATTAGTATTCAATAGATAAATTATTATTTCAAATGATATTCAAAATGTGTTTTGATTTTCTTACCCCTTTGTTAATGAAATGACAAAAAAAAGGAGAGAAATTTAAAGTTTTGTATATGCATGTTTTATGCATGTTTTAAATTTTATGTATATTTTATGTTTTATGCATATATGATATATGTTTACACATTTAATGAATGTATTTTTTTGATGTTTTAAAACTTTAATATCTATCTTTATATGATTATGTTTATGCATGAGTTAAGGAGAGATTTTATACAACTCTTCTCTAATCCATGCATATATAACTCCATGAGTTTTATCAACATCAAAAAGAGGGAGATTGTTGGCCCAAAAGTTCATTACTCCAGTTTTAATGATGATTAACTCATGTAGTTATTGTTACCAAAGATCTTGTGATATATAAATTTCAGGTTTCATCAAGATCATAGATTGAAGTTTAGCTTCAACAAAAGACTCAGAGCCAACCTTTGAAGCTAAGACGGGTTGATTTAAGAGATCAAGCACAAAAGACACATAAAGAATGGCTTACATGAATCAAGTTTGGATCAAGTCAAGTTCAAGATGGAGCTCAAGTTGAAGACTTATTTATAGAGTTTGTAAGATGTTTAGCATAGTAGTTTTGTTAAAGTTTAGATTAGAGAATTGATTGCTCAAGAAAACACACACTCGCAAAAGTTTTCAAAAATAATTTTCTGCTTTTTAGTTTATGATTTTTGTGAAAAATCAAGTTTTAATAGTATTTATGATATATACTTTTAAAATATGTTTAGTTTTCTAAACATGTATGTTTTATCATAAATATAATATTAATGATTTTACAAAATATTTTTAGAAAATAAAAATAATATTTTATTCAAATACCAGGACAGTCGACAATGGACACACCTGTCGACTGCTGATATTTTGTGCACAAGGCTGAGAATGTCTCTATTGTCTACAACCATGAATAGTTGTCGAAAAGGGACCAAACAGAAAGTTGGCCCATTCTCAGTCTGACGACAAAAAATGCCTGCTGTCAACAGTTCTTATGCTAAGTTAGAAAAAATATGACTGTTAAGCTTTTCCTATCGACAGGCCTATGCTCGCTGTCGACACCTAGACAATCAACTTGTCTGATTTGTTTTTCCAATGGTTCTATTTGACTAAAAACATGTCCAGATTCATTTGAAATTGGTTTTCCTGTTTTCAACATGTTTTTCATCACTGAACTTTCTGATTTTCACCTTTATACTACTTTTAAATAAAGGAGTGTTAAGAGATGTCTCAATATAAGTTTTTCACAAGATTTAAACAAGTTTTATAAAAAGTTTTCAAGCTTCTCATTCTAAATCTTTTGTGAGAAAGTTTTCTTGGTTTTTATATTCCAAATCTTTAGCTTTTCTCACACCACACTTGTGCCATAAATTTTTTATACATTCTATAAGTGAGCTTGTAAGAGAGTTGTTGTTTGTGGTCAAGAGTCTTGAGCACTAGATGTAAATCCTTGTATTAAGTTGTTGGAGGTTGCAGTCTCAATCGAGCTTGTGGGGTTGAGTATAGAAGTTCTTGCGAGAACGAGTAAGGGAGCTTGTATGTGTTGCTACACCAATGATCTTGCGAGATCTAGTTCAATTGTAATCGAAAGCGATTATAGTAGAATTGTAGGCTATCTAAAAATCATTAAGGACAAGTCATTGACGCGAATCTCACTTCAACGCGAAGATCGCGTTTCAAACTGAAACGCGGACCTTGCGTCCAAAAAAGCATGAATACTTCAGATGCGAACCTGAGTAAACTCGCGTTTAATGCGAGTCTGAGTAACTTTGCGTCCTATCCAACGAGAGTCTGAGTTACTCCGTATTCTATATCAAGCGCAGGTCTGAGCAACATGGCGCTCTACTTCAGACACGGGTCTAAGTAATCTCGCGTCTCGTATTCAACGCGAGTCTGAGTAACTCCACGTCCCATCCAACGCGAATCTGAGAAATTTAATGTTCCTTGTCAAGCGCAGGTCTGAGCAACTTGGTGCTCCACTTCAGACGCGGGTCTGAGAAATCTCGTGTCTCACTTCAAACACAAGTCTGAGTAGCTCCGTGTTCTGAGACGCCCGCGTCTACAACAAGCAACACGAAGTCCGCGTCCAGCGCGAGACCCGCGTTTTTGTTGTAACAAATCCCCTATTACTGGGTGAATTAACTCTTCACATAATGGAAGAGTTAATCATCATTATGGAGGAATTTTAGGGCACGATAATACCTCTATGATTCCCTATAAATAACCTGAGTAGTTATGAAGAGGGGGGATTCTTTTTTGGGAGACCCTTTTTTTAGGAGAAAAGGAGAAAATGAGTTATTAGTGGACTCTAAACACTTCGTGTGTTAAAAATAGAGTTCCTCTTTAATTAATCTTCAAGTGCATCCTAAAGAGAAGCTAGAAAGTCACCCAGTCAATGGAGAACAAGAAGCACTCTCCATCGCCACTCAAAGAACCCAGCTTTAAAAGAAGGGGAGAACTGAGACTTCTTCCCTCTTTTGTAATCGGAATCGTTTCATTGTAACCTTTCAGCCACTTAAAAAAATTTTACAAGGTATTTTTCGACCAAACAAAAGATGGCAACTCCGCTGGGGGATTCGTTCTCTACTAATGAGAATGCTGTGGCACAAGCCAATGTTCGTCTCCTTGAAAAGACGGCAGAATCCCTCATCGTTAATTTTGATTAAGAAAAGTTTGAGGAATTTCTTTCTTCAGGCTCTGCCAGCCCCAAGGCAATGCGGTAAACCGAAGTCTCTTTTGAGACTTGCTGAATCTCTTCAGAGATTACTCCTGAAGTGGCCCACACTACTGCTCACAACGCAAAGGGTGCCACTTCTGAAGAGATTCTGAAAACCTTTTATGCAGGGCCCACACTACCGCGTCAATGTCTCTTCGGAGACTCGCAGGGCAAAAGCCTCAGCGGACGATCAAAGAGGTGGTGAATATCAATTTCGCCATCCTTCTTCTCTCCAAACTCTGCAATTTCAAGTTGCCGGGGGTTCCTAACAACCCCTGCGGCTTAACCGGAATACTGAATGTCGACGAAGGCGCCGCGCTCATCGACAACAGCTTAAAAATTCTACAGAAGCAATCAATTTGGCAGATTCAAAATGTGAGGTTAATACCACATTTTTCTTAAGCAACGCAAGGACCGTGTTTTTGTCCCAGAATGCGAGTCTCATGTTCTTCCACAACGTGAGATCCGAGTCAAACGCAAGACCCGCATTCTGTCTATCTCGGAACACGAGGTCTGCATTTCAACAAAACACGATGGTCGCGTTTCAACTCAATATGAGGATCGTGTTTCAATAAAGAAACACGAGACCCGCATTCAACCTTAAAGCCCTCACCCTCAGGGGTTCGAGGCTATTTCTTCAGATGCTCCCTCAACGAAACTGAGGGATTACCTAACAAGGAAGAGGACCGTCCATCAAATTGCCCTTCGATGCCATTATGAGCAGCTATTCTCAGCAGTACTCTCTGACTGCCATTGCGGATTTCAGATGAATAAAGCTTCAGTTTTAGCTGATTGTCAACGACTTTAGAGTCAGCTAAAAGACAACGACCACGAAAGAAGAAATAATTCTCCAACGTCGAGTACCTAGAAGTGACTGCAAATATGGTGGGGCCGAGTTCCACACCAAGCAAGTCTAAGGGGAAGCAACTGGCTGTCAGCTCGAAGGAGTCAGATGCTGATCGGTCTCTAGGTTTGAAGGATATTCTTATCGAACCTAAAAGGGTCTACTGACAATGTGGACCCACACGGGAATGATCGCCCCAGTCAAATACAATCTGTCGGCTGGGGAATTGAAGAGAATGATGAGCACTCCGGCATCATCTAATCTCAGTCTTTAAGTTTCAGTTCAAGGACAATCACCCTTGCTAACATGGCTGGAACTCCCAAGGAGATGGCCAAGCGGTTCAAAGAGCAGGCCCGAGTCTGACGGGAGCAATTCGATATGATTCAATCTCAGCAAGAATCTATCAACACCCTTTAGCAGATGTTGTCACAACTGCTTAAAGACAAAAGGAAGCCGAAGGCTAAAACTCCTTCCATGAAGTCCAGGGGAAAACGGAAGGAAGGGGAGAGCTCGTCTTCCACGGATACCGAGAAAGAAGAGCATTCCAACTCTGAGCCACTCAAAGCCTCATCTGATGAAGAGGATAACTCAGAGAATAGGAGCTACCATTCCAAGAGGATGAGCAAACTGGAGCAACGCCTTGAGGCACTCGCCAACCGAGATGGGCTCCAAGATGTGGGGATAGTTCGACCCTACCCAGTAGAATGGGACACGGCTCCCTACCCTCCCAAATTCAAAGCATCGACCCTTTATACTTTCGGCAACAAAAGGTCATCGAACCAACATGTATACTACTTTAAATCTCAAACTGGGAATGTAGTATCGAACGATGCCATTCTGACTCGTTTATTCATTGGCACTCTTAAAGGAGTCGCGAATGGTTCATGAAACTTTTTGTCGGTTCAATCAGAACATGGGCCGACCTCGAGTAGTTGTTTCTGGCTCATTTCTTTGAAGACGATTCAGAAATTTTAGTGCCGACTCTCCTTGCAGCCAAGAAGAAGAAAGGAGAGTCTATCAAAACTTTTGTCGAAAGATTTCAGAGCATGGCACTTCGTTGTCCTAGCGGCATGACCCAATCCACACTGGTTGAGATATACCGTCATAATCTACAAACTTTCCTACTCGTTCAAATGGGAGTAACAAAATGTCTCACTTGGAAGAAGTTGGTGCTACAAGGTGAACAGGCAGAGGAGATTGTTGCCAGGGTTAGGGCTCAAGAAAAAATAGCAAGCCAAGAGCCGACAAGTCAATGCGACATACCCTAGAGTCATCTTCTCAACCAAGAAGATTGGATACTCTGGTAACAGAAGTCAAATCACCTTTAAAGACCCAGACAGTCAGAGGAGGTATGGATTCTGGCCAACCACGCACTAATAAATCATACTCCTTCAAGGATGAGTACGTGGTCTCATTGTTCAAGTTACTCTAAAAGAGTAACAGACTCAAACTCTCAGAAATCAGACGCCCTAAAGTGGTAGGAAGACTGACGATCCCAACTACTGTTCATATCACAAGATGCTAGGACCCCCTACCAATAACTGCTACATCTTTAAAGAAGTCCTTCAGGCTCTGATCGATGCAAAGGTGTTAAAACTTCATCCAGAATAGAAGAAGATGACTGCCAATATGATAGTTATGTCACCAATCCAATTTGGATGAAATCTTCCACTAACACCAACCGGAGTGGTTCCCATCCCGAAAGGGATCTAAGAGTGATCAATACCAATCCTTACAACCAAAAGGAGAAAAGTCTAATTCTTGTCCCTACTCCTCAAGAAGAGACAACGTGAGTCCATCCTGACATTGTTAAAAGCTAACAGTGGACGATTATTACAAGTAGAAAGTCCAAAAATAAGGCTAGAGCATCATCCAACAAAATAGTGAGTATCTCTACGAGAGAACCTGAGAAAGATGTCGCCTTCCATACTAGCTCGAGAGACGAGGAGTCCTCCCTTATTGCTGACACTAGCATATCTCTCGCATCAAAGACTCAATTTGGCAAGCAGTACCTGAAACAGTATGATGAGCTAGCGGTAAATTCCCCATAACCAGTTGAGGGGGCAATCGAGCAGTCCACGAGGCCATCCGTGAAAAAACAGAAAGAGCTTTGGTAAGTACAGGACCATCAACTCCCTTCCGCCTTAATATCTTGGCTCAGCTAGCCAATATGCCTGCTCGAATCACTTTCTATGAGCTCTTGAGACTTTCCAAATCTACAAGAGATGCTCTAAGAGAAGTATTAGCAGATGCAGAGATTTTCGTAACCCAGATTCCTGCTACATGTGAAGAGAAGGACGACAGCAATTGCTACCATGCCTGAAAATAGTTTTCCTGCATCACCTTCACCCAAGAAGACATGCAAGTCAAAGAAAAGCATGATAGACTCATGTACTACACAAAGTATATCGGATCATCTGAAGAGAGCCGTATTCAGGTTGGTCCAGAATTCGCGTTGAGCATTATTCCCCATAGGGTCATGCAACATTTGGGGATTCCCACCCACTGGTTAAGCACCACTCAAACAACCATCTATGGCTTCAATGCCAATGGTATGCGCTCGATGAGAAAAAATCAAGCTCAGGTGTCATTTTGGGGACCTGAAATTAGAGGTGACTTGTTATGTCATTGACGCTAACACCTCATACAATCTGCTGCTGGAACGACCTTGGATTCACCGCAACACCATAATCCCATCCGCTCTTTATCAAGTAATGAATCCCATCCACTCTTAATCAACTAATGAAATATGTTGCTAAAGATGGAAAAGTGAGAATGTTAATTGCGAAAGGCATCCGTTCAAAGGAGTCAAAAATTATTTTACTGATTTCCTCCTTTATTAGGATTCTCTTGAGGCTGATGAGAATCCACATCCAGAAGAACTTGACTCTGGCAACAAAGCAGGTACGGAGCTAGAAGAAGACTAGTGTCTCTGGGAAACAAATCCTTTTATAACGAGCATTGATAAACGCAATGTCGATACAACCACTAATGTTGAAGGCGAGTTGTTCATCAATGAAGATTTAGATTTGGGTTACTTTTCTGCATTTGCTTCGGATTCTGTACCGTTAGACACTAGCACTGACATGGATAGTAATCCTTGATCAGTAATGAATGCTCTAATATCATTGAATGCACCAACAAAGTGAACCCTCCTGGTATGCGAAAAGATTGGAAGCGCATACGATGCCCTCTTGAAGTACCAGCCAGGCAAAAAGGTCAAAAGCCAATTCCATTCGGACAAATCGAGACAGAGCCTGTAGCTTGCGAAAGCTTAGGGGTAATTCTAAGTCTCCATAATTCTTCTATTATGGATAAAAATTATGTCACATGATGGAAAGAATGGGGTATGATTTCAACAAGGAGTTCGGCCTTAATTTCGACAAAGAAAAACTAGCACTACTTTGTTCATTTGTACCGAAAGTCAAAACCCCAATTACTACGACAAGACCTAAAGGGGACTCGATTATGTATCTATGCCAATCTTGTCAGATCCTGAATCTGAAAAAGAGATCTGTCATGATAGCTCATCAGCAATGTCGTTATGGGACTTAGACGTTAGCATCAGTGATATCTTCAGAAGTCTCTCAGTGAACATGGTATCAACCAGTCATTTGGAAGATGATAAAGAAGATCCTTTTGAATCTGAAGAATTAATCCAGTTGGACTCTGATCCATGGATTAAACACTTAAATACTCTTCGAGATACGTGCTTTGAACAATACAAACCACCAACTGTGGACAAAGTGACTCAGATGAATCTAGGAGATAAGGTTAACCCCAAACCTATCTTCATAAGTGAGTGCTTGTTAACTTCCAAGAAAGAAGACCTAATATAGCTCATACGAGAGTATATAGATGTCTTCGCTTAGAATTATGAAGACATGCCCGGGCTCGACCCCCAGATTACTATGCATCGTCTCAAATCAACCCGGACACCAAACCAGTTAAATAACAACAATACGGTTCCGTTCTGAGATTATGGAAGCAATCGAATCAGAAGTTAAAAAGCTTATAGACTCTGATTTCATCAAGGAAGAGCAATATTCGGATTGGGTGGCCAATATCGTTCCTATTCCCAAGAAGAATAAAAAGATCCGAATTTGATCGACTACCATAACCTAAACACCGCCGACCCTAAAGACAAATTTTCTTTCCCAGTTATGGATGTCATGATCGACAATATTTGTGATTTTGAGAGAATGTCTTTCATGGATGACTTCTCAGGGTATAATCAAATAAAAATGTACCCTGAAGATGAAAAGCGCACATCCTTCAGGACGCTTGTGGGAGTATACTGCTACACAGTATTTGGTTTGAAGAACGCTGATGCGACATTTCAACGTATCATAAACGTGATATTCCATGAGCATATACATAAAACCATAGAATGCTACGTAGAGGACATCACCGTGAAAAGTGTGACAAAGGCAATCACCTCGCAGACCTGAAGAGAGTGTTCGACATCATGCGAGCCCACCAGTTGATAATGAATCCAATCAAGTCCTTCCTGGGGGTATCCAGTGATAAATTCCTTAGATTTATTGTTACATCTAAGAAAATTCATCTGGATCCTGAGAAGATCCGTGCCACCCAAGAGATGCAGCCTCTGAGAAATCTCAAAGAATTTAGAGGCTTACAGGGACGATTGGCATATATCTGAAGATTCAAATCAAATCTCTCAGGACGCCAACTCTTTACCAAGTTAATGAAGAAGGGAGTCTCATTTGTATAAGACAATGCTTGCCAAGAAGTATTTGAAGAGGTCAAGGAGTATCTCACATACCCGCCTGTTTTGTTAGCTCCAGTATCATGAAAGTGTTTCCTGTTATATGCTCGAGCGATGGATCATTTCTTGGTAGCTTTACTAGCTCAGAACAATAACCAAAATCACGAGCAGGCAATGTACTATTTAAGTAAAGCGATGATTGGGGCAGAGCACTATTACAACCCAATCGAGAAGGAATGCTTAGCGTTCATCTTCGCTGTCCAGAAGATGTGACACTACCTCACTGGGCAACGCATTCAAGTCATCTCTAGAGTTAATTCCATGTGATTGCTCATGATAAATCCATCTTCACTGAATAGCAGATTAGCGAAATGGGCTATATTGCTCTTATAATATGTGATGCAATTCATGCCACAAAAGGCAATCAAAGGTCAAGTTGGCCAATCATCTTGTTCTAAGAACTTCAAAACTTTATGACGATCATCCACACGAGACCACAGTAGTTAACTCGATCAACGCCTTCTCGAAAGAGCAAGTGTGGCAACTCTTCTTTGACGGAGCATCAAGAACGAATCCTTAGGGAAATATCATTGCAGGTGTGGGGGTAGTACTTATCTCCCCACATAATTATGTGATCCCTCGTGCATTCTCACTAAGAGAGCCATGTTCTAATAATGTCTTAAAATACAACGTTTTTTTAATCAAAATGCAACTTGCTAAAGAGATTGGAGTCAAAATCTCGAAGCATATGGTGATTCAAAACTCATCGTCAATCAAATTCACAGGGAGTACGAAGTCTGACATGAAGACTTGATGCCCTATCACAACGTGACCATTATCATGGCAGAGAAGTTTGAAAACTTCTACATTGACTATATACCGCATCAGTAAAATGCACATGCAAATGCACTGGCATCCCTCGCTACTTCATTGGCCCTTCTCGCTGCAGCCATAGAGAAAATACTCGTCTACAGTAGCGACTTGTACTACTGCAAATTCGCCCTTGAAGATAGTAAAACTCCAAGACGAGACCTTCAAGTCAAGGAGGTTCTTAAAACTTTAATAAGTCTTGAACCTAGAGATTGGCGATTCCCTTACATTGAATTTGTCTTATATGACGTAATGCCTGACGATCCCAAGGAGACGGCTACCATCAGAAGGAAAGCTCCTCGATTCAATTACAATGTGATCATGCAGACATTGTATCACCGATCATATGATGGAATCCTGCTTCGACACCTTGCACACAAAGAGGCACAGGCAGCGCTCAAAGAAGCTTATGATGGTATACACAGAGCTCATCAACCCGGACCCAAGCTCAGAGACCGGCTCAGAAAACTTGGCTAGTATTGGCCGAAGATGATCCCTGACGCCATCGCCTATGCTAAGTGATGTCATGCGTTTCAGATTCATGGTGACTTTGTTTATCAAGCACCATGACGTCTTTATCCAACATCCTCCTTATGGCCATTTGAGATGTGGGGAATGAATGTTATTGGACCAATTTGTCCCCCAACATCCAGAGGATATTGCTTCATATTGGCCATAACAGACTACTTCTCTAAATGAGTAAAGTTGTCTCCCTGAAAGAAGTAAAGACACCAAACGTGATCAAGTTCATCAAGCATCACGTGCTCTACCGCTTTGGTGTACCCCTGTGAATCGTCCACGATAACGGACCCCAATTCATCAGCCAAGCATTTCAGAGATTTTATAATAAATTCAGAATCCAAAGTGTGTCATCACCGACATACTATCCAGCCGCTAACGGCCTCGCAGAAGGCTTCAACAAAACTATTGGAAAGTTTCTAAAGAAATTCATCTCAAAGAGTCAACGTGACTGGGACGACAAATTAGGTGAATGCTTATGAGCTTACCGCACAACGATAAGAACTCTGACGAAAGCCACACCATTTTTCTTGGTGTACAGGTATGAAGTTGTACTCCCACTGGAGCTCCAGTTCTCATCTCTGCGAGTTGCGTTAAAAACCAGGATGGCAGACGAGGAGAAGCATCAATTGTGCCTCTAAGAGTTGGAAGCTTTAGATGACAAACGTCTGCAAGCTCAACAGCAAATCGAGCTCTATTAAGCTCAGATTTTAAGAGCCCTCAACAAGAAAGTCAGAGAATGGATTTCAAGAAAGGCGACCTTGTCTTAGCTGTCAGAAGACCCATGGTCATGACGCATAAGACAAAAGAAAAGTTCTAACCTAAATGGGAAGGACCATTTGTAGTAGAGTCAGTCTACTCAAATTTAGAGCATACCGCCTCATAACTCCAAACGGCAATACGCCAATGATGCCGATTAACGGGAGATTCTTGAAGAAATAATATTCTTAACAGAACTCTTCTAATGATCAAGTTAACACTACAACTCTGATCAAAGCTTCCAGATTCAAAATGTTTAGAAGAGCGCAAAAGAAGAGCTTCTTCCTTCAATGGATCACGTCATGATCAATCGATACCGAGCCAACCGAACATTGTTGACATCACAATGCTTAATGTCAATATCGAATAGACAAACTGCAAAACTTCAGTTTTAGCTTTGTTACTCTTCTCTAGCACATCTACATTACGTCCAACGCCTTTGATGGCTAAAGGATAGAGGAGGTAGTTGGCATTTAAGTCCAACAAAAAAATTCTCAACAACTAATCATGCTGAGGGAATAGCATGGCTAGCCCAACTTAAACGATAGTTGGTAAAGGAATACCAAATCTGTTGATAGCTGAGGATAATCCTGAGGGACTTGCTCCCACTTTTCCCTCCAAAATTCCTTACCCATTTTCGTCCATGGAATAGTAAGACCTCAAAAGAAGTTGTAACTATTTCCCCAATGAAATAATCACAAAATCAAACATGTCAAGTTAATATTATACCTCTGACATACCCCGCTGTTAAGTTAACATTGTATCTCTAACAGTGACTTCTTTCAATAACCCCAGCGGATAACATTTTAGCTTGTCAAGTCTCTTCAATAGAAGTCTCTTCAATAGAATAGCAAGTCAATTGTTGAGATCGCAAAATCTCCCGGTCAAGTTAACACCACACCTCTGACCAAAATTTTAACTTGTTAATTCTCTTCAATAGAATGACAAGTTCACAAAATTGCTCAAATTGCAAAAATCTCCTGGCTAAGTTAATATCACACCTCTGATCAAAATTACTCATATCGTAATATAAATCCCTTCGAGTTAATACTACAACTATGATAGTCGTTTTCTCAATTTTTTCACCAAAAATGAGACATTCGATGGTAAGTAAATATCACATCTTTAGCATCCATTTTAATGTTAAGTTCAATACTACACCTATGACAATGATCCTCCTTCGAGCTTTCTCATCGAAGCCGAGATGTCAAATGCTAAGTTAATATCACACCTCTAGTATTCACCTCATTGTTAAGTTAACATTAAACCTATGACAGTGATTTTCTCAGTTTTCTCAATGAAAACGAGATCTTTTTGATGCTAAGTTAATATCACACCTCTAGCATTTTCTTCCTTGTCAAGTTAATATCACATCTTTGACATCAATTTGCTTCCAATTGCAAATCCTAACCCGCCATGTTAACATTACATCTCTGATGGTAAAAAAATTTTCATAAATCCCCATTGAATTTAACTCCACTTATAATTCTCATCAGTAGGATAACAAGTCCACAAAATTCGTTCAAATCATAAATTCAATTTCTGTCAAGTTAACATCACACCTATAGCAATAACCTTTTCACATTTCTTGACGGAGTTTCAAAACTTTGAATTGCTATGTTAATTGTCACCTCTAGCAATCAAAGTAAATCACTTTCATTTGTCTAATTTTCAAAACACAAAAAGAAAGTTAAGACAACATGAGGGCAAAATTATCACTTTTATTTATATTAAAATTTAAAAGTGATACAAACACTCTCTTATTCAATAAGATGGAGTGTTACAAAGAAAAAATGAATAGAAAGTCACACTTACTCAGCGAGAGATTGTATTTTGAGACATTGGATATCCCTGCGGCGTGACTCTTTCGACCGCAGCTAGAGTTTGGATCTGCAACTCTTCTTCTGATGAATACTTCTTCTGTAGAAATTGGCTTCGTGATCAGATTGTTCTACATGCTGAACGGTAGATCTATTTTCTCTCCTCTTGAGAACAATAGTGTTTCTCCAGGTCAAATTGCAATCTGGTGTGAAAGACCTCCCCTCTCACAAGGCCATAATCCTTCACTTAATGGGAGATTTCGCCACTAGAATGTCATCAAATGAGCATGGATCTTTCGTCGCTGTCACTTTTTGAACAAAATTGGTGAATGGAGGATCTGAGACCTTACTGGTAACGTCCCCTTTCCCGTGACCTTCAAATGCATCATACTCGTTGTTTGATTTTTAGAGTTAGGAAGATAATTTGTCAAAGTGATTTAGTCTTGATCTTTACCTAAATGAAATATGCACACTTCATACACTTAAACACTTAGGGTTCAAAAAATGAAGATTCTTATGCCTTATAAAAAAAAAAGAAGAAAAAAATATATCTATGAAAGATGAACAAATCTAATTATTGATTAGCTAGGTGCTTTGGCCTAAGTAAGCCTTAGTATTTATGCGAAAGATGATTAGATAAGTTTGAAAAAATATATATATATATAAATCCTCTGATTAAGCTGGGTATTTGTGCCTATAAAGCATAAGTATTCACGCCTAAAAGGGGTCCATATAAAAAAATCCTTAGTTTTGTGGCCTTATTTGCTCGAGTCCTTAAGTCCTTGGGGTGTTTTCTCACCCGGTGCCCTAAGACCGTTTGGTTTGGGAGTCATCGATTAAAGGTTCGTTACATGGGCAGATTAGAAAGTCTAATAGAACTAAGAAATAATACCACAAAAAAGTATATATATATAAAAAATAAGGCATAAGAGTTAGAGTTAATGAACCCTTAGTCAAAATTTTCACGGTCACAAGGTGCATATGACTTAGGGTAAAGTAATAGACTAAATGAGAAGTACAATTTGACTCCTTACTTAATTGATAACAAATTTATGAATAGAACTAAGTTTAGGAATGAAAAATTCAGTTTTCCTATAACTTATAGATTACTTAAATTTTACAATTATAATTCAAATATTTTTCTCTTTCAAAATGCTTTTCGAAAATACTAACTCTTTGTTTCTCTTTCTTTATGGATTTTGTGGGTGTAATTCGCTGAAAACCCTCACGAGACAAAACTCGTCCTCTAGGGGTAACCTAGAGGTTTAACGGCTTGTTGCACATGCTCAGTGCAATCGCGTGACCTGCGAAAGTGGTCTAATAATGCTTAGTATAGTTTAGTTATTTTGCTCGAGGACGAGCAAAAGATAGGTATGGGGGTGTGATTGGTCACTAATATTGCACATTTATTATCATATTCTCATACTTATTATAGAATAAAGTCTTCTTTTTCCTAATTAAATGTTTAATTTATTTGCAGGCCCATTCCTAAAGGAGAGTGAAGAGAAATGAGCCCAAAAGCCCATTAAATTCTGAATTAAATCAGAATTAATTCGAACTCAGTAAATCAGGGCAGATCAGATCGGTTGAAAATCAGTTAGAACAAATCCCTTCAAATCCATCGGTTGAAGCCAAGGATCAAAGGCCATTTCGTCAAAATCCCGGACTTAAACTGCAAATCCAGCTGAAGATAAAGATAAATCGAGAAGCTGGAGAGCACCACCAACAGGGCGTGGCCAGGTGGCCACACCCTAGCCGTGGAAACACGGCCAAAGCCGCGTTTCCGCGGCTTGGTTAGTGAGTTAGGGGGAGCGTTTGCTCCCCCTATCTTCTCACACCTCTCCCCTCTAGGTTTTTGCCTATAAAAGGCAGGATTTTCACTGAAAATGGGGACGACCATGCAGAGATAGGATTTAGTCCAGTTTTTCATTCTTTGTAGTGTAGGTTTTTGTTTTTCTTTTCATGTAATTTTTAGTTTTAATTTATGTAAATCAGAGGAGATCAGAGTTTCATAGGAGAATGAGAACGAAGCTTGTGCTGAGAGTGACACCGGTGTAAGATTTTCTTCTTTTCTCTTATTGTTATAAAATCGAATCTGTAGTTCCCTTTTGTATGTACTTTGTTTTTGTGTTCTTCTTCTTCTTCTCTACTTTTCTTCTTTTGGTATAATTGTTATCCAAGTGAGTCTAAAAGCATCAAAAGTGCCTTGCCTTTGCGAGTGCCACCGATAGCCCATGACGATGGATTTTGAGTTTCATTATGTATCACTTCATACTTGCAACGTCTTGATGATATAATGTGGAGGAAATGGGAATCAACTCTTATGGGCTATATGTTGATCGCCTCGCTTCAAGGTAACTCCATTGCACAAGATTCAAGGTAAGCATTTGGCCAAAAGAGGTAAGTAACTTTTCTTTCTTTTCTTTTATTTCTTTAGTTTAGATCACCAACACCCACTTCTTTTATCACTCTTTTTCAATCTCATTTGTACAAATCACTTCTTAATTCTCCACCTTCTTATTCTACCGCTTTCTCTCTAACTTCACTTTAACCTAATTTTTCTCTTTTCTTTTTAAAAAACTAAAGAAGAACTTTAACCATACTTTGTATCTTAAAAGAAAACTTACTAAAAAGCTTCTATCGCTAGTCCCTCCTTGTGGATCACTACCCGCATAGCCACTTGCTATTGTGGTAGAATTGAGCACTTGCATACTCTATTTTAAAGTTCTGAAATTCTGTATTTGTATGCAGGTTCAAGCTCAATTAAATTTTGGCGCCGTTGCCGGGGAGGGACGGTAAGTATTTCTCTTTTTAGATTTACATTTTTGGTTAACTTTCTTGTTTGTTCTTCGTGTACAGGTTTGACAACAAGGAATTCTTGCTACAGTGGACACATAAGTGGCCTTGGACTCTGCTCAAGAAAGCAGAGCCAAGAAGCTCTCAGATTTTCTACAGTCCTGTGGCAAACTGAGTGAACTACTAACCTGTATTTTCTGCATGTTGGCTGAATTGCGCAATTTAAATTTCTGTAGCATTTATTTCCTTGTTTGATTCACTGTATTTACTTTCTAACCTCAACAGTAAAATGATGATTGTAGATGCTAAAATGATTTAGAATTTGCATTTAGGCACGTGTCTATTTCATTACATTTTCTATTTACTATTGAAGAGTGCTAGAGCAAAGGTACGTGTGCATAGCATCTAGTATAAGAACACTTTTGGATTGTTTACATTACTTAAGTGTTGCTTTTCTTGTACACTGCACTAAATTGATCTAAGGGCTTGTCCTATAAACAAGATAAGGTAGGGAAGTTATTACCCTCCCTTAGTCCACAAACAATCTCCTCACTCACTAACCCAAACCTAACTAAAAATGAGTAGACGTTGGCCCTAGGGACATCTCGGACTCAATTAGGAGATTATCCTAAGGGAAAAAGGTGTTGGAATTTGACTCCTGCCAAATCAGTGTCTAGGAAGGGGATTAAGGGCCGAAAGCCCGAAGGTTGGTGGTTACTTAATTAAGGAACGTCTTTGACGGATAACCTCCCACCAATCTTGCCCTGACCTGGCTGATTAGCTTGTGGTCAAAGTCTGCATTATACCTCCTATGGACAGTCTAACCAGTTAGGAGTCGTCTAGGTTAAAGGTCTACCCTAACTTAGGTTAGAATTTTTTTTTTTTTGTTTACTTATTTGTTGGTTTTTTTTTTTCTTGTGTTGTGTTTTATTGTGTGATATGGCTTATAACAATAATTTTTTCAATTTTAATAGTAATCCATATTACACACCAACCTCTTTTTCGGATATTACCAACCCGGCATATCATAACTTTAACCAACCTAGTGTGCCGAATGGGTCTTATCCGAATCAATATAACCCATGCCCCCAATCTTATAACCATAATTTTCAGAATAATTTCAACTCTTCACAGAGTCAGTGGGGATTCACCTCCCCCGAGTCCAATTTTCAACCAACTTGCCCTCCTTATCCACCTTGTCCATAATATTTCCAAGATTCATACTCAGTTCCACCAGTCAAAAATAGAAAACCACCAATTTTGGAAATGAGTATGCGTGAGTCCAAACAACAATCACAAAATCTGATGGACTCACAATTTCACCACCAATTCTAAGACAACACTTCATCTTTTCAACAAAACGTTGAACCAATCAACTATGAAAAGATGCTTGAAGCCATGACTCAGGCTCAAAACGCTCGTAATCATGACATAGATATGATGGTCCAAACTCTACGTTCTCACCGTTTGGCCAGTTCTGATGTCGCTAACCATTCTTTAGAGCCAAAAAGTCATTTTGTATTAGAAAACAAGCTTCCATTTCAGAACAATCATTTGAACTTGCCCAAACTCTAAATTTTGAAAATGACATTGACAGTTTGGCAAGTTATCCCTTTCCTGAAATTGAACTTGATAATGAATATGATCATGAACCTTAACTTAGTGATTCAATTCTGCTTCCTGATTCAATAATGACTCCGGTGTCTTCACCTGATTTCAATCTTTTTCCCGAGTCAACATTGGATCCTGTGCAATTCATCATGAAATTGAATCACCCATCTTTGATGATCATCATATTGAACTTGATCAATTTCACACTTTTGAAAGTCCTATTGACAAATTGGCAAGTTCTCATTTTTATGAAATTGAACTCAATGAGAAATGTGACCAAGATTCTCAAATTTGTGATCCAGTTCAAATTTCCGAATCAATATTGACTCCTGTTTTGTTACCCGACTTGAGTAATATTTTAGTGTCAGTTTTGATTCCCACACCTGTCATTCTTGAATTTGAATCACCAATATTAGGTCACATTCCATTGTGGGAACTGAATGTGGAGTTGAATTTCAACTTCTTGATTTGGACCCACTTCTTGAGCCAATCTCGACTCCTGAACCTTTACTTGACTTAAGTCACTTTCCTGAGTCGGTATTAGTTCCAGTACTTCCTGAGTCCAAGTCAATCATTCTATCTTTTCGCACTCCATTTTGGGACAAGGCGGTTGACAAAATTGACTCTGAAATTAATTATGTAATTTGGAAATTAGATGGGGTTAAATTTTTAATAAAAAACGTTCATATATACATCATTTTAGTGGCTTATATAAAAGAGATTTCTGGTGGGTTCCTCCGAACTCCACAAAAAGTCGATTGGACCGCATTTCGTGGACCAATCAGACCACCACCGGAACCACCACCTTAAGGTAACATTTTCCTTCCCTTTTTTCTTTTTCATACATCTATGCATTAATTCATAAATTGAGGATAATGCATGAGATAGGTGTGAGGGAGGGTCCTAACATAACTTAGATTTTTCTTTTTATTAAAAAAAAATAAACATTTTCCTTACTTTTAAAAACTTTTTGAAAATAGAAACAATATTTTGACATATTTTTTGTAAGAAATTAAGTCAATTTTAAGGAATAGGAAAATCAAAATTAGTATTTCTTAAACTTGGTCAAAATAAGATTATTTGTTTGATTTTTAGAGTTAGGAAGATAATTTGTTAAAGTAATTTAGTCTTGATCTTTACCTTAATGAAATATGCACACTTCATACACTTACACACGTAGGGTTCAAAAAACGAAGATTCTTATGCCTTATAAAAAAAAGAAAAAAATATATCTATGAAAGATGAACAAATCTAATTATTGATTGGCTAGGAGCTTTGGCCTAAGTAAGCCATAGTATTTATACGAAAGATGATTAGATAAGTTTGATATATATATATATATATATATATATATATATATATATATATCCTCTGATTAAGCTGGGTATTTGTGCCTATAAAGTTTAAGTATTCACGCCTAAAAGGGGTTCATATAATAAAATCCTTAGTTTTGTGGCCTTGTTTGCTCGAGTCCTTAAGTCCTTGGGGTGTTTTCTCACCCGGTGCCCTAAGACCGTTTGATTTGAAACTCATCGATTAAAGGTTCGTTACATGGGCAGATTAAAAAGCCTAATAGAATTAAGGAATAATACCAAAAAAAGTATATATATATAAATAAATAAGGCATAAGAGTTAGAGTTAATGAACCCTTAGTCAAAATTTTCACGATCACAAGGTGCATATGACTTAGGGTAAAGTAATAGACTAAATGAGAAGTACAATTTGACTCCTTACTTTGATTGATAACAAATTTATGAATAGAGACTAAGTTTAAGAATGAAAAATTCAGTTTTCCTATAACTTATAGATTACTTAAATCTTACAATTATATTTCAAATATTTTCTCTTTCAAAATGCTTTTCGAAAATACTAACTCTTTGTTTCTCTTTCTTTATGGATTTTGTGGGTGTAATCCGCTGAAAACCCTCACGAGACAAAACTTATTTTCTAGGGGTAACCTAGAGGTTTAACGGCTTGTTGCACATGCTCAGTGCAATCGCGTGACCTGCGAAAGTGGTCTAATAATCCTTAATATAGTTTAGTTGTTTTGCTCGAGGACGAGCAAAAGATAGGTATGGGGGTGTGATTGGTCACTAATACTGCACATTTATTATCATATTCTCATACTTATTCTAGAATAAACTCTATTTTTTCCTAATTAAATGTTTAATTTATTTGTAGGCCCATTCCTAAAGGAGAGTGAAGAGAAATGAGCCCAAAAGCCCATCAAATTCTGAATTAAATTAGAATTAATTCGGGCTCAGTAAATTAGGGCAGATCAGATCGGTTCAGATCGGTTGAAAATCAGTTAGAATAAATCCCTACAAATCGATCGGTTGAAGCCAAGGATCAAAGGCTATTTCGTCAAAATCCCGGACTTAAACTGCAAATCCAGCTGAAGATAAAGACAAATCGAGAAGCCGAGGAGCACCACCAACAGGGTGTGGCCACCAGGCCACACCCTAGCCGCGAAAACGCGGCCAAAGCCGCGTTTTCGCGGCTTGGTTAGTGAGTTAGGGGGAGCGTTTGCTCCCCTATCTTCTCACACCTCTCCCCTCTGGGTTTTTGCCTATAAAAGGCAGGATTTTCACTGAAAATGGGGACGACCATGCAGAGATAGGATTTAGTCCAGTTTTTCATTCTTTGTAGTGTAGGTTTTTTTTCTTTTCATGTAACTTTTAGTTTTAATTTATGTAAATCAGAGAAGATCAGAGTTTCATAGGAGAACGAGAACGAAGCTTGTGCTGAGAGTGACATCGGTGTAAGATTTCCTTCTTTTCTCTTATTGTTATAAAATCGAATCTGTAGTTCCCTTTTGTATGTACTTTGTTTTTGTGTTCTTCTTCTTCTTCTCTACTTTTCTTCTTTTGGCACAATTGTTATCCAAGTGAGTCTAAAAGCATCGAAAGAGCCTTGCCTTTGCGAGTGCCACCGATAGCCCATGACGATAGATTTTGAGTTTCATTCTGTATTACTTCATACTTGCAACGTCTTGATGATATAATGTGGAGGAAATGGGAATCAACTCTTTTGGGCTATACGTTGATCGCCTCGCTTCAAGGTAACTCCATTGCACAAGATTCAAGGTAAGCATTTGGCCAAAAGAGGTAAGTAACTTTTCTTTCTTTTCTTTTATTTCTTTAGTTTAGATCACCAACACCCACTTCTTTTATCACTCTTTTTCAATCTCATTTGTACAAATCACTTCTTAATTCTCCACCTTCTTATTCTACCGCTTTCTCTCTAACTTTACTTTAACCTAATTTTTGTCTTTTCTTTTTAAAGAACTAAAGAAGAACTTTAACCATACTTTGTATCTTAAAAGAAAACTTACTAAAAAGCTTCTATCGCTAGTCCCTCCTTGTGGATCACGACCCGCATAGCCACTTTCTATTGCGGTAAAATTAAGCACTTGCACATCTCTATTTTAAAGTTCTGAAATTCTGTATTTGTGTGCAGGTTCAAGCTCAATCATGTCTCGCCAGGCGTGATAATGGCGAAAGCTATTTCCTACCTGAAGAAAGGATCTCTTGAAAAAAGTGTAATCCATCAGGGTGCGGCAATAAGAATCCCGAGAAAGAAATGATGCTTTTTGACTTTGGGATCACTTGACAGTATAATCTTTGAAGAAGATTTCAAAAAAGCTTTAAAGCTTTGGGTTCTTCTAAGAACTCTGAAAGTTCTTCAAGATACATGCTCAAGAATGAGGACAGTTAAAATGAATGACTATTAAGAGACTCTTAGCCTATTTATAGGCTCTCCAATAGCCTTAATTAATTGCGTAAAACTCAAAGTCATTCCTAAAAGCCCTTAATGGCCTTAATTTATGGAACGAATCTCAAATCCAGTCTGAGCAAGATATGTGAAAATTCACGCCTGAAAATTTTCATTGACCTTTGGTCCCCAAGCCAGACACGCGTCCCAAGCGGCGCCTGTGTTCATGCCTCAAAGCATCTAACTGAATCACCTAGAGGGGGGTGAATAGGTGATAATGCTAATCAATGCACAAATTAAAATTGTTATGATGCAACGATCACCCGAAATAAGACTAGAAGCCGAATACCCCGTGAAGGGCTCTGAACTCCTTCCTCGTGATTCCTCTAGATAAGAGTTTGAGGTGCGTAATGCAATCTTGTTGTGCGAGTATTGATCGACAATATAACAATGATTATGAAGCAAGTAAATGTAGCAATGAATATAGAGCAAGTAAATGAAGCAATGAATATAGAGCAAGTAAATGAAGCAAGTAAACCAATCGCAAACACTGAGATTTGTTTCGAGGTTCGAGCACCCAGATCTACGTCCCCGCCTTCACCCAGAAGGATTTCCAACCACTATAACTTTCACAAAGAGTTACAACCACACCGGAGTACCCAACTCCTCAATCTCACTCCTCTAGTCCAGAGGTAGTGGAGCCACAAATACAAGAATCTCTTGGTGATCAAAAGACCACAAACCCTCTTTTGAAAACCTTTTTCCCTTACAAAAATCCTATAGAACAATGTGTAGGATTGAAGCTCAAGTTTTGTAAGTGAAAAAGAAAATGAAATTGAAGAGAGTTTTGAATCAAAAACTTCAGTAAAGAGAGAATTTTGAGCACAAAAATAGAGAACAAAAACTTCTTTTGAAAGCTTTAATCTTGAATTCTTTTGCAAAATGATTGTTTTAATTACCTCAACCATAATCATCCCTATTTATAGGATAAGGGTAAAGGTTAAAGAGTAAACTAATATAATAAGTAATTAGGAAATATTTGACCCAAAACCAGCCCCTAAACTCGTTTAGAGAAAAAACACACGTTTTAAAACGTGTTAAAACAACTAGCCGTTAAGGCTGAAATCAAGCCACGGTCGACCGGGTTTTCAAAAAGTTTAGTCGTTGCCAGCCCACAGTCGACTGCCCGGTCGACCGAAACAAACAGAGAGTAGAGGACTTTCAGTCGGCCGAAGGTCGGTCGACCGAAATGGGATCCGGTTGACCGCCCGGTCGACCGGGAGACGTGCACACATGCATGCACCCAAACGGTCAGAAGCCCTGTCGACCGGTCGGTCAACCGATCTGACCTGAAACAGAGCCGGTCGACGCGCCGGTCGACCGCAGCAGGCCAAAAATCAATCTTTTGAAAAAAGTTTTGAAAATCTTAATAGTTTTCAAAATAGTTTTGATCAAGACTTGGTATAATAAACAAAATGGAGTTTATAAGTAATAAAATATATTTAAAACTATTTTGTACATAAGAGAAATTTCTTTTAGATAAGTCATATGTACAAAAACTAGTGTGTAGGGAATTTGAGCTTCAAACCTATTCACTATTCTTTAACAAACTATAAGAATAAAACTAAGAAAAGAAGTCTCTGAGCCATAATGAAGTCTCTGAGCCATGATGAAGTCTCTGAGCCATGTTATACCATTCTAGAGCCTTCTCTTCTATGAACACTTCCTCTTGCGCCATTTACCCTATTAGCATCATAAGCCTTGCAATAGCTGAGTAAGGCGATCATGAATGGTACTAACCTGAAACTCATCTTAAACAACTTATTAGTACCATATAGCTTTTATGTGTTTTGTTATCATCAAAACTTAAACAAATGGAGAGTGTAACCTTTCGGGCCAACAATCTCCCCCTTTTTGATGATGACAAAACATATAGGCTATATAATAAGATATAAAAGAGAGGTAATACTCCCCCTCAAATAATGCACTATTTAAACAAGTATAAAACAAGTTTTCATGAGATAACAATAAAACACAAAACATCAATAAAACACATATCATAACACATATTTCTCCCCCTTTTTGTCATACATCAAAAAGGGATAAATTAGCAAGAAAACCTTCTTATTCAATAACACAAACATTAAGTTCACCACATATAAAATAAAATCTATTAAAGTCAAGAGGTTTAGTGAAAATATCGGCAAGTTGCAAATCAGAAGAAACATAATCAATCTCAATATCACCTTTCTCAAAATTATCTCTAAGAAAGTGATATCTAATCTCAATGTGCTTGGTCTTACTATGTTGATTTGCATTCTTAGTCATATGAATAGTACTAGTATTATCACAAAATATTTTTATATGGTCATAATGCAAATCATAATCAAGGAGAGTATGTTTCATCCAAAGGACTTGTGCACAACAAGCCCCCGTCGCAACATACTCCGCCTCGGCGGTTGAGAGGGCTACCAAATTTTGTTTCTTAGTGGACCATGAAACAAGACAATTATCAAGAAATTGACATGTTCCACTAGTACTCTTTCTATCCACTCTACAACCCGCATAGTCGGCATCCGAAAAACTCGTCATTGAAAAATCTCCGATTTTCGGATACCAAAGACCCATTCCAATAGTGCCCTTAATATAACGAATGATGCGTTTTACCGCAATTAAATGAGATTCTTTAGGACACGATTGGAATCTAGCACAAAGACACACACTAAACATGATATCCAGCCTACTAGCCGTTAAATACAACAAGCTACCAATCATGCTTCTATATAACTTAATATCAACACACTTACCTTGGTCATCCTTATCAAGCTTGGTGGTAGTTGTCATGGGAGTGTTGCAAATTTTTGAACCTTCAAGTTCAAATTTCTTGATGAGTTCCGTGGAGTACTTAGCTTGACATATGAAAATCCCATCACGCATTTGCTTGATTTGGAGTCCAAGAAAATAATTTAATTCACCCATTAATGACATCTCAAATTCACGTTGCATATACTGTTCAAACTCCTTGCAAAGAAACTCATTAGTAGAACAAAAAAATTATATCATCAACATATATTTGCACTATAAGAATGTCACTATCAACATGCTTAGTAAATAATGTTGTGTCTACTTTGTCTTTAACAAAATCATTTGAGAGAAGAAAACTAGAAAGCCTTTCATACCAAGCTCTTGGAGCTTGTTTTAAACCATACAAAGCTTTATCCAACTTGAAAACAAAATTAGGATGTACATGATCACAAAACCGGGAGGTTGTTCAACATAAACTTCTTCATTAATAAAACCATTTAAAAATTCATTTTTTACATCCATTTGAAAAAGTTTAAAATTTTTAAAAGATGCATAAGCTAGTGTAATCCGTATGGCTTCAAGCCGTGCTACAGGTGCAAAGGTCTCCTCAAAGTCGATTCCTTCAACTTGAGTGTAACCTTGGGCCACTAACCTAGCCTTATTCCTAATAACATTTCCTGACTCATCCATCTTGTTCCTAAAAATCCACTTAGCACCAATTATTGGTCTATCGTGGGGTCTAGGAACAAGGTGCCAAACTTGGTTGCGCTCAAATTGATTGAGCTCTTCTTGCATAGCTAGCAACCAATATGAGTCACCCTCGGCTTTGAGGATGTTCTTGGGTTCAAAATGAGAAATGAATGCAAAATTACCACACAATTCATGGAGTTTGGAGCGAGTTGTTACCCCCGTTGATACATCACCTATGATGAGGTCTTTGGAATGATTTGTAGCGTATCTCCAATCTTTAGGAAGTGGTAGAGAGTTTTTCACTTCATCCTTTTGAACTTCACCAATGGGTTCTTGCTTTTCTTCTTGAATGGGTGAGTCCTTCAAGGATATTTTCTCCATGTTCTCACCTAATGAGTCAATCTCTACAACATTCTCAACAATAGTATTAGATTCTTCAAATTTAACATGCATGGATTCTTCAATAGTATGAGTAGATTTATTGAATACTCTATAAGCTTTGCTAGTACTAGAATATCCAACAATATTGCTTCATAAGCCTTAGCATCAAATTTATCCAAATTATCTTTAGTGTTCAAAACAAAACACTTGCATCCAAAAACTTAAAGTATGAAACATTCGGTTTTCTTAAATGATAAATTTCAAAAGAGATTTTGAAAGTATTTTTACACAAATAAATACGGTTTGATATGTAGCATGTGGTGTTTACGGCCTCGGCCCATAAATATTGAGGGAGCCCATATTCACTTATCATAGTCCTAGCCATTTCTTGTAGAGTTCTATTCTTCCTTTCAACTACTCCATTTTGTTGTGGAGTTCTAGGACATGACATTTCATGCTTAATTCCTTTTTCATCACAATAAGTCATGAAGAGTTGGTTAACAAATCACCACCTCTATCACTTCTTATTTTTAAAATCGAAAATCCTTTTCTTTTTCAACCCTTTTTCGAAAAATCTTAAAATGCGAAAACGTTTGATCTTTGTGTTCAAAAAGAAAACCCAAGTGAATCGAGAAAAATCATCAACTAAAACAAAAACATATTTACTTTCATTTAAGCTTTTAGTTTTAGTTGGTCCAAAAAGATCCATGTGAATCATTTCTAATGGCCTAGTTGACATGATATCCTTGATTGGTTTGAAAGAAGACTTGTTTTGTTTCCAAGTTGGCACACACCACAAATGCGATCTTTTTCAAACTTCAAGTAAGGATACCTTTCACCAATTCCTTAGAATTAATTCTAGCAAGATGATCAAAAGATGCATGTCCTAATCTTCTATGCCAAAGCCATGAAATCTCATCAAAAGCATTCAAGCATTTAGTAGAACAATCCAAATTAAGCATGTCAATAATATAGACATTATTTTCACGAAATCCGGTGAGAATACAATCATTGGTTTTATAATCAAAAATTTTGCAAGAAGATTCATCAAATATAACTTTAAGACCACGATCACAAAGTTGACTTATACTAAGCAAGTTATGTTTAAGTCCATCAACAAGAACAACATTTTCTATTAAAGGAGATGCACCAATCTTAATGTTACCTATACCAATGATGATGCCCTTGGAGTCATCTCCGAAGGTGACGGTGCCACCTTCATCGTACCTTGATAGGGTTGTGAAGTTGTTGATATCCCATGTCATATGCCTTGAACAACCACTATCAAGGTACCACCGCTCCTTACGTCTTGGAGCCTTGGTGTGTACCTACATCAAATAATTTAGGACTTGATTTTGGTACCCATATTTTCTTGGGTCCTAAAGAGTTAGTGTCACGAAGCCACACAAGATTATTTGTCCTATTTATATGATCATAGCAAAATTTAGCTAAATGGCCATTCCGACCACAATAAGTGCATCTATAAATTCTTCCATATTTAAATGCATAATGAGTGTGTGACTTACGAACATGTGGATTGTGAGCATGAGTAGTTTTAACATGAGTGTCATGTGAAGTGTTGACATGATGAGCATGAGAATTTTTAGCATGAGTTGTTTTATCATTTTTAGCATGTGGAGTGTGCAAATGCTTCTTTGAAACATTTCCTCTAATTTATTAGTATTAAAAGCACATTCTTTTAAAACATTTTCAAAATCATTGATTTTAGTTTTTAATAAGGATAATTCATTTTCATCAATTTTTGAAAATTTAGCTTTACAAACAACTTTATAGGCATCAAACTCTTTTTTTGTTGAAATAAGATTAGAAGAAAGTTCATCTTTTTCTTTTGAAGAAATTGCAAGTTGATTTTTGAGCATCTCAATTTCCTTTTTTCAATTTAGAACATTCCACCTTTTATCATCAAAACTTTCAGAAAGTTCAACAAGAGCATGTTCTAACATTTCTCTACTTATTTCATTTTCATCATCAAGAGGTTGAGTGGTTACCTTGGGTGTGTTTGTCATGAAACACATATTTGCCGTGTCGACCTCATCTTCAGATTCACTTTCCGAATCCCAAGTGGCTTTGTATACCTTCTTTTCAACCGACCTCTTTTGCTTCAAGGAGGAAGTCATCTTTTTCTTGAAATAGGGACAATCGGCCATGATATGTCTGTTGGCCCAAGGTTACAATCACCCATGATTAGTGTATTTTGATGATTACAAAACATATTAGTTATTTGTACTAATAACAATGTTGTTTAAGTGTGTTTCAGATTTCTATTCATTCTAGAAGTCTTCTCTCACAAATACAAGGATTTGGACTCAAGTCAACTCCAATTGGGCTCAAGGAACAAGTGTTGAAGATCATATGAAGAAGCCTATTGAAGATCTTGAAGTCTTAGAATCATTGTAAGAAATAGAATGTTAAAGTTTGAGTATATGAAATTTGGCTCTAGGATTTGCACACACATTTGTTTCATATATTTCCTATGTTTTGAAAATGGAAAAATGGCTATTTCTAAGTTTTATGCCTTAGTTTATATATACATGTACCAAAAGCTTTAATCTTGAAAATCTTGTTTAAAACATGTGTATAAACTATTTTCTGCATAATACTTAGCTATATGTATTTTTAAAATATTTTTCAAAATTTTTCTAACTCAAAACAGCCCAGTTTTTCTGTTTCAGGCAACTTCGGTCGACCGGCCCGGTCGACCGGAGATGTGTCTGGACATGCACTGTTTGTGCATGTCTGTCGGTCGACCGGACCGGTCGACCGACGGAGAGCAAATTGCTCTCAGGTTGTTTCGGTCGACCGGACCGGTCGACGGAAGAAGGAAACTGTGTTTCCTCTTTGGGACGGTCGACCGGACCGGCGACGGGCGCCAACGGCTCTTTGCAGCTGTGCTGGCGGTCGACCGGACCGGTCGACCGCCAGGCCTGCAACAAGCCTAACGGCTCTTTCCTCTTTGGGCAGTTCTGAAAAACTGTTTTATTTTCAGCTTTAACAGATTTTTGGAGAGTTGTTGGGGAGCTTTTTCAGAGAAAATAAGACAAAAAGAAATTGTTTTTAACCTATTTTCTAACCCTATAAATAGAGGAGAAGTCTCTCTTGCATATCACTTAGAAAAATCCTGAAGTTTGCATTGTTTTCAAAAGAGAAAAGAAAAGAGTTTAAAGCTTCATTCCAATTCTTTTTGAGCTAGTTTTTCAGTTGTGTTTGATTGCTAATATCACTCTACAACTGAAGTTTTTCTCACCACACTTCATAGAGCCAAAAATTCAATACTCATTCTATAGTGAAGTTGTATTGAAGTGAGAGTGTTTGTAAAAGAGTTTGAGAAAGAGTGTAGTGATCTTGTTGTGATCACTTGGTTCTTGTAATCCTTTCCTTGTGGAGCAACCTCTTCGGTAGAGGTCCTTTGTACTCGGTGGAGCTCGGTGCTCGGTCTTCGGTAGACCAAATTGTAAAGGCATCCTCGGTGGATAGTGGAAACCCTTCACGGAGGTGAAGGCGGGGACTAGAGCAAGTGTGCTCGAACCTCGAAACAAATCATCTGTTTGCGATTGCCTTTGCGTTATTCTTACTTACAATTTCTCTTGCTTTATATTGTCTTGAATTATTTGCTTGAGAACTAACCCTTTACTTGTGCAATCTTGTCTTGTTCACTTTACTTGCTATATTGCTTGTGTGTATTTCATCATAGCATTTCATCCTTTACTTGTTCGATCATATCTCATACAACACGGTTGCATTGCGCACCTCTAACCCATATCTAGGGGAATTGGGAGGAAGGAGTTCAGAACCTCGCAAGGGGTATTCGGCTCTTAGTCGTGTTTTGAGAGATCGTTGCATCACTCATTTAATTAAAGTTTAAAAAGATCATTAGATTAGCATTCACACCTATTCACCCCCCCTCTAGGTGTTTTTCAATTGGTATCAGAGCTTGGACTCTAGGATTTGGTTTAACAACCTTAGAGAAGATCCTAATTTGCTAATCATTTCATTCATTTTCATTTAGTAAAAAAGGCCGATGGAATTAAGACCCCTCCTAAGTTTGATGGACTTAACTTTCCCATATGGAAAGTTAAGATGACCGTGTTTTTGCAATCTCTAGGTAGCGAGTTGCAAAAAGCCGTGACTAAGTCCTTTAGTGTACCCCCCGGTGACGAATCCACTTGGTCCGAAATAGAGACTAAGGAATTTGATGCCAATGCCAAGCTCACTATGCACTTCTTCAAGCCCTAAATGATGATGACATAGCTAGGGTTATACATTGCAAATTCGCATATGAGATTTGGTCACACTTGATAGTCACTCATGAGGGAACCTCACAAGTAAAGAAGGCTAAGATTGACCTTCTTCGGTCCCAATATGAAACATTTAGCATGCAAGAAAATGAAACCATAGATGATATGGTTACAAGATTTACCAAGATTACTAATGGACTCTCTTCTTTAGGTGAAGATATCAACAATGATCAAAGAGTAAGGAAGATCATCTGGGCTCTTCCTCCTTCATGGGAAGTTAAAGCAACAACCTTGAAGGAACTCAACGACAATGAAGAGATGGAGCTTATAGGTCTCATTGGGAACCTTAAAACCCATGAGATGGAAAGGAAAGCAAGGGAGGACATGGCTCCTACCAAGAAGAAGACTATTGCCTTCAAGTGTCAATCATCACACTCCGACGAAGATGATGAAGAAGAAGATGACGAAGAGCTCTCACTTCTAGTCAAAAATGTTCGGAGGATGTACAACAAGGCGAAGTTCCAAGGTAGAAGGAGATGGCAAGGAGGCAAAGAAGAAAGAAAGATCATATACTTCAATTGCCAAAGACCGGGACAATTGTGGCGGAGTGTCCGGAAAAAGCAAAGCCTTCCACTTCAAAGAAGCCTTACAAGAAGAAGGCTATGAAGGCAACTTGGGATTCGGAGACCGAATCCGAGGAAGAAATAGACACCGCCAACATGTGCTTCATGGCTAATGAAGGCACAAGCAAGGTAACCTCTTCCCCTTCTCATGATAATGAACTTTCTATGGATGTGTTAGAAGAGGCTTTTGTTGAGTTGTCACAAAACTATGATTTCTTAAAGAAAAAGTATATTAAAATGAAAAGGATAATGAATCTTTAAGTCTTCAAGTTTTTACTCTTACAAAGGAAAAAGATGATTTGGTTTCCACTTTGGCCACTACCAAAAATGATTTTGAAAATATAAGATTTCTTGCAAAGGTAAGGCCCACTAATTGATTCAAATGAAGTTTCTATGCTTAAAGAAAGATTAGACTCATTAAGTATTGTTTTGAAAGATTGTGAATTAACAAAAAGAAAATTGAGGCTATGTTTCCTAAGAAACAAGCCCCAAAGAAAAATGCTCATGCTCATGTTCATGTTCATGCTACACAACCTAAACAACATGGCAAAACCCCAAAACATGCTCACACTACACATACACATCATGCATTCATGTATGGTAGAGTGTTCTCATGTTCACATTGTGGACGGAAAGGGCACTTAGCCAATTTTTGCTATGATAGATTAAATGTATCACGTCACAATGTTTGGGTTCGAGGCACTAACTTTAAAGGACCCAAGAAAGTTGGGTACCAAAATCAACAATTATGTTAAATGATGTAGGTACTTTCCAAATCCCAACGACGTAGAGGATTGTGGTATCTTGATAGCAGTTGCTCAAGGCACATGACTTGGGACATCAACAACTTTGCAACCCTATCAAGATATCATGAAGGTGGCACCGTCACCTTCGGAGATGACGCCAAGGGTAAAATCATTGGTATTGGTAATGTAAAACTTGGCACCTCTCCTTTAATTGAAAATGTAGTTTTAGTTGATGGCCTCAAGCATAATCTCTGAGTGTTAGTCAACTTTGTGATAAAGGTTTTGATGTTGTTTTTGATAATGTTGCTTGTAAAGTTATTGATAGAATTTCTAATGTTTGTGTATTTTCCGGTTTTCGTGTGAAAGTAATGTTTATATGATTGATATTTAATATGTAAATATGTCTTGTAATATTACTTGTTTGAAAGCCCTCGATGATGACTCTTGGTTGTGGCATAGGAGATTAGGGCATATTTCTTTTGATCACATTTCTAGGTTAAACACAAAGGAAATGGTGAAAGGTATTCCTTGCTTGAAATTTGAAAAGGACCGAGTTTGTGACGCATGTCAATTGGGAAACAAACTAAGTCTTCTTTCAAGTCAATAAGGATATCATGACATCACGTCCTTTGGAGTTAATCCATATGGATCTTTTTGGCCCTACACAACCAAAAGTCTAAGTGGGAATAGATTTGCTTATGTTTTGGTTGATGATTTTTCAAGATTTACTTGGGTTTTCTTTCTTGAACATAAAAGCCAAGCATTTTCGTATTTCCAAATTTTTAAGAAAAGAGTTGAAAAAGAAAAAGATGTTTCGATTTTGAGAATAAGAAGTGATAGAGGAGGTGAATTCATTAACCAACCCTTTACCACTTTTTGTGATGAACATGGAATAAAGCATGAACTTTCTTGTCCTAGAACTCACAACAAAATGGAGTAGTTGAACGGAAAAAATAGAACATTACAAGAGATGGCTAGGACAATGCTAAGTGAATATGGTCTACCACATATATGTGGGCCGAGGCCGTAAATACATCATGCTACATATCAAATCGTGTTTTCTTGTGTAAAAATACTACTAAAACTTCTTTTGAAATGTATTTTTCTAGAAAACCTAATGTTTCCTATTTAAAGTTTTTGGTTGCAAATGCTTTGTTTTAAAAACACAAAGATTTTTTAGGAAAATTTGATCCTAAATCTTATGAGGCTATTTTTGTAGGTTACTCAAACACTAGTAAGGCTTATAGAGTTTTCATTAGATCATCTTTGACTATTGAAGAGTCTATTCTTGTTAAGTTTGAGGAATCTAACAAGTTTGTTAAGAATGTTGTAGAAATAGATGCATTGGATGAAGGTTTGGAGAAAAGTGACCTTGGAGGATGCTTCTACTATGGGAGACAAACCAAAGGATGATGAAGGAAGCGAAGCTAAGGTGGAAGAGGCACAAGGAAATGAAAATCAAACACATGAGGTGGAGCCTACTCAACCACTACCAAAGGATGAAGATACAATCCACATCATCCCAAGGACCTCGTCATAGGTGAAGTATCAAAAGGGGTAACTACTCGCTCTAGACTTCATGACTATTGTGGTAACTATGCATTCATTTCTCATATTGAACCCAAAAAATGTGCTCGAAGCCGAGGCCGATTCATATTGGTTGCTAGCCATGCAAGAGGAGCTCAATCAATTTGAGCGCAACAAAGTTTGGCACCTGTTCCTAGGCCCCACGATAGACCAACAATTGGTACTAAGTGGATCTTTAAGAATAAGTTGGATGAATCGGGTCATGTAGTTAGAAACAAGGCTAGGTTAGTTGCCCAAGGTTACACTCAAATCGAAGGGATCGATTTTGAAGAAACCTTTGCACCCGTAGCACGGCTTGAAGCCATACGGATGACACTAGCATTTGCCTCATATAAAGATTTCAAGTTATTCCAAATGGATGTTAAAAGTGCTTTTCTAAATGGATTTATTGAAGAGGAGGTGTATGTTGAAACAACCCCGGGTTTGTTGATCCTACACATCCGGATTTTGTTTTTAAATTAGATAAAGCTCTTTATGGTTTAAAACAAGCCCCTAGGGCTTGGTATGAAAGACTTTCTTCATTTTTGATTTCAAATGGTTTTAAGAAAGGTAAAATTGACACAAATTTATTTACAAAACATGTAGAAAATGACATTCTTATTGTGCAAATTTATGTGGATGATATTATTTTTGGTTCTACTAATGAATCTCTTTGCAAAGCTTTTGAGTCATGCATGAAGGATGAATTTGAAATGTCTATGATGGGGGAGCTCAACTATTTCCTTGGACTCCAAATCAAGCAAAGGAAGGATGGGACCTTCATCAATCAAGCCAAGTACACAAAGGAACTAATCAAAAGGTTTGGGCTTGAAGGATCAAAAGTAAGCAAAACTCCCATGGCAACAACTACAAAGCTTGACAAGATGAACAAGGTAAAAGTGTAGACATTAAATTATACCGTAGCATGATTGGTAGCTTGCTTATTTGACGGCTAGTAGGCCGGATATTATGTTTCCGTTTGTCTTTGTGCACGTTTTCAATCTTGTCCTAAAGAATCTCACATAATTGCGGTTAAACGCATAATTAGATACCTTAAGGGCACTATTGAAATAGGTTTGTGCTATCCTAAAACCGGATTATTTGAAATGAAGAGTTTTTCGGATGCCGACTATGCGGGTTGTAGGGTAGATAGGAAGAGCACAAGTGGAACATGTCAATTCTTAGGTAATTGTCTTGTATCTTGGTCTTCCAAAAAGCAAAATTCGGTAGCCCTATCAACCGCCGAGGCGGAGTATGTTGCGGCCGGAGCTTGTTGTGCACAAGTTCTTTGGATGAAACATACTCTCCTTGACTATGATTTACACTTTGATCATGTTAAAATATTTTGTGATAATACTAGTACTATTCACATGACAAAGAATGCAAATCAACATAGTAAAACCACACACATTGACATTAGGTATCACTTTCTTAGAGATCATTATGAGAAAGGTGATATTGTTATTGAATATGTTTCTACCGATTTTCAACTTGCCGATATTTTTACTAAACCTCTAGATTATGCTAGATTTTCATTTATTTGTGGTGAGTTGAATGTTTGCATTATGGATTCTTAAAAATAAAATTGTTTTTCTATTGGTATTTTAACCCTTTTGATGTATGACAAAAAGGGGGAGAATAAGTTGTAATAAGTTTGATAGTTTGAATAAGTTTAAGAATTTGATGTTTTGATGATTGAATTATAGTTTGATATTGTTTGAGTTTGTTAAGTTTGTTTATTTAAGTTTTTGACAAAACTTTTGTACATTGAATGCTTTATGTAATGTGCTTCCATAGTCAAATTTTTATACATAGCATTATTTGAGGGGGAGTTTCCAAACTCCTCTTCCATGTTTTTTAAAATAACCTATATGTTTTGTCATCATCAAAAAGGGGGAGATTGTTGGCCCAAGGTTACAATCACCCATGATTAGTGTATTTTGATGATTACAAAAACATATTAGTTATTTGTACTAATAACAATTGTTGTTTAAGTGTGTTTCAGATTTCTATTCATTCTAGAAAAGTCTTCTCTCACAAACACAAGGATTTGGACTCAAGTCAACTCTAATTGGGCTCAAGGAACAAGTGTTGAAGATCATATGAAGAAGCCTATTGAAGATCTTGAAGTCTTAGAATCATTGTAAGAAATAGAATGTAAAGTTTGAGTATATGAAATTTGGCTCTAGGATTTGCACACACATTTGTTTCATATATTTTCTATGTTTTGAAAATGGAAAAAATGGCTATTTCTAAGTTTTATGCCTTAGTTTTATATATACATGTACCAAAAGCTTTAATCTTGAAAATCTTGTTTAAAAACATGTGTATAAACTATTTTCTGCATAATACTTAGCTATATGTATTTTTAAAATATTTTTCAATTCGGTCGACCGGCCCGGTCGACCGGAGATGTGTCTGGACAGCACTGTTTGTGCATGTCTGTCGGTCGACCGGACAGGTCGACCGACGGAGAGCAAATTGCTCTCAGGTTGTTTCGGTCGACCGGACCGGTCGACCGGACCGGTCGACCGGAAGAAGGAAACTGTGTTCCTCTTTTGGGACGGTCGACCGGACGGTCGACCGGGCGCCAACGGCTCTTTGCAGCTGTGCTGGCGGTCGACCGGACCGGTCGACCGCCAGGCCTGCAACAAGCCTAACGGCTCTTTCCTCTTTGGGCAGTTCTGAAAAACTGTTTTATTTTCAGCTTTAACAGATTTTTGGAGAGTTGTTGGGGAGCTTTTTCAGAGAAAATAAGACAAAAAGAAATTGTTTTAACCTATTTTCTAACCTATAAATAGAGGAGAAGTCTCTCTTGCATATCACTTAAAAAATCCTGAAGTTTGCATTGTTTTCAAAAGAAAAAAGAAAAGAGTTTAAGCTTTCATTCCAATTCTTTTTGAGCTAGTTTTTCAGTTGTGTTTGATTGCTAATATCACTCTACAACTGAAGTTTTTCTCACCACACTTCATAGAGCCAAAAATTCAATACTCATTCTATAGTGAAGTGTAATTGAAGTGAGAGTGTTTGTAAAGAGTTTGAGAAAGAGTGTAGTGATCTTGTTGTGATCACTTGGTTCTTGTAATCCTTCTTGTGGAGCAACCTCTTCGGTAGAGGTCCTTTGTACTCGGTGGAGCTCGGTGCTCGGTCTTCGGTAGACCAAATTGTAAAGGCATCCTCGGGGATAGTGGGAAACCCTTCACGGAGGTGAAGGCGGGGACTAGAGCAAGTATGCTTGAACCTCGAAACAAATCATCTTGTTTGCGATGCCTTGCGTTATTCTTGCTTACAATTTCTCTTGCTTTATATTGTCTTGAATTATTTGCTTGAGAACTAACCCTTTACTTGTGCAATCTGTCTTTTCACTTTACTTGCTATATTGCTTGTGTGTATTTCATCATAGCATTTCATCCTTTACTTGTTCGATCATATCTCATACAACACGGTTGCATTGCGCACCTCTAACCCATATCTAGGGGAATTGGGAGGAAGGAGTTCAGAACCTCGCAAGGGGTTTTCGGCTCTTAGTCGTGTTTTGAGAGATCGTTGCATCACTCATTTAATTAAAGTTTAAAAAGATCATTAGATTAGCATTCACACCTATTCACCCCCCCTCTAGGTGTTTTTCAATTGGTATCAGAGCTTGGACTCTAGGATTGGTTTAACAACTTAGAGAAGATCCTAATTTGCTAATCATTCATTCATTTTCATTTAGTAAAAAAGGCGATGGAATTAAGGACCCCTCCTAAGTTGATGGACTTAACTTTCCCATATGGAAAGTTAGATGACCGTGTTTTTGCATCACTAGGTAGCCGAGTTGCAAAAGCCGTGACTAAGTCCTTTAGTGTACCCCCCGGTGACGAATCACTTGGTCCGAAATAGATACTAAGGAATTCGATGCCATGCCAAAGCTCACTATGCACTTCTTCAAGCCCTAAATGATGATGACATAGCTAGGGTATACATTGCAAATCCGCATATGAGATTTGGTCTCACTTGATAGTCACTCATGAGGGAACCTCACAAGTAAAGAAGGCTAAGATTGACCTTCTTCGGTCCCAATATGAAACATTTAGCATGCAAGAAAATGAAACCATAGATGATATGGTTACAAGATTTACCAAGATTACTAATGGACTCTCTTCTTTAGGTGAAGATATCAACAATGATCAAAGAGTAAGGAAGATCATCCGGGCTCTTCCTCCTTCATGGGAAGTTAAGCAACAACCTTGAAGGAACTCAACGACAATGAAGAGATGGGGCTTATAGGTCTCATTGGGAACCTTAAAACCCATGAGATGGAAAGGAAAGCAAGGGAGGACATGGCCCTACCAAGAAGAAGGACTATTGCCTTCAAGTGTCAATCATCACACTCCGACGAAGATGATGAAGATGAAGATGACGAGAGCTCTCACTTCTAGTCAAAAATGTTCGGAGGATGTACAACAAGGCGAAGTTCCAAGGTAGAAGGAGATGGCAAGGAGGCAAAGAAGAAAGAAAGATCATATGCTTCAATTGCCAAAGACCGGGACACATTGTGGCGGAGTGTCCGGAAAAAGCAAAGCCTTCCACTTCAAAGAAGCCTTACAAGAAGAAGGCTATGAAGGCAACTTGGGATTCGGAGACCGAATCCGAGGAAGAAATAGACACCGCCAACATGTGCTTCATGGCTAATAAAGGCACAAGCAAGGTAACCTCTTCCCCTTCTCATGATAATGAACTTTCTATGGATGTGTTAGAAGAGGCTTTTGTTGAGTTGTCACAAAACTATGATTTCTTAAAGAAAAAGTATATTAAAATGAAAAAGGATAATGAATCTTTAAGTCTTCAAGTTTTACTCTTACAAAGGAAAGATGATTTGGTTTCCACTTTGGCCACTACCAAAAATGATTTTGAAAAATATAAGATTTCTTGCAAAGGTTAAGGCCCCACTAATTGATTCAAATGAAGTTTCTATGCTTAAGGAAAGATTAGACTCATTAAGTTTGTTTTGAAAGATTGTGAATTTAACAAAAGGAAATTGAGGCTATGTTTCCTAAGAAACAAGCCCCAAAGAAAATGCTCATGCTCATGTCATGTTCATGCTACACAACCTAAACAACATGGCAAAACCCCAAAACATGCTCACACTACACATACACATCATGCATTCATGTATGGTAGAGTGTTCTCATGTTCACATTGTGGACGGAAAGGGCACTTAGCCAATTTTTGCTATGATAGATTAAATGTATCACGTCACAATGTTTGGGTTCGAGGCACTAACTTTAAAGGACCCAAGAAAGTTTGGGTACCAAAATCAACAATTATGTTAAATGATGTAGGTACTTTCCAAATCCCAACGACGTAGAGGATTGTGGTATCTTGATAGCGGTTGCTCAAGGCACATGACTTGGGACATCAACAACTTTGCAACCCTATCAAGATATCATGAAGGTGGCACCGTCACTTCGGAGATGACGCCAAGGGTAAAATCATCGGTATTGGTAATGTAAAACTTGGCACCTCTCCTTTAATTGAAAATGTAGTTTTAGTTGATGGCCTCAAGCATAATCTCTTGAGTGTTAGTCAACTCTGTGATAAAGGTTTTGATGTTGTTTTGATAATGTTGCTTGTAAAGTTATTGATAGAATTTCTAATGTGTGTATTTTCCGGTTTTCGTGAAAGTAATGTTTATATGATTGATATGTTAAATATGTCTTGTAATATTACTTGTTTGAAAGCCCTCGATGATGACTCTTGGTTGTGGCATAGGAGATTAGGCATATTTCTTTTGATCACATTTCTAGGTTAAACACAAAGGAAATGGTGGAAAGGTATTCCTTGCTTGAATTTTGAAAAGGACCGAGTTTGTGACGCATGTCAATTTGGGAACAAACTAAGTCTTCTTTCAAGTCAATTAGGATATCATGACATCACGTCCTTTGGAGTTAATCCATATGGATCTTTTTGGCCCTACACAAACCAAAAGTCTAAGTGGAATAGATTTGCTTATGTTTTGGTTGATGATTTTTCAAGATTTACTTGGGTTTCTTTCTTGAACATAAAAGCCAAGCATTTTCGTATTTCCAAATTTTTAGAAAAGAGTTGAAAAAGAAAAAGATGTTTCGATTTTGAGAATAAGAAGTGATAGAGGAGGTGAATTCATTAAACAACCCTTTACCACTTTTGTGATGAACATGGAATAAAGCATGAACTTTCTTGTCCTAGAACTCCACAACAAAATGGAGTAGTTGAACGGAAAAATAGAACATTACAAGAGATGGCTAGGACAATGCTAAGTGAATATGGTCTACCACATTATTTGTGGGCCGAGGCGTAAATACATCATGCTACATATCAAATCGTTGTTTTCTTGTGTAAAAATACTACTAAAACTTCTTTTGAAATGTATTTTTTCTAGAAAACTAATGTTTCCTATTTTAAAGTTTTTGGTTGCAAATGCTTTGTTTTAAACACAAAAGATTTTTTAGGAAAATTTGATCCTAAATCTTATGAGGTTATTTTTGTAGGGTTACTCAAACACTAGTAAGGCTTATAGAGTTTCATTAGATCATCTTTGACTATTGAAGAGTCTATTCATGTTAAGTTTGAGGAATCTAACAAGTTTGTTAAGAATGTTGTAGAATAGATGCATTGGATGAAGGTTTGGAGAAAGTGACCTTAGAGGATGCTTCTACTATGGGAGACAAACCAAAGGATGATGAAGGAAGCGAAGCTAAGGTGGAAGAGGCACAAGGAAATGAAAATAAACACATGAGGTGGAGCCTACTCAACCACTACCAAAGGATTGGAGATACAATCCACATCATCCCAAGGACCTCGTCATAGGTGAAGTATCAAAAGGGGTAACTACTCGCTCTAGACTTCATGACTATTGTGGTAACTATGCATTCATTTCTCATATTGAACCCAAAAATGTGCTCGAAGCCGAGGCCGATTCATATTGGTTGCTAGCCATGCAAGAGGAGCTCAATCAATTTGAGCGCAACCAAGTTTGGCACCTTGTTCCTAGCCCACGATAGACAACAATTGGTACTAAGTGGATCTTTAAGAATAAGTTGGATGAATCGAGTCATGTAGTTAGAAACAAGGCTAGGTTAGTTGCCCAAGGTTACACTCAAATCGAAGGGATCGATTTTGAAGAAACCTTTGCACCCGTAGCACGGATTGAAGCCATACAGATGACACTAGCATTTGCCTCATATAAAGATTTCAAGTTATTCCAAATGGATGTTAAAAGTGCTTTTCTAAATGGATTTATTGAAGAGGAGGTGTATGTTGAACAACCCCCGGGGTTTGTTGATCCTACACATCGGGATTTTGTTTTAAATTAGATAAGCTCTTTATGGTTTAAAACAAGCCCCTAGGGCTTGGTATGAAAGACTTTCTTCATTTTGATTTCAAATGGTTTTAAGAAAGGTAAAATTGACACAACTTTGTTTACAAAACATGTAGAAAATGACCTCTTATTGTGCAAATTTATGTGGATGATATTATTTTTGGTTCTACTAATGAATCTCTTTGCAAAGCTTTTGAGTCATGCATGAAGGATGAATTTTGAAATGTCTATGATGGGGGAGCTCAACTATTTCCTTGGACTCCAAATCAAGCAAAGGAAGGATGGGATCTTCATCAATCAAGCCAAGTACACAAAGGAACTAATCAAAAGGTTGGGCTTGAAGGATCAAAAAGTAAGCAAAACTCCCATGGCAACAACTACAAAGCTTGACAAGGATGAACAAGGTAAAGTGTAGACATTAAAATTATACCGTAGCATGATTGGTAGCTTGCTTTATTTGACGGCTAGTAGGCCGGATATTATGTTTCCGTTTGTCTTTGTGCACGTTTTCAATCTTGTCCTAAAGAATCTCACATAATTGCGGTTAAACGCATAATTAGATACCTTAAGGGCACTATGAAATGGGTTTGTGGTATCCTAAAACCGGATTATTTGAAATGAAGAGTTTTTCGGATGCCGACTATGCGGGTTGTAGGGTAGATAGGAAGAGCACAAGTGGAACATGTCAATTCTTAGGTAATTGTCTTGTATCTTGGTCTTCCAAAAAGCAAAATTCGGTAGCCCTATCAACCGCCAGGCGGAGTATGTTGCGGCCGGAGCTTGTTGTGCACAAGTTCTTGGATGAAACATACTCCCTTTGACTATGATTTATACTTTGATCATGTTAAAATATTTTGTGATAATACTAGTACTATTCACATGACAAAGAATGCAAATCAACATAGTAAAACCAAACACATTGACATTAGGTATCACTTTCTTAGAGATCATTATGAGAAAGGTGATATTGTTATTGAATATGTTTCTACCGATTTTCAACTTGCCGATATTTTTACTAAACCTCTAGATTATGCTAGATTTTCATTTATTTGTGGTGAGTTGAATGTTTGCATTATGGATTCTTAAAATAAAATTTGTTTTCTATTGGTATTTTTAACCTTTTTGATGTATGACAAAAGGGGAGAATAAGTTGTAATAAGTTTGATAGTTTGAATAAGTTTAAGAATTGATGTTTTGATGATTGAATTATAGTTTGATATTGGTTTGAGTTTGTTAAGTTTGTTTATTTAAGTTTTTGACAAAACTTTTGTACATTGAATGCTTTATGTAATGTGCTTCCATAGTCAAATTTTTATACATAGCATTATTTGAGGGGGAGTTTTCCAAACTCCTCTTCCATGTTTATTTTAAATAAACTATATGTTTTGTCATCATCAAAAAAGGGGAGATTGTTGGCCCAAGGTTACAATCACCCATGATTAGTGTATTTTGATGATTACAAAACATATTAGTTATTTGTACTAATAACAATTGTTGTTTAAGTGTGTTTCAGATTTCTATTCATTCTAGAAGTCTTCTCACAAAATACAAGGATTTGACTCAAGTCAACTCCAATTGGGCTCAGGAACAAGTGTTGAAGATCATATGAAGAAGCCTATTGAAGATCTTGAAGTCTTAGAATCATTGTAAGAAATAGATGTTAAAGTTTGAGTATATGAAATTTGGCTCTAGGATTTGCACACACATTTGTTTCATATATTTCTATATTTTGAAAATGGAAAAATGGCTATTTCTAAGTTTTATGCCTTAGTTTATATATACATGTACCAAAAGCTTTAATCTTGAAAATCTTGTTAAAACATGTGTATAAACTATTTTCTGCATAATACTTAGCTATATGTATTTTTAAAAATATTTTTCAAAATTTTTCTAACTCAAAACAAGCCCAGTTTTTCTGTTTCAGGCAACTTCGGTCGACCGGCCCGGTCGACCGGAGATGTGTCTGGAAATGCACTGTTTGTGCATGTCTGTCGGTCGACCGGACGGGTCGACGACGGAGAGCAAATTGCTCTCAGGTTGTTCGGTCGACCGGACCGGTCGACCGGAAGAAGGAAACTGTGTTTCCTCTTTTGGGACGGTCGACCGGACCGGTCGACCGGGCGCTAACGGCTCTTGCAGCTGTGCTGGCGGTCGACCGGACCGGTCGACCGCCAGGCCTGCAACAAGCCTAACGGCTCTTTCCTCTTTGGGCAGTTCTGAAAAAAATGTTTTTATTTTCAGCTTTAACAAGTTTTTGGAGAGTTGTTGGGGAGCTTTTTCAGGAGAAAATAAGACAAAAGAAATTGTTTTTAACCTATTTTCTAACCTATAAATAGAGGAGAAAGTCTCTCTTGCATATCACTTAGAAAAAATCCTGAAGTTTGCATTGTTTTCAAAAGAGAAAAGAAAAGAGTTAAAGCTTTCATTCCAATTCTTTTTGAGCTAGTTTTTCAGTTGTGTTTGATTGCTAATATCACTCTACAACTGAAGTTTCTCACCACACTCATAGAGCCAAAAATTCAATACTCATTCTATAGTGAAGTTGTAATTGAAGTGAGAGTGTTTGTAAAAGAGTTTTGAGAAAGAGTGTAGTGATCTTGTTGTGATCACTTGGTTCTTGTAATCCTTTCCTTGGAGCAACCTCTTCGGTAGAGGTCCTTTGTACTCGGTGGAGCTCGGTGCTCGGTCTTCGGTAGACCAAATTGTAAAGGCATCCTCGGTGGATAGTGGAAACCCTTCACGGAGGTGAAGGCGGGGACTAGAGCAAGTGTGCTCGAACCTCGAAACAAATCATCTTGTTTGCGATTGCCTTTGCGTTATTCTTGCTTACAATTTCTCTTGCTTTATATTGTCTTGAATTATTTGCTGAGAACTAACCTTTACTTGTGCAATCTTGTCTTGTTCACTTTACTTGCTATATTGCTTGTGTGTATTTCATCATAGCATTTCATCCTTTACTTGTTCGATCATATCTCATACAACACGGTGCATTGCGCACCTCTAACCCATATCTAGGGGAATTGGGAGGAAGGAGTTCAGAACCTCGCAAGGGGTTTCGGCTCTTAGTCGTGTTTGAGAGATCGTTGCATCACTCATTTAATTAAAGTTTAAAAAGATCATTAGATTAGCATTCACACCTATTCACCCCCCTCTAGGTGTTTTTCAATGTCCAGGTTTTCGATAATTGTAGCATATGATCCTTTTCTCCTCCTTCCCTTCCCATCGCTTTCTATAGTTGACTTTATTCTTGCGGTATATCCTCTTTTACATTTCTTACTAGGAGAGATAGCTCTTCATCCTCTTCTTCATCTTCTTCATCGTCGTAGTTGGAGAGGAAGACTTGAAAGGTATGGACTTCTTCTTTTGAGTACCGCTCCTTCTCTTGCCTTCTTCTCCATCTCAGAGTCTTAAGATTCCGATAAGACTTATGAGCTCTATCTCATCTTTGTCATTTAACTCCTTTAAGGTGGTAGCTTTGATCTCCCATGACGAAGGAAGAGTACGAATCACTTTGCGCACCTTTTGGTCGTTACTTATATCATCACCTAGAGAAGAAAGAGTATTAGTAATCTTAGTAAACTTGGTAATCATATCATCAATAAATTCTTCTTCTAGCATTTAAAAACTTTCATATTGGGAACGCAAGAGATCTATTTTTGCTCTCTTGACTTGTGGTCCCCTCATGAGTGACCAATAAGTGTTGCCAAATCTCATAGGCGGATTTATAATGGATAACCCGTGTTAGATCATCCTCATTCAAAGCTAAAAGTAGTGCATTTTGAGCCTTAGAGTTAGCATCAAATTCCTTGAAGGTGAGTTCGGACCAATTGTCCTCCTCACTCTCGGGTCTACTATAGGGCTTGGTTAAGGATTTAGCAACTAGACTACCTAGAGATTGTAGAAAAATAGTCATCCTAACTTTCTATATGGGAAAGTTGAGTCCATCAAATTTGGGAGGGGTTTTAATGTTTCGGCCATCTTTACTAGTGTATGAATGAAAGTATGCAAATAGTGATTAGCAAA
>JAVJIF010000736.1:0-186087 GCA_038442645.1 Agave tequilana | reverse complement strand
TCGTCCTCATAGAAACGAGAGAGGAATCGAGTTTCTAGGTCGATCCAGGAATTGATAGAGCCCGGAGGGAGGCTTCGGAACCAGTCGAATACCACCCCCTTTAAGGTGCCAATGACAACCTAGCCATGAGGGCGTCATTGCTATAACATTACCAGTCTGGGACCGGAAGTATTAGATGTGCTGATTTGGCGAGCTCTTACCATCATACGTATGCAACGTTGGTGGTTTGAACTTCGGTGGATATGGCACCGAATCCCACTCTAGTGGGTAAGGACAGACTGCCCCTACTTTTCCTTAATTCATCCCTCTGAGCTAGGGATGCGATTTGAGCTTAGAGGCCTTTAGGACTTCGGAGTCCAGCGAATGGCCTTCCTTGGATTTCTCCGCCTTGGTGGATCATTGCTGAAATGTTCCTCCTCATCATGATTGCTTCTGGTATCATTGTCATTCCGATTGCTGAGGAGTCGAGCAGCATCTGTTGAATATTGTCCAGGGCCTCTTGCTGAGTTCAGGAGGTTTGCTCCTGAGCTTCCAGGCGTCGACGAAGGTCGTCGTTAGCGTTATCAGCCATATTGACTGATGCTTTGTTCCGTTCGCACTGAACTGACCGTCGCTGAAGAGGCATACCCGCTGTCTTCATCTTCTTCATCGGATGATTGGGTGACCGCCTGGCTGTAGCGAGGTCGGGGCCGTCGAGGAGGAAGGCTGCTCGTAATTATAGGGTATCTCGCCACCCTAGATCTGGTGTTTCGGAAAACACCTTCTTCTTGCACCAAGACTTCGCCTAAGCCTGGGCTATAATTTGGATCTGGGGAGCTGTAGGGAGCGTCATCAGGTGTTTGGCCTCCCTTGCGTCGCTCTCGTCCTCTTCTGGTCATGTTGACGGATGCAGAAGCTGGATCTCGCGAGGCGCTCCTTCCGCGATGCTTCGTTGCGACATGTGTGGACAGCCGATCAAACACTGATTGCCGGTGTGGAGATGCGGCCACGGTAGGATACAACCGGCAATGGGCTGATTGGATTGTCACAAGCTGGCATCCTTTTTGACAACAGGAGGAAGCAGTTCAGAGAGGCTCCAACTTCCGCTTGTTTTGCCAAGAATTCTCGCAGGTCAGGCCCAACAGAGCCTGAACAACCCCGTGGAGAGGCCTTTTTGGAGCGCACATGGGATGATGCTCCGTTCTTCTTATCCCTGCGGAAGGGATTAGTACTGAATAGTACTTCAGCTCTAGCTTCGCCAACAGGTGCGAGCTTAGTGCTTGATGAACTGGGGAGTGCCACGCTGTGGTGCTTTACCCGCTATCCCGCTGCGAAGGGGATTAGCCTTAGATAACTCTTTGGTCCTAGCCTCGCGCCATGGACCCAGTGAGTACGCTGTGGTACAGTAGCTTCGCTTGTGAAAGCGAGGCTGATAGAAGGCTTTGCTGCTTTTGAATTGGGCGACGGTATGATTGCCGTCATGACTTCATGGTTGGCAGCATTATCGGGGTAGACAGGCATCTTGCCCTTTTCTTCGCGAGAGAGGCGCAGTTTAGGCGTGGCTACGCCTGAAGCTTCGGCTGGAAACTTCTGTTTAGGCTTCCATATCCGCCTTGACAGAGGATGCTTAGGTTCGCAAGGAACCTGAATAGCCACAAGCGGGGCTGTGGGGTATTGGCAGAATTCTGCTTCTGGTTTCTGATTTGAAACCTTGGTCATGAAGACCTTCCTGTGCTTCCGTGCTCGAAGCATCAGGCCACCCCCAGAGAGGACTTCTTCAAATCTTCCTTGATCGATCTGGACGACCAAGTTCTCAAGAGTGCAGGACTTGGCTGCGGGCATGCTTCCTTGTTGCGCCAGAGAACCACAGCAGGTTCGCAGAGAACCTTTTCTGTCTCTGCAGAGACTTTGCTTGAAGATTTAGCCAGAGAAGCTCTGGCTGCACCGGCTTTTCTGAATTCAGAGTTAGACCCAAGGTCTGTTCGTCGCATTGCGACACTTGATTCTCAGCAGTGGAGAATAAGATCCCCAACGGAGTCGCCATCTTGTTTTTCATATATTTGCAAAAGGGGAAAACTTACAAATAAAAGGTTTGAGGAGCTAAATTACAAGTATTCTTAAAAAGATTACAAGTAGATCTCCTCAGAGATTCTGGAGAAGTGTGCCGATAGGAGTCTGGTCAGCGCGTGACCACTTTGTCCCTTTGATGATGCGAGCGATGAGATTCCCTTCTCGCCTGGTTCCGGGAATCAGAGAATAGAGGGTTGGTAGAACCCTCTTGCTACTTCTCAAAATTGCCTTCTGTGAGGAATTCCTTCTCGCCTGGTTCCGGAGATTCCTTGAGAAAAAGCGGTTATTAGGTATCAACACCCTGAACAGAGAATAATTCTCTAAAAGGTCTCTGAATTCGAGAAGAGCGGTGCGTCGGGAAGAAGCCTCTACTTGTGGAGTCCTCTCTTTTAGAAGTCTTTGCGCCTCCTTTCTTGAAGATAGCCGAAGATCCTCCCCCTTGTGCCCTGGCGGGCTATTTATAGGGAGAGCAAGGGTATGATCGTCCCCTTGAAATTATAGAAACAGATTGAATCAAATCTATTTAAATCTGGAAAGTAGCCTTGCTGCGAGGCTAAGATCAGCTTCTGCGAAGCTAGAAATGGCAGGTCGGTTGATTTTCTTGATCTGTTTTGATCCTTTCCATATCTTTGGAGGATTTTCCCTGATCCTCTTACTCGTTTTAAGAGAGTCAAGAGATTGTGGCAATCACCTGCCAAATTTGAACTCTGATTTGATCTTAATTGGTTTGATCTGATTGGATCCGATCTCATCCGGAGATTTGATTGGTCAAAGGTTGACCATAGCAGACCAATAGCGGAGCTACCTGCTTTGAGCTCGTAGCGGAGCTGGAGGCAATTTCTGGCGAAGTCCGAAAAGAGCTTTTTCGGCGGAACTAGAAGTCTTCTGCGGCGAAGCTATAAGCTAGTCTCCTGGCGAGGCTTTGAATGGCTTCAAGGCGGAGTTGGATGATCCTAGCCTTTCAAGCGAGGCTATCCCTTTGGGCTCATGCGATGCTAAGTGCTAGCACCTTAGACCTGCTGAGGTCTGTTTAAAAACAATTCGGGTTCACTGTCTGCTTGCTGGATCAGTGGAGTCCAAGTTGCTTCCCTGTCCCTCGGGGATGGGTGAAAACTCGTCTTCAGCTCGTCTGTCACTTGTCTTTTGTAAATATCAACAAGTTTAGACATTGTTCGGACCAATAAGAATCTTGTCTTTTTTAAGTGTCAACAGTGCTAATCTAGAAACTAAATGCGCTAAATGCGGAGTTTAAAACAATTAGCAACACACTTGATACAACACAACAAGTGTAGCTGAATTTCCGTGAAGGGCTCTGGACTACTCCTCTTGATTCCCCTAAATATGGGTTGAGGTGCTATGTGAAGCTCTTGTTGGTTAAGTACAAGTGAGGCACACACAAACAAGCCAAGCATATAAGGATGATAAGCAATATGAAATATGCAAGGCACAAATGCAAGCAAATAAGATATGATGCTATGAATGATACTTTGCACAAAAGTAAAGAGAGAGGGTTAAGAGACAATGGATCAAATACAAACAAGATGATATGTTCCGAGGTTCGAGCCCCTAGCTCTACGTCCCCGCCTACACCACCGTGTAGGATTTCTAATCCACTAAAGGAGTACCGAACTCCTCTCTCAACCTTACAATGCCACCGAGGCGGCAATACCACAATCCCCTCTACCGAAGAGGATAAAGCCGTAGCCAACAAACAACCAATCCACCTCACACTTGAGCGATAAAAACAACTTCCAACTCCACCTCACCAAGAGGGAGTAAATCACATCTCCACTCTATCAAAGAGGGAGCAAACCAATCACCCGATCAACCTCTACCAAAGAGGGATACAACAAAGCAAGGGTGTACAACTTGGAGGCTACAACACCTCTCAAACAATCTCTTTTCCACAAAACAAGATCCTAATAGAATAGAATAGATGATATAGCTCAAGTGTGGAAATACAAGTGTTTTGATCAAAGAAAATCTCTTGGAAAAATACCAATGAATATAGAATTTTAGATCGAGAATAATTCCCCAAAACCTTTTTTCTTTGAAATAAACAAAACACTTAAAACAAATAAATGAATCTTTTTGCTCTTTAAACTCTATTGAAAACTTGTTTTTAAAAACCAGAGAATGGGGAAAAATTAGCTCTAAAAATCTTAGTTAAAACAATAAAGAGATGGGGTATTTATAGCCCAAAAACAAATATAGCTGTTGGGCTGATCTGTCAGTCTGACAGACTTGCGGTCGACCCCGGCCGGTCGACCGCCAACGGTCAAAAATCCGACCGTTGGAGCATTCCGGTCAACTGCCCGATCGACCCCCAGAAACAGAGAGCTCTGCTCTCAGTTCCGGTCGACCGCCCAGATACAGAGAGCACTGCTCTCTGGCCGTCGACCGGACCCCTTGGGCTGCCAGACGTGCACAGGGCTGTGCACGTTGGTCGACCGCACAACGGTCGACGCGCCCCATGGTTCGGTTCGACCGTCGTCGGTCGACCGACCTAGCCTATCAGCCACAGTCTGGGTCAGAACCTGGGTCAGAAAACATGTTAAAAAATATTATAAAAATTCTTTTAACTCTTCTAAAAATCCCCAAAATAGTTTTATCATTTTGCATTGATATATAAACACGTGATAAAAGTTTAGCTCAAATATCAATCAATATGAACTATTTTTGTGTCTTATCATTTTATCAAAAACCAAAACTTATATTTTATCAAACTTGAATTTTTTCAAAACATGAATAGGATAGTCAAAATAAGTTTGTTTAAGAAGTTTAAGCAAGCATGTATAAATAGAAATCATCTACTATACATAAAAAACATTAAACTTATTTTGATCTACTATCCATGAAAACTGAAATCCAAAACATGAAACGTGTATGTGTATTGTGCACTTGAGCATATCAACTATACTTATCTTTACACATGGATCTAAACACACACTAAACTATGGATACCTAGGTCTTCTTGATGATCTTCGTCTTCAAGGCGACTCGATCCACAAACACCGTGATCTATGAGCTAGGCAAGGTATGAACATGATGCTTGGGCCCTGGAATCACCATGAAAAGCTCCAAACTCCATTGTTGAAGCTAATCACCAACTAACATCTTGATTAAAGATCTGAGACTAAAAACACAAGATTATTAGTAAACATAACTACATGAGTTAATTATCATCAAAACTAGAGTGGAAGGCCTTTGGCCAACACACGTTGTAATCACCTAGAGGGGGGTGAATAGGTAATAATGCTAATCTAGAAACTAAATGCGGAAGCTAAAAACTATTTTGCAATCACACTTAGTACAACCAACAAATGTAGCCGAATTCCCCGTGAAGGGCTCTGGATAACTCCTCTTGATTCCCCTAGATATGGGTTGAGGTGCTATATGAAGCTCTTGTGGTTAAGTACAAGTGAGCCACACACAAGCAACCAAGCATATAATAGATGAGCAATATGAATCAATGCAAGGTATGACACAAGCAAGCAAGATATGATGATATGAAAGATGCTATGCACAAAAGTAAAGAGAGAGAGAGTTAGAGATAATGGATCAATCGCAACACAAGGATATGTTCCGAGGTTCGAGCCCCTAGCTCTACGTCGCGCCGCCTTCACCGAGAAGGATTTCCAATCCACTATCTCCCACCGAAGGAACCTCCACCGAGGAGGATTTGTTACAACACTAGGAGTACCGAACTCCTCTCTCAAACACCACCTCACACCGAGGGGTAGGCCCGTAGCCAAACAACAACCAATCCACCTCTACTAAGAGGGATACAAACACTAAGCTCCACCTCACACAAGAGGGAGCAAACACCAATCTCAACCTCTACCAAAGAGGGAGCAAACAACAAATGAGGGTTTTTACAACAAGTGGTATATCTCAACCACAAACCACTTCTCTTTTTCCACAAACAATGATCCTAATAGAATAGGATAGATGATATAGCTCAAGTGGAAATCAAGGTGTTTTTGGGAAATCAAGAAACAAAGAAAACTACTTGGAAATCTCTTGTAGATGATAGAAATGAAAATCCAAAACAATATCCCAAAAACCTAATTTTCTTTGATTTTTCAAAACCCTTGAAAACAAATAAATGAATCTTTTTGGCATAAAAAACTATTTTGAAAACTTGTTTAAACACTAGAGAAACACTGAAATTTTTCTTGTCAAAAGTCTTATCAAACCCCCAAGAGATGGGGCTTAAATAGCCTCCTCCAAGAAATAGCCATTGGCTGATCTGTCAGCCAGACAGGCTGGCGGTCGACCGCCAACGGTCAAATTTTCGACCGTTGGAGGAATCCGTCGACCGCGGTCGTCGACCGCCCAGATACAGAGAGCACTGCTCTCTGTTCCGATCGACCGCCCGTCGACCGGCCCACTGCGCCAGCAGACGTACACAAGTCTGTGCATGTCGGTCGACCGACCGGTCGATCGGCTACTGGCTTGGTCGACCGTGCGGTCGACCGACCTAGCCTGTCAGCACAGTTCTGGGTCAGAAACTGGGTCAGAAAATATGTTAAAATATTTCTAATAAATCCAATAAAACTTCTATAATTCTCAAATAATAGTTTTATCATTTGTATTGATATATAAACATGTGATAAAAATTTGATTCAAATATCAAGCAATTTGAACTATTTTTGTGTCTTGTAAATTTTATCAAAAATCAAAACTTGTATTTTATCAAACTTGAATTTTTCAATAGGAAATCTGATTTTTCCTAAAACATATTTAAATACAAAAACATGATACTTAAACACATTTTAAGATATTGCATATGGACATAAGTCCAATATACATGAAACAAGATATATCATAGTTTTTTGTCTTTAAGTCCATAAAACATGTTTTGTTAAAAGTACCAAAACATAAAACTTGTGTGTGTTGTGCACTTGAGCATATCAACTATTCTTATCTTTACAAATGGATCTAAAACACACTCTAAACTAGGATACCTAAGTCTTCTTGATGATCTTCATCTTCAAATCGACTCGATCCAAAACATGATCCACGAGCTAAACTCCAATGTATGATCTTGATGCTCGAGCCCTGGAATCATCATGAAAAGCTTCCAAACTCCTTGTTGAAGCTAATCACCAACTAATATCTTGGTAAATGATCTGAAACTTAAACATCACAAGATTATTAGTAAACATAACTACATGAGTTAATCATCATCAAAACTAGAGTGGAAGGTCTTCGGGTCAACAATCTCCCCCTTTTTGATGATGACAAAACTCATGGAGTTATATATGCATGGATTAAAGTTAAGCTTCAAAGAAGCTCCCCCTTAACTCATGCATAAACAAGTAGACAATAAATATGCAATGAATGTACATAAACATGTATGCATCAACATGCATAAAACACATAAACTGCTCTTGATACCTATAAAAAAATAAACTAAACAAAACTCATGCATGAATCATGCATATAAAACATGCATAAACTCAAATATTTCTCCCCCTTTTTGTCAATTATCAACAAAGGGGTGAAATACCAAACAATATAAAAACATATTCTTCTCCCCTTTTTGTTCAAAACAAAGAATCAATAAAGGGTGATATAAAAAACAAAATGTTCTCCCCCTTTTTGTCTCTAAACAAAACAATGTCAATAAGGGGTTAAATCAAATATGATACCATTGAAAAACACAAATCTTGATATCAATTGAAATTAAACATTACAAATTTTGAATTCCTAAACATAAATCTTGATATCAATTGAAATTATTATTCTTTAAAAACATAAGATATCAAATTGAAATCATTATTTTCTATCATAAAGTAAGGGAGTGGAATACAAAATACCAATTGAAAGATACAATACAAATTTTCTCCCCTTTATGAAATACCAACTAAAACTATGATAAAGCTTGTATAAGAATACTAATTGAAAACTAATCAATTGAAACAAAGTTGAAAACCAAGCTTATCATAAAACACATATATGTATGAAAAAATGAATACCGATCGAAATTGATACTATTTGAAATGAAAGCATACATACATACACAAAATATGAGTATACAAAGAATGTCATTTTGATACCAATTGAAAGAATTCAAAGATACCAATTGAAACAACAATAATGATCAAGTGTATGACTCATATAACCTATCCTCCCAACACATGCTTATGGTTAAAATGATTTTCAATGTAAAGCATACATAGGCATGGTCTCCCAACCAACCGCCCGTGAAAGGTAGGGTTTTCAAAAATAGATTTGAAAAAATAGTATGTTTGAAAAACACTACCATAATGAAGAATACGAACTAGTTAAATGAAAATTTTGTTGACTAGTACGAAATCCTTCAAGCAAGGAATCAAACAAAATATTTTTCATGAAACAAGAAATTCACATAATAGCTAACATTCAAATCTATGAAGTATATATATGACATGAAAACAAAACATGAGCAAACTATAAAGGTGAGTGTACATATAAAATGTGAAGATCATGATCATGAAAATTTGCATTTAAGCTCAAATTGAATTCCTTTAAACATGAAAATAACTAAATTTTCATTAAAACACAATTTAAACTTCAAGGCATATGTATGTCTAATACAAACTAAAGTATACATACATATCCAAACACAACGAGTTCACAAAGATATATGCATGAAGGCACGTGGCTCAAAGGATGTGTATGTATAATCAATAGTTTGAATAAAATGGACATATACATGAAGTTAACCATAAACATGGAAACATAAAAATAGGAATACAAGTCAAATGCATGCATCATCAAAACTAGACTATATTAGCACATCTAATGGTACAAATAGGCATTCAAGCACAAACATATATAGATTTATTTGTGGCCCACTATATGTACAAATATATACCTAATTTTAATGAAAAGCTAACATTTAAACATATATTCAAAACATGAAGCATAAAACAAGATATAAAAATCAACATGATAAACTTAAACATGATTATTATAAAAATCCACATGTTATTAGAGGTATGATAAACATGATAGCTAAACAAAGGTGAGAACACTAAATATGAGTCCATATAAGCATGTGTGTCTCAAATACTATACATGTATGTCAAGGATCTAATAATCATGGCATTTTCATAATAATCAACAAACATTAAAACATGCTATAAATAATGAATATGAAAAGCATGTAAACAATATTAGGAGTTAGGAATCGTTACCAAAACCTATGAGGCAACTCTCCAAGGCTCCAAATACAAGGTGGTCCTCCCCACCAAACTTTCCTTGAAAGTGATGCATCCAAATTATTTCATTTAAGCACGGAAACGCATTCACTCCCAAGGTACCGCTACTCTCACGTCATGTGAGAGTCCACACCTACATCAAATACAAGAGGGGTGGTCTTTGGTACCCACTTTATTTTGGGTCCATGGGGGTTAGTACCTTCTCTAACCCAAATAAATTTATTTGCTAAATTCTCAACATGTATTCTATCATAACAAAATTTAGCAAGGTGGCCCTTACATCCACAATGTGTACAAGTGTACACATGAGCATACATGGTGTGATGGTGTCCGTGAGGAGCATGTGTATGCCGTGGAGGGTGTGCATGCATAATAGGAACTTGTTTCTTTCGAAACAAGGTTTCCAATCGTGTATGGCTCTTGGCACATTGGCTCAAGGTGGAGCCCAAACAATCCACTCTCTTCTTTAACAAACAAAAATCATCATTAATCCTAGTAGAAGAGGTGCATGCAATAGGTATGCTAGGTGAAGCTACACTAGCATGGCAAACATGAGAATCAATTTTATTTTTCAAAGATTTATTTTTATTTAAACAAATTTCTAATTCTTTTGCTATGAAATCAATTTCATTTTTCAAAGAATCATTATTTTTTACAACAAAATCAAGTTTTGAAGTTAAATCCTTATTTTTCTTCAAAACATCATTGCAATCATTTTTAGATTTTAAAATATCATTTTCTTTTAAAGCAAGTTCAAGCTTAGATTTCAATGAATCCCTTTAATTAGAAATCTCCACCTTTTCTTGCAAAACCAAATCAAGCTTTGAAAGCAAATCCTCTTTTTCTTTATTTATTTTACAGGTTTTCTTTTTCAAAATTTTATATTTTTCAAGGAGTTTTTCACAAACAAAAGATAACTCTTCATTCAAGGCATTGGTATCCATATCATCATGATCATCAAATGAAGAGTTAGAACTATCTAGTTGAGTATCCGAGTATACCTCAAGGGAGTCATTCCCTTAGACCATATAGCATTGTTGTGGCTCGGATTCTTCTCCACTAGATTCATCCTCTGGTTGGATTGGCAATTGAAGCTTAGAGGTGGTGGTTGTCAATATGTTCCACACTGTAAAGGCGGAATCAAAGTTAGCAACAAGCAAAAGATAATTTTTAGGAAGCGTGCTTCTAATAGCCTCAAGGGCTTGTGCATTGGCCCCTATATGATTGCTATCACTAGAATAGGATTTCTTAGTAATAGCAAGGTAAACATGCAAGCCTAGGGTCTTCAAATATATGGACATCCTATATTTTCACACGTCAATGTTGGAAACATCAAACATGGGAGGTGACATGCAATCCATGATGTGTGTGCAAACAAAATATTGTGCAAATGCAAATGATAGATTAGCAAACAAGGATCTCACTCCTAGGATGTTAAGCCTAAGTATCAGGAGCGTAGGCTCTGATACCAATTGTAATCACCTAGAGGGGGGTGAATAGGTGATAATGCTAATCTAGAAACTAAATGCGGAAGCTAAAAACTATTTTACAATCACACTTAGTACAACCAACAAGTGTAGCCGAATTCCCCGTGAAGGGCTCTGGACTAACTCCTCTTGATTCCCCTAGATATGGGTTGAGGTGCTATATGAAGCTCTTGTGGTTAAGTATAAGTGAGGCACACTCAAGCAACCAAGCATATAATAGATGAGCAATATGAATCAATGCAAGGTATGACACAAGCAAGCAAGATATGATGATATGAAAGATGCTATGCAGAAAAGTAAAGAGAGTGAGTTAGAGATAATGGATCAATCGCAAATACAAGGATATGTTCCGAGGTTCGAGCCCCTAGCTCTACGTCCCCGCCTTCACCGAGAAGGATTTCCAATCCACTATCTCCCACCGAGGGAACCTCCACCGAGTAGGATTTGTTACAACACTAGGAGTACCGAACTCCTCTCTCAAACACCACCTCACAACCGAGGGGTAGGCCCGTAGCCAAACAACAACCAATCCACCTCTACCGAAGAGGGATACAAACACCAAGCTCCACCTCACACAAGAGGGAGCAAACACCAATCTCAACCTCTACCAAAGAGGGAGCAAACAACAAATGAGGGTTTTTACAACAAGTGGTATATCTCAACCACAAACCACTTCTCTTTTTCCACAAACAATGATCCTAATAGAATAGGATAGATGATATAGCTCAAGTGGAAATCAAGTGTTTTTGGAAATCAAGAAACAAAAAAAAAACTACTTGGGAAATCTCTTGTAGATGATAGAAATGAAAATCCAAAACAATATCCCAAAAACCTAGTTTTCTTTAATTTTTCAAAACCCTTGAAAAATAAATAAATGAATCTTTTTGGCACAAAAAACTATTTTGAAAACTTGTTTAAACACTAGAGAAACACTGAAATTTTTCTTGTCAAAAGTCTTATCAAAACCCCCAAGAGATGGGGCTTAAATAGCCTCCTTCAAGAAAATAGCCGTTGGCTGATCTGTCAGCCAGACAGGCTGGCGGTCGACCGCCAATGGTCGAATTTTCGACCGTTGGAGGAATCCGGTCGACCGCCCGGTCGACCGCCCAGATACAGAGAGCACTGCTCTCTGTTCCGGTCGACCGCCCGGTCGACCGGCCCACTGCGCCAGCAGACGTACACAAGTCTGTGTACGTCGGTCGACCGATCGGTCGATCGGCTACTGGCTCGGTCGACCGTGCGGTCGACCGACCTAGCCTGTCAGCACAGTTCTGGGTCAGAAACTAGGTCAGAAAAATATGTTAAAATATTTCTAATAAATCCAATAAAACTTCTATAATTCTCAAAAATAGTTTTATCATTTTGTATTGATATATAAACATGTGATAAAAATTGACTCAAATATCAAGCAATTTGAACTATTTTTGTGTCTTGTAAATTTTATCAAAAACCAAAACTTGTATTTTATCAAACTTGAATTTTTCAATAGGAAATCTGATTTTTGCTAAAACATATTTAAATTCAAAAACATGATACTTAAACACATTTTAAGCATATTGCATATGGACATAAGTCCAATATACATGAAACAAGATATATCATAGTTTTTGTCTTTAAATCCATAAAACATGTTTTGTTAAAAGTACCAAAACATAAAACTTGTGTGTGTTGTGCACTTGAGCATATCAACTATTCTTATCTTTACAAATGGATCTAAAACACACTCTAAACTAGGATACCTAAGTCTTCTTGATGATCTTCATCTTCAAGTCGACTCTATCCAAAACAATGATGTTGGCCCAGAGGCCTTCCACTCTACTTTTGATGATGATTAACTCATGTAGTTATGTTTACTAATATTCTTGTGATTTTAAGTTTCAGATCATTTAGCAAGATATTAGTTGGTGATTAGCTTCAACAAGGAGTTTAGAAGCTTTTCATGATGATTCCAATGCCAAAGCATCAAGATCATACCTTTGCACTCGGTGGATCACGCGTTTGGGATCAAGTCGGCTTGAAGATGAAGATCATCAAGAAGACTTAGGTATCCTAGTTTAGTTTGAGTTTTAGATCTATTTATAAAGATAAGAATAGTTGATATGCTCAAGTGCACAACACACACGTTTTATAGATATTGTTTTTGGTTTTCATGAATAGTTTGATCAAAACAAGTTTAAATGGTTTATGTGTATAGTAGATGTATTCTATATATACATGCATGCTTAAACTTCTTATACAAACTTATTTTGACTTTCCTATACATGTATTGAAAAATCCAAGTTTGATAAAATACAAGTTTTAGTTTTTGGTAAAAATAACAAGACACAAAAATAGTTCATATTGATTGATATTTGAGTTGAAATGTTTATCACATGTTTATATATCAATGCAAAATGATAAAACTATTTTTTGTGATTTTTAGAAGATTTATGGGATTTATTAGAATATTTTAAACATGGTTTTCTGACCCAGTTTCTGACCCAGAACTGGCTGACAGGCCAGGTCGGTCGACCGTGCGGTCGACCGCGCTAGGGGCCGGTCGACCGTGAGGTCGACCGACGTGCACAGAGCTGTGCACGTCTGTTGGCACAGTGGACCGGTCGACCGGTCGGTCGACCGGACCAGAGAGCATTGCTCTCTGTATCTGGGCGGTCGACCGGACCAGAGAGCCTTGCTCTCTGGATCTGGGCGGTCGACCGGACGGTCGACCGAAAGCTCCAACGGTCATATTTTTGACCGTTGGCGGTCGACCGACCGGTCGACCGCAGAGCTGTCAGGCTGACAGATCAGCCTAACGGCTAGTTTTGTATTGGGGCTATAAATACCCCATCTCTTCATGGTTTTCACTAAGATTTTTAAGGAGAAAAATTTTTGGTTTCTAAAGTGTTTAAAACAAGTTTTCAAAAGAGTTTTTGGGCTTTAAACTTCCAATCTTATTTGTTTTAGGTTTTTGAAAAATCAAAGAAAAGTGTATTTTGGGAGATTTGGTTTTGTTCTTCATTTCTATTATCTTCTAGAGTTTTCCCAAGATTATTTCTTTGAGTTTTTGTTTTCCAAATACCTAGTTTTCCACACTTGAGCTATCATCTATCCTATTCTATTAGGATCATATTTGTTTTGTGGAAAAAGATTGTTTGAGGTTGATTGAGCCTCCTAGTTGTAAACCCTCCTTATATTTGTGTATCCCTCTTTGGTAGAGGTTGATCGGAGTGGTGTTTGAATCCCTCTTTGGTAGAGGTGATTGTGTTTGTTGGCTACGGGCCTTATCCCTCTTCGGTAGAGGTGGATTTGTGGTTGTATTGCCTTATTGGAGGTTGTAAGGTTGAGAGAGGAGTTCGGTACTCCTATAGTGGACTAGAAATCCTTCACGGTGGTGAAGGCGGGGACGTAGAGCTAGGGGCTCGAACCTCGGAACATATTTTGTCTTTGTGTTTGATCCATTATCTCTAAACTCTCTCTCTTTTATTTGTGTTGTGCATAGCATCATTCATTCATATCTTATTTGGTTGCATTTGTGCCTTGCATCACTTATATTGTTCATATCATCTTTATATGCTTGGCTTGCTTGTGTGTGCCTCACTTATACTTTACCACAAGAGCTTCATATAGCACCTCAACTCATATCCAGGAGAATCAAGAGGAGTTAGTCCAGAGCCTTTCACGGGAAATTCGGTTACACTTGTGTGTTGTATTATGTGTGTTGCAAATTTGTTTTAAGCTTCCGCATTTAGTTTCTAGATTAGCACAAACACCTATTCACCCCCCCTCTAGGTGTTTTTCAAATGATCCACGAGCTAAACTCCAATGTATGATCTTGATGCTCGGGCCCTGGAATCATCATGAAAAGCTTCCAAAACTCCTTGTTGAAGCTAATCACCAACTGATATCTTGGTAAATGATCTGAAACTTAAACATCACAAGATTATTAGTAAACATAATTACATGAGTTAATCATCATCAAAACTAGAGTGGAAGGCCTTCGGGCCAACACACGTTTCAACAAAGCAACACGAGACTCACGTTTAGAATTTCATGCCTTCAAGACATATAAAGCCAAGAAGTCCTCACCCCCAGGGGTTCGAGTCTAGCTCCTCAGACATCGCCGTGATGAACCTAAGGGACTACCTGACAAGAAAGAAGAGTGTTCATCAAATCACTCCTCAATATCACTATGAACGGCTCATCTCAGCAGTACTCTCTGATTACCATTGTGACTTTTTAGATAACCAAGCCTTCGGTTTTCAATCGGTTATCGGCGGCTTCAAACTCAGCCAAAAGACGATGATCCTAGAAGAAGAAATCCTTCTCTGATGTCGAGGACCCAGAAGTGACTGCAAACATAGTGGGGCTGAGTTTCACACTAAGAAAGTACAAAGGGACGCAACTGGCTGTTAGTTCAGAAAAGTCGGATGTTGATCGATCTCCATGTTTGAAGGACATTCTTGTTGAACCTGAAGGGGTCTACCGATACACTCAGATCTGCATGGAAATAATTGCCTAAGTCGATCATAGTCTGTTGGCTAGGAGAATTGAGTTGAATGATGAGCACTCTGCCATCATTGAATCCCAGTTTTCGAATTCTAGCTCAGAGATAACTGCCTTTGCTTACATGGCGGGAACTCCCGAGGAAGTGGCCAGGTAATTCGAAGAGCAGGTCTGAGTCTAAAGGGAACAACTCGATATGATTCGAGCTCAGCAAGAATCTATTGACGCCTTTAAGCAGATGTTGTCACAACTGCTTAAAGAGAAAAAGAGACCAAAAGGTAAAACTCCTTCCAAAAAGTCTAAGGGCAAACAGAAGGAGAGGGAGAGCTCATCTTCTGCAAACACTGAGAATGAAGAGCATTCCAACTCTAAGCCACCCAAATATTCATCTGAAGAGGAGGATAACTCAGAAAATGAGAGCTTCATTCCAAGAGGATGAGAAAATTAGAGCAATGCCTTGAGGCCTTCAGAAACCTAGACGGTCTCCAAGATGTGAGGATAGTCCGACTTTACTCAACAGAGTGGGACACAGCTCCCTACTCTTTCAAATTCAAAGCACCAACCCTCCATACTTTCGACGGTAAAGAGTCACCGAACTAGCACATGTACTACTTTAAATCCTAAACTGGGAATGTAGTATCGATCGATGATATTATGGCTCGTTTATTCATTGGCACTCTTAAGGGGTCGCCTTTGAATGGTTGATCGGTCACATATATTGCATATATATTATCACATTACCATGTTTATTATCTATAAATCCTATTAATAAGTCTTATTTTTCTTTATAAAGTACATGCCCATTGCTAAAGAAAAGGAAAGACAAACAAGCCCAAAAGCCCATCAAATTCTGATTTAATTCAGAATTAATTTGAAATCAGAAGATCAGGGCAGATCATGGCAGATCAGAGAGATTGAAAACCGGTTAATTTAGTTTTATAAGAATCTAAATCGGTTAGCTTGAGAATCACTGAAGATCAGATCAGAATCAGAGACAAACAGCAAATCCAGCCAGACAAAAGAGAGTCCATCCCACGCCATTAAGATCTCCATGCAGATCCGCGGCCATAGTCGCGGATCCACGGCCGTTTGGTGGAGATAAGGGGAGCGTTTGCTCCCCTTATCTCCTCACTCCTTTCCCTCTAGGTTTTTACCTATAAAAGGCAGGGTTTTGCACTGAAAAAGGAAGCGAAGAGTAAGATTAAATTTCTTGTTCATTTTTAGGGTTTTAGGAGTATCGTTAGATAGTTCGGAGAAGTTGTATCTCCTTTTTATTTTTTAGTTTAGACTAGCAAAGAGAGAAAAGTAGAATTGAGCGTGTAATTCATCTTTGAAGTGACAATCAAAGGAGCTTCAACTCGCTTATTCAACTCGACTAAAATTGGGTATGTTTATGTTTGATTTTCATTCTCTTGTTTGTTTTTCTTTCATCATGAGTAGCTAAATCATCTTCTGGGCTCACTAATTAATCTCTTCTATCTCCTATCTCTTGATTGATTTTTATGAAAGCAACTCTTTTGAATCAGAAAAATTCCTGAGTTAAACTTCGTTCTTGAAACCACATAAGGATGTCTTTATTTTAAACTTGGACTTTCAAAGCACAAATTTTTTTAAACCGTTTTTATTCCATACTTGCTTCTTCGTGTTTGATGATTTAACATTCTCTTTTTAATTAAATGTTAAGAAAGGGTTTAAGATTTAAACTAAACCATTTTATTTGTTTTACTTAGATATTAAAAGAAACTAAAGGTTTTTGCCTATAGTAAAAGTGATGCACCCAAATGTTCTTGAGATAAGTACGTAGTTGAGTAGAAAATTAGTAAGCTCGGATTCTTTTTCATAATTTAAATCACATCACTCTCAAATTATTTTCTAAAAGATCATCTTCTCCAAAGCCTTTTCCAAATTTTAAATTTTTTCTTTAAATCACTTTCCTTCTCTCCATTCTCTTTTTAACTAAAAAAACAAACGCCATTCTTTGCTTTCAAACAAAAATACCGAAAAGTTTTCATCGTATTTCTCCTCGTAGACACGACCCGTTAGCCCAAAACTAGATGGTAATTCTTATCACTTTCAATTTATAATCAATTTTTGGCGCCGTTGTCGGGGAGGGAACGGTGTAATTTTTTTCTAACAGATTTGGTGTCTTGTTTCAAGGACGTCAAGATTCAGATTTAACACTCAAGCTTTGCAAGAGAAGACTTACTGTTCTGTGGCCCTACTCTCGAAAGTAGGAAACAGAATTTTAAGAAATTGCAGCGCAGTTTTGAAAATTTGTAGACTACTAAAAAACTCTTTTTTTGCAGGACATACTGCTTTGCAAAAATAAAGTTTTTGTGTATTATTCTTACTATATTTGATATTCACACTTCCTGTTTTTAACCCAACAGTAATCTGAGTGATTGTTAATTGCTTGCATTCTAGGCATTTGTCTAATTACGTTTCTTTTGCAATTACTATTGAAGATAGCTGGAGACAAGGTATGTAAGCATAGCATATAATTAGGAAACATTCTTGGGTAATAATTTCTTGTGAATGTTACTTTTCTATATCTTGCACACTCTACACAATCAATTCTAAGGGCAAAACCCAAATCAAGATAAGGTGGGAAAGTCACTACCATTCCTTAGCTCACAAACCATCTCCAAGCACGCACAACGTAAGCCTAAGTAAAATCTGATAGACGTTGGCCTTAAGGACATCTCGAACTCACTAGGAGATTATCCTAAGGGGGAAGGTGTTAGAATTTGACTCCTGCCAAATCGTTGGCTAGGAAAGAGATTGAGGGGCGAAACCCCGAAGGCTGGTGGTTTGACTTAATTAGGCCCGTCGGTTTTACGCGGATACCTCCCACTGATCTTGCCCTGACCTCACTGATTAGCTTGTGGTCAAAGTCTGCATTATACATCCTGTGGACAATCAATTAGTTAGGAGTTGTCTAGGTCAAGGTTACCTTAGATTAGGCTTAGTTATTTTCTCTTATTGACTATTGATGAACTTGTTTGTGAATGTGTTTGTGTATGCAAGTGTGGTCAAGAGACCCTCATTCATCTAGGTTAACTAGAAACACATCACCTTCCAAGTTCGAACCAAAATCAGATTCGGTTATGGCTCAATCGACATCTTTGCAGGATAGGTTCTATCCCATTAGAACCTCACTTCCATCCTGCATCCAACTTCTATCGGTTGGTGAACTTAACTTTGAGCTTAAGCCATAGTTCATCAACACACTCCCCAAGTTTCGTGGCTTAGAGTCCGAAGATGCTTATTTCTTCATAAGAAAATTTGAGAAAGTATGCTTAATGATGAAAATCTCACACCTTGCAGATGATGATATTAGGTTAAAATTTATCCCATTTGCATTTAAGGACTTAGCCAAGAAGTGGCTCTACAGCTTAGCGGCCGACTCTATCACATCCTGGGATGGTTTCATCAAGGTCTTCTTGAAAAATTTTTATCTAATTCATAAGACCGCTCTCGTTAGGAAAAACATCATGCTGTTCAAGTAAGAACCTAGTGAACCGTTTTGGAGGTACTTTGAACGATTCAAATTCCTCCTTGTCCAATGTCCTCATTATGGAATAGAAAAATGGCGATAATGCTAAATTCTTTATGACGGTTTAGACTACTCAACCAAGACCCTCTTAGAAAGCATGTGCCAGAGGGGATTCTTGCAGAAGGATGAGAATGAAGGATGAGATTTCTATGAGAATTTAGCTGAAAAGACCATCCAATGGGAACCAACTAGTGAAATCTCTAAGAATTCAAACTCTATCTCTTCAAAAGGAGGTGTCCATTCAATTGGATCATCCATAGCTAATGAGACAAAGTTAGCTAACCTAGCGAGAAGATTGGAATATTTAGAAACTAAGGAACCAAGTCCAGTCAATCAAGTCAGCCCAAACCAATTTCCAACTCCGGGCTGTACATACTGTCAAGCCATGAATCATGTGTTTGAGGAGTGTCCTGTGTTTCAAGCTTAGCAACAATATCCTGAACCGATGAATGCGGCCTTTTTAAGGACGAACAATGATCCTTACGCACCAACATATGATACTGGCTGGAGAAATCACCCAAATTTCTCATGGAGCCAACACAACAATGACCACCCACGATCAAACCATGTAAGATACTTTCGTTATTCCAATAATTCTTGCAATCATCAACCCAACTTTTCTAATCACCATCATAATTCTCTCAACCATCCGCCTAATTTTTCAAATTATCAACAAAACTTTTCCAATCAAGCTCCACAATCTTCGTTCCAGAATCCTCAACATGAAAAGAGAATGACTGACTTTGAGAGAAACATGGAAAGGTACATGAAGAACCAAGATTCCCTCATGCAAACAATACAGAGGCTAGAGGTCCAAAGCCAATTAGCCAATTCACAGAATGAGAGGTAAAAGTGTACCTTGCCCAGTCAACCAATAATGAATCCTAGGAATTCTAAACAAGCTCATTTGGCTAAGGATCAATTCATTAATCAATGTAATACTGTTCATACATTGAGGTCAGGAAAGAAAGTTGATAATCAAGTGTCAACACCATTCAATCCCATTCAGCACAATCACACTCAAGCACCCACCTCATCTAGTCCCAATCCTTCAAAATCTAACAATCTGAAACAGATAAGTCAACCAGTCAGGTGTACAAGCCTATAGTATCATTTCTTAATAGGCTGAAGAACAACAAGTAGAATCCACACATGGATAAAATAATTGAGATCTTCAACTAAGTGAAGATAAATGTGCCACTTCTTGATGCCATCCAACAAGTCCCATCCTATGCAAAATTTCTTAAGGACATGTGCACCAAGAAGAGAAAGACTAATGTACCCAAGAAAGTCTTCTTAGCCACTAACATTAGTGAGCTACTGTCGGGTCCGATCCCTGTCAAGTACAAGGATCCGGGTTGTCCCACCATTGCCTGTACTATAGGACAAGCCGAGATTAGTCGTGTACTTCTTGACTTGGGAGCAAGTATTAACCTGCTTCCATCTCAGTTTATCAACAATTCAGGTTGGGCAATCTTAGTCCAACTCGAGTCACAATCCAACTGGCTGACCGTTCTGTGAAAGTTCCAAAAAGGGATATTAATGATGTCCTTATCTGGTTCGGGGAGTTTATTTACCAGTTGATTTCATAGTTCTTGATACACAACTGTGTCCAATTCTAGAGCTCAAACTTCTGTTACCTTAGGGCGCCCATTCCTTGCTACTGCCAATGCTATTATCAATTGTAGGAATGAGTCCATGAGGTTAGCCTTTGGGGACATGACTAGAGAAGTCAAAGTCTTCAACCTAGAAAAATAACCTCGTAAGATAAGAGACCAAACGTTTGAAGTAAACTTTGTTGAAAATAATTGTGATGAAGAGAGTGAAGGTATAGAGAATGAGTCTCTGTTTCTTGATGAATTATTTAAGAATGAATGTGATTATATTAATGAGAAAGATTATGTCGGAGATCCTAATTTTAGAATCCCCTTTTAAAAAAGAAAATTTAATTTGAATATCTTCAATTTTGATGAGCCAATCAATAATATATCGCATGAGAATATAATTCAAGAACCTCTGATTGACCTAAGCTTTGAAAACCTCTTCGAAAAAGAACTCATGTGTTTGGATGAACCGACTAGAAATATTTTGGTTAATTACACACTTCCAGGGGAAAGTGTTGACCTAAGTTTTGAAGAGATGTATGGAACTGATTTAGAATTTCTAGGCATTCATAGTGAGGAAGTGCCAACTGAGAAGTGTGATGATGATCAATTTTTGAATAATGAATGTAAAAATATGAGGAAGAAAAGCTTAAAGAAGGTGAGACTGTGGAGGAAGCGAGCTAAAATGACAAAAAGATTGGCCTCCCCAGTATGCCCTGTAAAGAGAACCCATTGGAATGATGGGAAGAAAGCTAGAGGGATGAGACCGAAAAAGGTCTAGGTGTGGGAGAAACATGATGTTGTACATATTTTTGTATAATATATATGTACCTCTTTTACATTCCATTTCATGCATCTATACTTTTCTTTCATACATTGGGGACAATGCATAAGATAAGTGTGGGGAGGGCTCTAACATGACTAATATATAAAAAAAATAAGAAGAAAAAAGAAGAACAAATATATATATATATATATATATATATATATATATATATATATATATATATATATATATATATATAAATTTGAAATAAAAGAACAATATTTTGATATATTTTTTGTAAGAAATTAAATCAATTTTAAGGAATAGGAAAATCATAATTAAGATTTCTTATACTTGGTCAAAATAAGATGACTTGTTGATTTTCAGGGTTAGGAAGAAAATTGGTGAAAGTGATTTAGTCTTGATCTTTACCTTGAAGAAATATGCACACCTTATACACTTATACACTTAGGGTTCAAAAATAAAGATTCTTATGCCTTATATATATATGTATATCTATAAAAAATAAATAAATCTAATTATTAATTACCTAGGTGCTTTGGCCTAAGAAAGCCTTGGTATTTATGCAAAAGATAATTAGATAAGTTTGAAATTATATATATATATATATATATATATATATATATATATATATATATATATATATATATATATATATATCAGAAAAATGTATATCAGCCTGCGGGCTGAGAGTACTCTCTCAGCCTGCGGTGACGTGGCTCAATTTGTCACTTCACTGACTCGCGGCACGCTTTTAGGAAGAAGTTAAATTACCAAATACCCCTTATGAAAAGCAACTCTTTCGGTAACCTTCCTTATTGTTTATTATTATTTTTTCCCGCTCTTTATAGGTTTTAGGTTATTCTATATAAATTACTTTTCCCCCTATTTCCTTACCTCTTTTTGAAAGATCTAGTTTCTCCTTTTCAGCCTGCGTTAAACTTTTTTCTGAAAATATAAAATCTTTTCAGATCAATTTTTTCTTCAAAATATTAAATGTCGACGTCTGAGCAGTCTACTGGCGATCTAAATATGGAAGATATTGCATCTGGTTCTACTTTCTCTCAGAATATTGAAAATCTTGAAGGGTTGACATCTTTGCATGCCGATCAACAGGTTTTAATTGTTTAATTTTTTTAAAAACAATTTCTTAAATATTAAATTTTTCTCTTTAAGTCTATGAGGTACTGCGACCTATTACAAATGATTTAAAGTTTCAGAAATGCGACCGTTTTAATATTCGGTCGCAATCTTATTTGAAAATAATCTCCGACTGTGAAATCTTTTTTTTGGGTATGCGTCTTAGGTCGCAGTCTTTTGTAAGGAGTAATATAGCTTTCGTCACATACGGGTAACTGCGACTTAAGTCGCAGTCTTTGGTAAGGAGTAATATAGATTTCTTCACATACGGATAACTGCGACTTAAGTCGCAGTCTTTGGTAAGGAGTAATATAGATTTCTTCACATACGGATAACTGCGACTTAGGTCGTAGTCTTCAATAAGGAGTATTATAGATTTCATGTCGTATGTGAAATCTTATTTTTATTCACTGCGACTTAGGTCGCAGTCTTTAGTAAGAAGTAATATAGATTTCTTCTCATACGGATAACTGCGACCTTGGTCGCAGTATTTTAATAAGAAGTAACATAGTTTTCATCTCTTATGCGACCTTGGTCGCATTTATATAAATTATATTTATATTACAGTGATATCTAAAAAATATTTATATTCATTTAATTCGTGTAATTGTTTTTTGTAGGATATGAATGCACATGGAGAAATGTCTGGAAGCTCAGATAAGTTTATAGGGAAACAGTTCCTGTCGGATATGGAAGCATACAATTTCTACAATTATTTTGCAAGAAATAGAGGTTTTAGCGTGAGAAGAAAAGGTACAGATAAGTCACGGAAGCCTCCTTATGAGATTATTTGCAGAAAATTTTGCTGCAACAAGGAAGGTCTGAAGAACGCCATGAAGATTGGGCCAAATGGGGTATTGTTCATCGCCTCTACGAAATCTGCGTGAATATACTTTTTAAATTTCTTCATCAGCTCGCACATAGGTTTCAGGCTTGATCTCAGAGGACGAACATTTATCTGTTGTTTACCTACATAGTAAGAAAAAATAAACAGTTCAGACCAATGATCATTTAAAAATTATAAGGGGGTCAAAGGCATATTTGTTTCTAATAAACTGCGAATTCGGTCGCAGTCATACAATGTAAACACAAACAACTTGCACCCGGACGACACTGCGACCAGTGTCGCATAAGACTACAGTGCAATCATACACTGCGACCAATGTTTGTAAAAAGCATATTTTCTTTTATAAACTGCGACCACGGTCGCAGTCATACTTTGCAAACATAAACTTGGACCAGGGACAACACTGCGACCAAGGTCGCATAAGACTACAGTGCAATAAGAAATAACTGCGACCCGGGTCGACACTGCGACCTAGGTCGCCCAGGACTACAGTGCAATCAAAAACAACTGCGACTCGTTTCGACACTGTGACCAAGGTCGCATAAGACTACACTGCAATCAGAAACAACTGCGACCCAAGTATGATAAAATAAATGTCGTTAAATACACTGCGACCTTGGTCGCAAGAGACGACAACTCATATTAAACAATTGCGACCGAGGTCGCATGCAGTGTATGCACATCAATTTTTTCGAATATACTAAGACATAGTAAAAATAGAAGAAAATAAAAAAAGGTGAAAAAAATAGGACCTTTATCATCATGTTACAAAATTTATAAATTTAAAAATTTATTCGACATCTAAAGTTTCAAAATCTCTTTCTTAACTGCGACCATGGTTCCATGATTAAAAAAAAATTTAAAAAAAATTGCGACCTCGGAAATAAATCTGGAAAAAATTAAAAACTATTAAAAAACACAAACGCTAAAAAATTTTGAAAATATCAATTTTTGTAGTACCTTTTTCCACGGATGATTTCTTAGGCGCCATCAGTTGCAAATATATTCTTTAAAAAAGGATCAAATTTGTGAAAGAAAAAACTATTTTGGATCAGAAGCGCCGGTTGAAATTTTAGAGCTGTAAATTTTTTTGGTAGCCAACTTTTTTTACATACAGTAGAAAGTTGTGAGGGAGGGTATTTTCGGAAAATACAATGTTGAGGTGACTGGCATTAAATTGGGCGGGATTTTTCAAGATTTGTCCGCCAAAATTGATGACAGATGTGGGGCGGTGATTTTGCCACGTCCGCCGGCTGAAAGAAGTCTCTCAGCCTGCCGGCTAAGGTACAGTAACCCCTATATATATATATATCCTCTGATTAAGCTGGGTATGTGTGCCTCATAAAGCATAAGTATTCACGCCTAAAAGGAGTACATTTTATAAATAAAAATCCTTGGCTTCGTGACCTTATCTGCTCGAGTGTTTAAGTCCTTAGTGGTGTTTTCTTACCTGGTGCCCTAAGACTACCCAGTTTGGGTGTCACCAACTAAAGGCTCATTACATGGGAAGATTAGAAAGCCTAATAGAATTGAGGAATAAATACCACCAAAAATAAATATAAATAAGGCATAGGAGTTAATGTTAAAGAGCCCTTAGTCAAAATTCACGGTCACGAAGATGCATATGACTCAGGGTTAAGTAATAGATTAGATGAGAAATACAAATTTGACTCCTTACTTTGATTGATGACATGTTTTTGATTATAGACTAAGTTTAGAAATAAAAAGTTCGATATTCATATAACTTATAGATTACTTGAACTCTTACGAATATATTTCAAATATTTTCTTTCTTTTCAAAATGCTTTTCGATAATACTAACATTCTTTCTCTTTCTTTATGGATTTTGTAAGTGCAATCCACTGAAAACCCTCACGAGACAAAACTCGTCCTCTAGGGGTAACCTGGAGGTTTAACGGCTTATTGCACATGCTCAGTGCAATCGAGTAACCTGAAAGTGGTCTAATAATTGATTAGGATTAGTTTTGATGTTTTGCTCGAGGGCGAGCAAAAGATAAGTGTGAGAGTGTGATCGATCATATATATTGCATATATATTATCACATTACCATGTTTATTATCTATAAATCCTATTAATAAGTCTTATTTTTCTTTATAAAGTACAAGCCCATTGCTAAAGAAAAGGGAAGAAAAACAAGCCCAAAAGCCCATCAAATTCTGATTTAATTCAGAATTAATCTAAAATTAGAAGATCAGGACAGATCAGAGGTTGAAAACCAGTTAATTTGATTTTATAAGAATTCAAATCAGTTAGCTTAAGAATCACCCAAGATCAGATCAGAATCAGAGACAAACAGTAAATCCAGCCAGACAAAAGGGAGTCCAATCCTACGCCATCAAGATCTCCACCATGATGTGGCCATTTGGCCACATCCTAGCCGCAGATCCGCGGCCATAGCCGTGGATCCGCAACCGTTTGGTGGAGATAAGGGGAGCGTTTGCTCCCTTATCTCCTCACTCCTTTCCCTCTAGGTTTTTGCCTATAAAAGGCTGGGTTTTGCACTAAAAAAGGGAGCGACGACTAGGATTAAATTTCTTATTCATTTTTAGGATTTTAGGAGTATTGTTAGATTGTTCGGAAAGTTGTATCTCCTCTTTATTTTTTAGTTTAGACCAGCAAGAGAGATGGGTGGAATTTAGTGTGTAATTCATCTTTGAAGTGACAATCAAAGGAGCTTCAACTCACTTATTCAACTCGACTTAAATTCAGTATGTTTATGTTTAATTTTCATTCTCTTTTTTATTTTTTTCAACATGAGTAGCTAAATCATCTTCTGAGTTCACTAATTAATCTCTTCTACCTCCTCTCTCTTGATTGATTTTATGAAAGCAACTCTTTTGAATCAGAAAAATACCTGAGTTAAACTTCGTTCTTGAAAGCACATGAGGATGTCTTTATTTTAAACTTGGACTTTCAAAGTACAAATATTTTTAAACTATTTTTTCGTCCATACTTGCTTCTTCGAGCTTGATGGTTTAACATTCTCTTTTTAATGATGTGTTAAGAAAGGGCTTAAGATTTAAACCAAACCATCTTATTTGTTTTACTTGGACATTAAAAGAAACTAAAGGTTTTTGCCTATGATAAAAGTGATGCACCCAAATGTTCTTGAGATTAGTACGTAGTTGAGTAGAAAATTAGTGAGCCGAGATCCTTTTTTATAATTTAAATCACATCATTCTCAAATCATTTTCTAAAAGATCTTCTTCTTCAAAACCTTTTCAAATTTTAATTTTTTTCTTTAAATCACTTTCCTTCTCTCCATTCTCTTTTCAACTAAAAAACAAACACCATTCTTTGCTTTCTAAACAAAAACACCAAAAAGTTTTCATCGCATTCTCCTCGTGGACACGACCCGTTAGCCCAAAGCTAGACGGTAATTCTTATCACTTTCAATTTATAATCAATGGTTCATAAAACTTCCTGCTGGCGCGATCAAGATATGGGTTGACCTCGAGAAGTTATTTCTGGCTCGTTTCTTTGAGGGCGATACAAAAATTGCAGTGCCAACTCTCCTTGCATCCAAGCAAAAGAAAGGAGAGTCTATCAAAACTTTCATCGAGAGATTTTGGAGCATGACACTTCGTTATCCTAGCAGCATGACCCAGTTTACACTGGTTGTGATGTGTCATCATAATCTGCAAACTTTCCTACTCGCTCAAATGGGAGTAGCGGAATGTCGCACTTGGAAGCAGTTGGTGCTATAAGGCGAACATGCGAAAAAGATTGTCGCCAGGGTCAGGGCTGAAGAAAAAAGACAACAAACCAAGACCTGACAAACTAATGCAGCAAGCCCCAGAGTCGTCTTCTCAACCTAGGAGAAGGGATACTCTAGCAACGAAGGTCAAGTCATCTTCGAAGACCCAGTCAGTCAGAGGGGGTATGCCTCCGGCCAACCACGTGCCAATAAACTATACTCCTTCAAGAATGAGCATGTGGTCTCTCTGTTCAAGTTACTCCAAAAGAGTAACAAACTCGAATTGCTAGAGACCAGACATCCTGAAGAGGTGGGGAAGACTGATGATCCTAGCATATCTTATATCACAGGATGCTAGGACACCCTACTAAGAATTGCTACATCTTCAAAGTTGTTCTTCAGGCTCTGATCGATGCGGAGGTACTTAAGCTCCGTCCAAAGCAGAAGAAGGTGACGGCGAACATGACAACTTCATCACCTATTCAATTCAAACGGGATCTCCCGTCAGCACCAAAAAGAGTGGTTCCCATTCCGAAAGGGGAATTAAGAATGACCAATACTGATCCTCACAACTAGAAAGAGAAAGCCTTATTCCTGTGTCTACTCCTCAAGGGAAAACAACGTGGGTTCATCCTGACATTGTTCAAAGCAAGCAGTGGACGACTGTCACAAACAGAAGGTCCAAGGACAAGGCCAAAGTGTCCTCTAGTAATGTGGTGGGTATCTCTACAAGAAAAACCGAAGAAGATGTCATCTCCCTTACAAGTTCAGGAGACGAGGAGTCCGCCTTTGCTGCTGACACAGGTGCACCTCTCATATTGAAGACTCTGTCTGGCAAACCATACATGAAATAGTGCAGCTAGCAATAGTAGACTCCCCCCAGCCAGCTGAGAAGGCAATTGAGCAGTCCATGAGGCCATCCATAGAAAAATAGAAAGAGCTTCAGTATGTCAAAGCTCTTCAGAAAAGCGGTATGAGGCCATCAACTCGCTTCCGTTTTGATTGCTGGCTCAAGGTTACAATCACCGATTTCTTGTTTTGATGATAACAAAATGTATGTGGTTATTTAGTACTAATCAAGTTCAAGTGTTTAAGCGTGTTTCAAGGTTCAAGAGGATTCAATAGGTTTCATTCCTTAAATGGAAGGTATTTGAAGACTCAAGACTATTCAAGAACGGATTGAAGCTCAAACGCGCTTGACATCGCTATTGGAGAAGCCCACTTGAAGATTCTTGTAGTCGTATCGAGCCTTGTAAAAAAATAGTATGTTTAAAGTATAGAATATAGATTTGATGCTTAAGAAGTCACACACACAAAAATACACGTTTTCAAAATACAAGTTTTCCTGTATTGGTGTTTTGCGTGTTAGGTACTTGATACATGTTTCCAATTTTTCCAAAATTTTATATCTTGGGTAGAACATGTCTTTTATTGCCTATATATTGTTATTTCTCTTTAAAACCAATACAAAATATTTCAACAATAGTTTGCTATTTAAAAACAGTCAGGAAAATAAATTTTGGCCTAGGTCGGTCAACCGACCGGTCGACCGTAGCCTATTATAGGCCAAGTCGGTCGACCGAGTGGTCGACCGATCCTCTGTCTAGGGTTGTGCATCTTGTGCACGTCTTTCATCCGACTAACCTGTTGACCGCTAACCCCAGCCGACTGATCGGTCGACCGCTAACCCCAGCGGTCCACCGACAGATCAATCAACTGGCTCAATCCAAGTTTCTGTTAGGAGCCAGTCGACCGAGCGGTCGACCGACCACAATGTGCAAAATTTTTTTACAGAGTCCGATCGACTGGGCGGTCGACCGAGCCTAACGGCTAGTTCAGAAATAAACCGTCGGTCGACTGGCCGATCGACTGAACTCCTGTCAAAAGGTCATAACAGCTAGTTTTCAAATTTTGTCTTTTCTTTTGATTTATCCAATAGGCATTTTTGCTTTCTGTGGGTCAAACTGCACCCCTAATGACCTGGTGAGCTAAACTGATAGTATTTATCTATTGCCTATATATATGGGCCATTGGGATTGGTTTTAAGAACAACTTGTTTCATAAGTTTTTGAGAAATACATTGAAAATCAAGTTTGCTCTAAAGAGAAAAGTTTTCAAGTTTCTAATTTTCAAGTGCCATCATTTTCAAAGCTATTTCAATTGGTTTTTCAGCTCTTAAATTCTCTCAACTGAATTTTACTCTCACAAACTCTTTGAGTCTCAATTTAGATCTACTCTATCGAAAGTTGTAAAGAAGAGAGTGTTTGTGATCTAGTGGTCACCAAGAGCTTTGTAAACCTCATTGGGTCTGTGCTACATCTTGTGCAGAGGATTGAGTGTTGGAGTTGTGTGCTCTGATCTTATGTAGACCATTGTAATTTCTTATTGTAAGCTCCCTTTGTGGAAGATCCTATTATGGATAGTGAAATCCTTCACGGTGGTGAAGGCGGGGACGTAGAGCGGTAGCTCGAACCTCGAAACAAATCCTTTGTGTTTACGATTGCTTGTCTCTTGATCTCTATCTTTTTACATTGCTTACGCTTATGTTATTCCTTCACTTGCACATTCTATTCATTGCATTACATTCATCATTCTCATTTGTCGGTCTTTACTTATCTCACTAAGAAGGCAATTGAGCATATTAACTCATAGTTTAGAGGAATATTAGAGGAGAAGTTCTAAAGCCCTTCACGAGGAATTCAGCTTCACTTCTTATTTTGAGTGACCGGTTTGCATCATTTAGCATAAATTATTGTTATTCCGTATTTGATTAGTATTACACCAATTAACACCCCCCTTTAAGTGTATTTTCAATTGGTATCAGAGCCTTAGACTCTAGATTTTGGTTTAACTACATTAGAGAGATCCTTTTGCTAATCACTTCACTTGCATTTTCATTTGCTATCCACACTCTTTAATATGGCAGAAGGAATTAAGACTCCACCAAAGTTTGGTGGCCTTAACTTTCCCTGATGGAAGGTTAAGATGACCATTTTTTTTCAATTCCTAGGAAGCCGGGTTGTAAAGGCGGTGACCAAATCATTTAGTGCACCCGTTGGTGATGAGGAATCATGGTCCGATATTGCCACTAAGAAATTTGATGTTAATGTAAAGGCACACTAAGCACTACTTCAAACCTTGAATGATGATGACATAGCTAGGGTCATCCATTACAAATCCGCATATGAGATTTGGTCACATTTAGTTGTCACACACGAGGAAACATCAAAAGTCAAGAGAGCTAAAATTGATCTCTCGTGTTCTCAATATGAGAATTTTACCATGCATGATAATGATTCTATTAATGACATGATTACAAGGTTTGCTAAAATTACCAATAGTCTTGCTTGTCTAGGTGATGCTATTGATTATGACCAAAAGGTGAGAAAAATCATTCGTGCTCTACCACCATCATGGGAGGCCAAAGCTACAACACTAAAAGAGCTCAACGACAAGGAAGAGATGGAGCTTATAGGTCTTATGGCAACCTTAAAACTCATGAGATGAAGAGAAAGGCTAGAGAAGAAATGACGCCTCAAAAGAAAAGATGATTGCCTTCAAGTCCACTCTCACCATCTTCGATGAAAATGATAAAAAAGAAGATGATGAAGACCTCTCCCTCATTGTGAAGAATGTGAGGAGGAAAGAAGTCAAATTCAATAATAGAAGATGTTGGCAAGGAAAGGAGAAGAAAAATATTATTTGCTTTAATTGCCGGAAGTTGGCGCACATTGTTGCGGGAATGCCTGGAAACCAAAAGCAAGGCATCTACCTCAAAAAAGTCCTACAAGAAGAAGGCTCTCAAAGCAACATGGGATTCGGAGAGTGATTTTGAAGAAGAGGTGGACACGGCTAATATGTGTTTCATGGCTAATGACAACACACCCAAGGTAACATTCAAACCATCCCTAGATGATTGTGAGTTGACCATGGATGAATTAGGTGAAACTTTTGAAGATCTTTCTCATAACTATGATTTTCTCAAGAAGAAATATTTAAAAATGAAAAAGAAAAATGAATTTCTTTAAAATCAAGTTGTTATTCTTTCAAAAGAAAAAGAAGTTTTGTCTTCCATACTTATTTCTACACAAAAAGATTTTGATGCACACAAAGTTTCTTTTAAAGCATAAATTTCTTTGATTGATGAAAAAGAGATTTCTATTTTAAAAATCAAAATTAGCACTATGAGAAATATTTTATAAAAAATGTAAGTTTGATAAGGCTAGACTAGAGACCATGTTTCCTAAGAGACACACTCCAAGGAAACATCTTCATGTTTCTCATGCTACACATGACCACACTCATCAAGCATAACATGCCCACAGACATCATGCTAAACATGCCACACACAATAAGCATGCTTATGTTTCACATACATCTCATGCGTTTATATATAGTAGAGTTTATGCTTGCACCTATTATGGCTGGAAGAGTCACTTTGCTAAGTTTTGCTTTGATCGCATTAATGCTTCAAATGATCATGTTTGAGTTTGAAGAACTAATACTGTAGGAACCAAAAAAATATGGGTATCAAAATCAATAACTTCTTTACTTAATATAGGTACCGCAATAAGGCTCCAAGACGTAGGGAGCAGTGGTACCTTGGTAGTGGTTGCTCAAGACACATGACATGGGATATCAATAACTTTACAACCCTATCAAGGTATCATGAAGGTGGCACCATCATCTTCGGAGATGATTCAAAGGGCAAAATTATTAGTATAGGTAATATCAAAATTGGCTCATCTTCTTTAGTAGAAAATATTATTTTGATTGAATGTCTCAAGCATAATCTCTTGAGCATTAGCCAACTTTGTGATAAATGTTTTAAAGTTGTTTTTGATGATTTCACTTGCGATGTTTTAGAAAAGAAAACAAATATTTGTGTTCTTTCCAGTTTTTATGAAAACAATATTTATATGATTGATATGTTAAATTTATATTGCAATTCTACTTATTTAAATTCTTTTAATGAAGATTCTTGGTTATGTCATAGGAGACTTGGCCATGTTTCGTTTGACCATTGATTAGTCTACGATTATGCATTATTATGTCGCATTCTCTCACCGATTTATGAATAAATTGTCGATCTAAACTGTGTTTTGATCTTAATTGCAGGTAGATCTAAAGTCCAAGGGCAAAGATGGAATAAGAGCTTAATTAAACCCAATTAAGGGTAATTAAATCCACATTACTTGGAGGCCAAAAAGGGATCATCTAGAAGATACATTGAACCTAGCCCCTTGCGCATGTCAGACGAATATTCGGGAGGAATTACCAGAAACGGAATATACCCTGAATATTCTTGAAGCCAGACGGAGCCCCTGACGAAATCCAGTGACCTAACTCTCTGGAATTGCCGCGGATCCACGGCAATCCTTGAGGATCCGCGGCATTCCAGTGGAGCTACGCGTCGATTTTCGACGCGTGGCCCCGTCTCGTCTTCCAGAGCCTTCTTTCGCCTATAAATAGACCTGCAGAGAGCCAAAACGATGGCAGTCTTCATTTTTCAGGAGTAGGTCTAGATTTTAGTGTAGTGTAGGTGAGCGTTCTTCATTTTCTTGTATTTTCATTTCTTTTTCTTAGATCATTGTAGTAGGGCTGAGTGATACATAGAGAGAGAGAAAGCAAGGGATTGATATAATAGAGAGTGACACTCTATGTAAAGATGCCTCCTTTCTCTTCCATTGTAATCTCCTTCACCTTCTACATGATTTCTTGCTAGTTTTTCTTCTCATGGCAATCTAACTACTAACCACTAACCATCTAACCACTTACTTGATAATCCACATGAATCGGGTTGCCTCTACAAGGCCTTGTTCTTACAAGAGCCATTGATGGCCAAAGATGATGGGTTCTAACATCTAACCTGTTAACTTGCTAACCAAGCTAACTCTCTTTTATTTCATGCTCTTTTATTTCATCCTAGTAGTGTAATGAGTGATACTTGTATTAGCTTGTTCTTGCTGCAACGTTTTGAATGTAAAGAACCATCCATGAGCCATGCTTTGTTTCGTCTCTTGGAGCCAAGGATTGTGATGGCCGAGGATCAAAATGTGAGGCAACTATCTCTAAGAGGTTAGCATGGTTAGTGGAGTATTTAGTAGTTAGTAGCCATGAGTTTTCTTTTACTTTGTTTTAGAAATCGTTTTCAAGCTCCTCTTCTTATTTTCTTATCGACGTTTTCATCGCCTTATTCACCTACCAAATTCTGGATTTCATTTTCTTTTCTTTTCATTCTTTTTCATTCTTTTAACAAAGAAGAATTGTTAACAAATAACGGGAATAGAAACTGTTAATGCTTCTATCGCCTCCCTTCCCTGTGGATACAACCCGTTAAGCCAATGCTATAATAGAAGTATCGAGGGTACATTAGCACATTCTAGCTTTTCATTTGATTTTATAAATACACATTTTTGAGTGCTAGTTTCCACCTCGATCAAAATTTTGGCGCCATTGCCGGGGAAGGGAATGGTTTCGTTTTCACGTTTTTGTTAACATTGTCTTCTCTGTTTTGATGTGCAGGACAAGCTTTACAGGTGCTTAATATTGCAGTACATAAACTAGCTTTGCATCTATCTGCTCTTGAAAGCAGGGCCCCAGATTTTGAAGAACAGCCCGCAAACGCGACATTTGCCGCGAAAACGCGGCATTTTTGTGATGATTGTAAATCTTGTTGTGCTGGGATGTGTTAATTGTAATAGCTAGTATATTTGTACTGCTATCTTTCTTACTTTGATTGCCTACACACCATAATAAATAAAAGAACTAAAATACGGTATTTGGACGCTTTTAAAATGGTTTAGACATTTGCATTTAGGCACGTGTCAATTCAATTCCAATATACTGTATTTTGTTCTGTTGTTGTGATCTGGATGGAGATGTACATATGGCATTGCATATAGCATAGGACAAACACGTGGGTGATTTATCGCTTTGTGTTATATTCTTGTCTATATTGCACACTTGCACGAATTGAACTTAAGGGCAAAACCCATAGAAGATAAGGTGGGGATTTAATTACCCTTCCTTAGCCCAAAAATCATCTCCCCACTCACACAACCCAAGCCCTAATAAAATTTGAATAGATGTTAGCCCCTAGGGACATCTACATCTAGGTCTAGGTCAACCCTACTTTAGACTTGGTTTTTGGTTTTTCTTTTCTTTTTGTTTGTTGTTTGATTTTTCTTTTTGTTTGTGATTGTTTGTGAAATGGCATTCAACAATAACAATTCTTTCAATCCGAACATGAATCCATATTTCACACCAACCCCATTTGGTTCGGATAATTCCAACCCGGCGTTTTACAATATGCACCAATCACGTACACTGGGTTGGCCTTATCCGAATCAATACAACCCATACCCACATTCTTATGACTATAATTTTCAAAATAATTTCAACTCGTCACAGAGTCAATGGGGATTCAAGTCCTCCGAGTTTAATTATCAACCTCCTTGTCCCCCATGTCCACCTTGTCCATCATATTCACCTTATCCACAATATTTTTTCCCCGATTCCGCTTCATATACTCCTTTTTCTGAACCTCCCATTGAAGAAAAATATGAGTTCGAAAAGAGAGTAGAAGCCAATTTACAAAAGGCCAAGCAACACGTTCAGAAAACATTGGCCTCTCTAAAACATATTCAAGAGTTTTACTCAGTTTCACCTCCTCATAATGAACAACCATTTGCCTTGAAAACGAGTAAAGAACTCTTGTGTGAGTCCAAGCTTCAATCTCCAAACATTTTTGACTCACATTCCTCACAAAATTTTCAAACCCAAGATTCTTATACTCCCATTCTAGAGCATCCATTTGTAGAAAAATCAAGTCTAGAAAAGAGTATGGACATCTTGCAAGAGTCTTTGTTACAATATCAAAAATCACATGCCGAGTCTATCAATAAGGTGGAAGAACAATTGAGTCAATTGGTCAACATTTATAGGAATGAGGAAACTCTATCTTATCAATCTTTGACCAATTCAACTATGCCAAACTCTATTGATATGACCCAAGACTCTTGTCATTTTGGAAATCAAGATTCAATTTCAGCACACCCATCCGAACTTGTCCAAACTTCAAAAGATCCCATTGACATTTTGGCAAGTTATCCTTTTCCTGAAATTGAACTTGAGCATGAATATGATCCTGAACTTCCACTTGATGATTCAATTTTACTTCCTGATTCAATTATGACTCCAGTGTCTTCACATGATTTCACTTCATTTCCCGAGTCAGTATTGGATCCAGTGCCTATCCATTGTGAAATTGAATCACCAATCTCTTATGATGATCATATTGAACTTGACCAATTTCATACTTTTGAAAGTCCCATTGATAAATTGGCAAGTTCTCATTTTTGTGGAATTGAACTAAATGAGGAATGTGACTTTGATCCTCCAAATTTGTGATCTTGTTCAAATTTCAGAATCACTATTGACTCCTGTTTTGTTACCCAATTTGAGCAACATTTTAGAGTCAGTTTCGATTCCTATACCTGTCATTCCTGAACTTGAATCACCACTCTTAGAAAGTCACATTCCATCATGGGGAAATGAATGTGGACTTGAGTTTCATCTTCTTGATTTGGACCTACTTCCTGAACCGATCTCGACTCCTGAACCTTTACTTGACTTAAGTCATTTTTCTGAGTCGATATTAGTTCCTGTACTTCCTGAGTCCAAATCAATCATTCCATTCTGGGACAAGGGCTTTGATAAATTTGACTCCGAAATTATTTTGAAAATTTGGAAATTAGATGGGGTAAATTTTTAATAAAAATCACACATGCATACATCATTATAGTGGGTTGTATCATGGAGGTTTCTGGTGGGTTCCTCCGGACTCCACGTAAGAATGATTGGACCGCCTTTCGTGGACCAATCAGACCGCCACCGGAACCACCACCTTGAGATAATTTTTTCCTTCCCTCTCTATTTGTTTCATGCATACATATATCACGATGCATTGAGGACAATGCATGAGATAAGTGTGGGGGAGGGTTCACTAACATAGAGTTTTTAGATTTTCTTTCTTTTACACTTCTTTTAGGATACTTTTAGAAATCTTTCCTTTTGTATAGAAATTTTCTCTTTCTTAAAAAACTTTTTGAAATAAGAGACAAAGTTTTGATCTATTTTTAAGAAATTAAGATGATTTTAGAAATTAAGGAAGCCTTAATTATGACATATTAAACCTAGTTGAAATAATTGATCTTGTTTAAAATTATAGGCTAAGTAAGATAAATTGGGGAGATATTTTTATCTTACATTTTTTGCCTTAGATAGTATGCACATGACACTTACACATTTTTGGGATGGAGACAAAGACCTAAAATGCCATAAAATAAATAAATAAATAAATAAATAAATAAATAAAAGAAAATATATATATATAAATAAAACATCACTTATTAAGCTGGATAATTGTGCCTCAAGAAGCATGATTATTCACGCCTAACGGTGGTCAAAAGAAGCAAATAATCCCCTTTAGTTTTGTGGCCTTGTTTACTCGAGTCCTTAAACCCGAGGGATGTTTTCTCATCTGGTGCCCTAGGACCATCTGGTTTGGGAGTCATCGGTTATAGGCTCGCTACATGGGTAAACTAGAAAGCCTAAACTAAGGGAAGAAAAGAAAAAGAAAAAGAAAGAATATATAAATATATAAATGGCTTTATGGTTGGAGTTGAAATCCCAGAAATCTTCACTATCACAAAGTGCATATTATCTAGGTTTTATGAGAGATAAAATATTCAATCCAATTTTGAATTCTTACCTTAATTGAAGACAAGATCTTGCATAGAGACTAAGTTTAAGGAAGAATGATTATAGGCGGATTTATGACCTTAGATCACTTATATTTTTGCAAAAATATTTCATAAACTTGTCTCTCTTTCAAAATGTGTTTTCAAAATACTAACATTTGTCTTCTTTCTTTATGGATTTTGTGGGTGTAATCCGCTGAAAACCCTCAGGAGACAACACTCCTCCTCTAGGGTAACCTAGAGGTTTAACGGCTTGTTGCACACGCTCAGTGCAATCGCGTCACCTGCGAAAGTGGTGTAATAACATTTGTAGTATAGTTTTCTTTTCTTGTTTTGCTCGGGACGAGCAAAACAATAAGTGTGGGGGTGTGATTAGTCTACGATTATGCATTATTATGTCGCATTCTCTCACCGATTTATGAATAAATTGTCGATCTAAACCGTGTTTTGGTCTTAATTGCAGGTAGATCTAAAGTCCAAGGGTAAAGATGGAATAAGAGCTTAATTAAACCCAATTAAGGGTAATTAAATCCGCATTACTTGGAGGCCAAGCAAGGGATCATCTAGAAGATACATTGAACCTAGCCCCTTGCGCATGTCAGACGAATATTCGGGAGGAATTACCAGAAACGGGATATACCCTGAACATTCTTGAAGCCAGACGGAGCCCCTGACGAAATCCAGTGACCTAACTCTCTGGAATTGCCGCGGATCCGCGGAAATCCTTGAGGATCCGCGGCATTCCAGTGGAGCCATGCGTCGATTTTCGACGCGTGGCCCCGTCTCGTCTTCCAGAGCCTTCTTTCGCCTATAAATAGACCTGCAGAGAGCCAAAACGATGGCAGTCTTCATTTTTTAGGAGTAGGTCTAGATTTTAGTGTAGTGTAGGTGAGTGTTCTTCATTTTCTTGTATTTTCATTTCTTTTTCTTAGATCATTGTAGTAGGGCTGAGTGATACATAGAGAGAGAGAAAGTAAGGATTGATGTAATAGAGAGTGACACTCTATGTAAAGATGCCTCCTTTCTCTTCCATTGTAATCTCCTTCACCTTCTACATGATTTCTTGCTAGTTTTTCTTCTCATGGCAATCTAACTACTAACCACTAACCATCTAACCACTTACTTGATAATCCACATGAATCGGGTTGCCTCTACAAGGCCTTATTCTTGCAAGAGCCATTGATGGCCAAGGATGATAGGTTCTAACATCTAACTTGCTAACTTGCTAACTTGCTAACCAAGCTAACTCTCTTTTATTTCATGCTCTTTTATTTCATGCTAGTAGTGTAATGAGTGATGCTTGTATTAGCTTGTTCTTGTTGCAACGTTTTGAATGTAAAGAACCATCCATGAGCCATGCTTTGTATCGTCTCTTGGAGCCAAGGATTGTGATGGTCGAGGATCAAAATGTGAGGCAACTATCTCGAAGAGGTTAGCATAGTTAGTGGAGTATTTAGTAGTTAGTAGCCATGAGTTTTCTTTTACTTTGTTTTAGAAATCATTTTCAAGCTCCTCTTCTTATTTTCTTATTGACGTTTTCATCGCCTTCTTCACCTACCAAATTCTGGATTTCATTTTCTTTTCTTTTCATTCTTTTTCATTCTTTTAACAAAGAAGAATTGTTAACAAATAACGGGAATAGAAACTGTTAATGCTTCTATCGCCTCCCTTCCCTGTGGATACGACCCGTTAAGCCAATGCTATAACGGAAGTATCGAGGGTACATTAGCACATTCTAGCTTTTCATTTGATTTTATAAATACACATTTTTGAGTGCTAGTTTCCACCTCGATCAACCATCTATCTAGAATTAACTCTAAGGAATCGGTGAAGGGTATTCCTTACTTGAAGTTTGAAAGGACCGCATTTGTGATGCATGCCAACTTGAAAAACAAAACAAGTCCTCTTTCAAAGCAATCAAGGACATCATGACATCTAGACCATTAGAGTTAATCCACAAGAATTTGTTTGGTCCAACAAAAATCAAATAATCGTTTTGTTTTTATTTTAGTTAATGATTTATCTAGATTTACATCGGTTTTATTTTTTGGCACACAAAGACGAAACTTTTTCACATTTTTATGTTTTTTAGAAAAAAAAGTTAAGAAAGAAAAAGATTTTTCAATTTTGTACATAAAGAGTGATAGAGGTGGTGAATTCATTAACCATTCTTTTATCACTTATTGTGAAGAAAATGAAATTAAATATGAACTATCTTATTCTAAATCTCTACAACAAAATGGAAACGTTGAAAGGAAGAATCACACCTTTCAAGAGGTGGTTAGGACAATGATTTCTGAATACGAACTCTCTCAATATCTATGGACTGAGACTGTTAAAACTTTATGTTACATATCGAATAGAATTTATTTTTACAAAAATACTTTCAAAACTCCTTTTGAGATATACTTTTTGAGAAAACCAAATGTTTCATATTTTAGAATTTTTAGTTGTAAATGTTTTATTTTAAATACCAAGGATAATTTTGATAAATTTACCCAAGTCTTATGAAGTTATATTTATTGGGTATTCAAATACTAGTAAGACCTATAGAGTCTTTAATAGGTATACTTTGATTACTGAAGAGTTTATGCATATCAAGTTTGAGGAATCTAATGTTTTTGTGAAGAATGTTGTAGAAATTGATTTTTTAGGTGAAGACTTGGAGAAAATATCTTTGAAGGATTCACCAATGCAAGAAGACAAGCAAAAAGGTGATGAACATGATGAAGTTCAAGATGTTGAAGTGAAGCCAACACAACCACTTCCAAAGGATTGGAGATATGATACAAATCATTCCGACGATCTCATCATAGGTGATGTATCCAATGGGATAACTACTCGCTCCATACTCCATGATATTTGTGGCATTTTACATTCATTTCATATATTGAGCCCAAGAATATCTCGAAGCCGAGAGCGACTCATATTAGTTGCTTGCAAAGTAAGAAAAGTTTAATCAATTTGAGTACAACCAAGTTTGACACCTTATTCATAGACCCCATGATAGACCAACCATTAGTACTAAATAGATTTTTAGGAATAAGTTGGATGAGTCGGGAAATGTTATTAGGATTAAAGCTAGGTTAGTGGCCCAAAGTTATACCCAAATTGAAGGTATCGATTTTGAGGAAACCTTTACATCCATAGCACGACTTGAAGCCATATGGATGACACATGCTTTTGCTTCATTCAAAGATTTTAAGTTTTTTTCAAATGAAAGTTAAAAGTGTATTTTTGAATGGTTTTATCGAAGAGGAGGTGCATATTGAACAACCCCTTGGGTTTGTCGATCCTACATATTCAAATTTTATTTTTAAACTTGAAAAGACTTTATATGGATTAAAACAAGCTCCAAAAGCTTGATATGAAAGACTTTCTACTTTTCTTGTTTCAAATAGTTTTGTGAAAGGCAAAGTTGACACTACATTGTTTACAAAGATGTAAATAGTGATATCCTTATTGTGTAAATTTATATTGATGATATTATTTTTGGATCTACAAATGAAGTGCTTTGTAAGGATTTTGAATCATGCATGAAGAAAAAATTCGAATGTCTATGATAGGAGAGCTCAACTACTTTCTTGGACTCCAAATCAAGCAAAGGAGTGATGAAATTTTCATAAACCAAACCAAAAACACAAGAGAGCTTATCAAGAAATTAAGGCTTGAAAATGCAAAGACAAGCAAGACTTTCATGGCTACCACAACAAAACTTGATAAGGATGAATAAGGTAAGAACCTTAACATTAAACTTTATAGAAGCATGATTGACAGTTTGCTTTACTTGATGGCTAGTAGGCTAGATATTATGTTTAGTTTTTATCTATGTGCTAAATTTCAATCTTGTTCTAAAGAGTCCCACTTGATTGTGGTAAAACACATTATTAGATATCTTAAGGGCACTATTAAAATGAGCTTGCGGTATCTGAAAATCGGATAATTTTCAATGATTAGTTTTTCGGATGCCGACTATGCGGGTTGTAGAGTGGATAGGAAGAGCACTAGTGAAACTTATTAATTTTAAAAAAAATACCTTGTTTTGTGGTCTTCTAAGAAATAAAATTTTGTATCCCTCTCAACCGTCGAGGCGGAGTATGTTGTGTCAGGGCTTGTTGTGCACAAGTCCTTTGGATGAACATACTCTCCTTGATTATGATTTACATTATATCATATCAAAATATTTTACGATAATATTAGTATTATTTATATGACCAAGATGCATATCAACATAGTAAGATCAAGCACATAGAGATTCGACATCACTTTCTTAGAGATCACTATGAGAAAGAAGATATTGAAATTGATTATGTTTCCACCGATTTTCAACTTGCGAACTTTTTTACTAAACCACTAGATTATAATAGATTTTCATTCATTTATTGTGAGTTAAATATTTGCGTTATGAATTCATGAGTTTTGAAATTGCTTCATGTTTATTTCATATGGTTTCATGTATTTGAAATTGATATACATGTGTTATTTTTGGTATCTCTCTTAGTTTCATGTGCTTTTATTTCTTTTGTCTTTTACTCTTTTTTGATGCATGACAAAAAGAGGGAGAGATATTTGAGTTATGATATGTTTTTGATAGTAAATTTTTGATATTTGATATATGATGATATGTTTTTGGTATTTGATAGTTGAATTTTGGAGTTTCTTGCTTTGGTATAGTTTCTTATTTTAGTATATCATGAACTTTATGTATATCCATTTTCATTACCATGCTTATATGCAATGTCATAATTCATTGTTTTTATTTCATTGCATAATATTTTTGGAGGAAAGAGGTATGAAAGGATAGTAGGTTATTTATGTATATTATTCTAAATTGATATATTCTTCATAAATACATTTATGTGATTTGCTTACATTGACAAATCTATTTGTAGTCATAATGATTTTTTGTACTTGATAGATAGCATAACTTGAGAAAAAGTTTTTCCAAACTCTTTCCTATCATTTATTTTAAATAACTCATATGTTTTATCATCATCAAAAGAGGGAGATTGTTGGCCTAAAGTCACAATCACCGGTTTCTTATTTTGATGATAATAAAACATATGTGATTATTTAGTACTAATCAAATTTAAGTGTTTAAGTGTGTTTCAGGGTTTAAGAGGATTAAAAAAGTTTTCTTCCTCAAAAGGAAGGTATTTGAAGACTCAAGACTATTCAAGAAGGGATTGAAGCTCAAACGCGCTTGACATCGCTATTAGAGAAGCCCACTTAAATATTCTTGTAGTCGTATCAAGCCTTGTAAGAAAATAGTATATTTAAAGTGTAGAATATAGATTTGATGCTCAAAACGTCACACACACAAAAATATAAGTTTTCAAAAATAAGTTTTCTTGTATTGGTGTTTTGCATGTTAGGTACTTGATACATGTTTTCAATTTTTTCAAAATTTTATATCCTATTTAGAACATGTATTTCATTGCCTATACATTTCTATTTCTTTAAAACCAGTATAAAATATTTCAACAATAGTTTGCTCTTTAAAAACAGTCAGGAAAATGAATTTTGGCCTAGGTCGATCGATAGATCAGTCAACCGTAGCCTATTATAGGCCAAGTTGGTCGACCGAGCGGTCGACCGATCCTCTGGCTGGGGTTGTGCATGTTGTGCACGTCTTTCGGTCAACCGCTAACCCATTGGTCGACCGATAGATCGACCGACTAGCTCAATTCTAGTTTCTTCTGTTGGGTGTCGGTCGACCGAGCGGTCGATCGACCACTATGTGTAAATTATTTTTGACAGAGTCCGGTCGACCAGGCAGTCGACCGAGCCAACTGCTAGTTCAAAAATGAACTGTTGGTTGACTGGCCAGTCGACCGAAGTCCTGTCAAAAGGCCATAATGGTTAGTTTTCAAAATCTGTCTTTTCTTCTGACCAACGAGCATTTTTGCTTTTTATGGGTCAAACCACACCCCTAATGACCTGGTGAGATAAACTAAATTGCCTATATATATGGGTCATTGGGATTGATTTTAAGAACAACAAGTTTATAAGTTTTTGAGAAATACATTGAAAATCAAGTTTGCTCTAAAGAGAAAAATTTTCAAGTTTCTAGTTTTCAAGTGCCTTCATTTCTAAAGCTATTTTAATTGGTTTTTCAGCTCTTAAATTATCTCAACTGAATTTTACTGTCACAAACTCCTTGTGCCTCAATTTATATCTACTCTATAGGAAGTTGTAAAGAAGAGAGTGTTAGTGATCTAGTGGTCACCAAGAGCTTTGTAAATCTCATTGGCTTTGTGCGACCTCTTATGTAGAGGATTGAGTGTTGGAGTTGTGTACTCTGGTCTTGTGTATACCATTGTAATTTCTTACTGTAAGGTCTCTTTGTGGAAGATCCTATTGTGGATAGTGAAATCCTTCACGGTGGTGAAGATAGGGACATAGAGCGGTGGCTCGAACCTCGAAATACATTCTTTATGTTTGTGATTGCTTGTCTCTTAATCTCTATCTCTTTACATTACTTACACTTGTGTTGTTGCTTCACTTGCACATTCTATTCATTGCATTACATTCATCATTCTCATTTATCGGTATTTACTCATCTCAACAAGAAGGCGATTGAGCACCTTAACTCATAGTCTAGAGGAATATTAGAGGAGAAGTTCTAGTTGTTGGCCCAAAGGCCTTCCACCCTAGTTTTGATGATGAATAACTCATGTAGTTATGTTTACTAATAATCTTGTATTGTTTAAGTTTCAGATCATTAACCAAGATATTAGTTGGTGATTAGCTTCAACAAGGTGTTTGGAAGCTTATCATGGTGATTTCGGTGCCAAAGCTTAAAGATCATACCTTTGCACTCGGTGGATCGCGTTTGGGAGCAAGTCTTCTTGATGACTCAAAGACTTAGGTATCCATAGTTTAGTTTAGTGTGTTTAGATCCATTTGTAAAGATTAGAATAGTATGATATGCTCAAGTACACATACACACACATTTCATGATTTGAATTTTGGTTTTCATGAATAGTTTGAACAAAACAAGTTTACATGTTTTATATGTATATTAGATGTGCTCTATATACACACATGCTTATATGACTTATACAAACTTAGTTTGACGTACCTATTCATGTAGTTTTATGTTTTGATATAAAACATATTTTTTGAAATCAAAGAACAAAAACTGTGATATATTTTGTGAATGTATATTGGACCTATGTCCATATGCATCATGCTTAATAATGTTCAAATATCATGTTTTTGTATTTCTAGAAAGTTTTAGGAAAATCAGATTTCCTATTATCAAGTTTGATAAAAATACTAGTTTTGGTTTTTGATAAAATTGGCAAGACACAAAATGAATTGATATGATTGATATATGTCTTGAAAATTTTTATCACATGTTTATGTTTCAATATAAAATGTTAAAACAAGTTTTATAGAATTTTCAGAAAAAGATAAAAGATTTTTATAAAATATTTTTCCAAATTTTCTGATCTTATTTTTTTTGCTGACAGGCTGGTCGGTCGACCGGGACGGTTGACCGCACCAAGGGACGGTCGACCGCACCGGTCGACCGACGTGCACAGACTTGTGCACGTCTGCAGCACAGTGGTCCGGTCGACCGGACGGTCGACCGCTGCAGAGAGTTCTGCTCTCTGTTAGTTTGGGTCGACCGGGCGGTCAACCGGTAGCTCCAACGGGTCAAAATATGACCGTTGGACGGTCGACCGGCCGGTCGACCGTTGTCTGTCAGAGCTGCCAGCTCAGCTCTAACGGCTAGTTTCTGTTTTGGCCTATATAAACCCCATCTCTTTGGGATTTTGGTTAAGGTTTTCAAGGAGAAAAATTCCAGACTTTCTCTAGTGTTTAAAAGAGTTTTAAAAGAGTTTTTAAGTCAAAAAAAGATTTCATCTTATTTGTTTTTGGGTTTTTGGAAAATCAAAGAAAGCTAGGGTTTTGGGAGATTGTTTTGTTTTTCGTTTTCTATCATTTACAAGTGATTTCCCAAGTAGATTTTCTTTGTTGCTGGTTTCCAAAAACACCTTGTTTCCACACTTGAGCTATCACCTATCCTAATCTATTAGGATCTTGTTTTTGTGGAAAAAGAAAAGAGAAAAGAAAGAAAGATTGTGTTTGTGGTCTTTGTAACCACTTATTGTAAACCCTCCTTACTTTTGTGAATCCCTCTTCGGTAGAGGTGATCGGAGTGGTATTGGTTTGGATCCCTCTTAGGTAGAGGTGATTGTGTTGGTTGTGAGCCTCTTCGGTAGAGGTGTTGTTGGTTGGTTGTTGGCCTCGGTGGAGGTTGTTGTTTGAGAGAGGAGTTTGGTACTCCTAGTGTTGTAACAAATCCTCTTCGGTAGAGGTTCCCTCGGTGGGAGATAGTGGATTGGAAATCCTACACGGTGGTGTAGGCGGGGATGTAGAGCAAGGTGCTCGAACCTCGAAACATATCTTGGTCTTTGCGATTGATCCATTGTCTCTCTAACTCTCTCTCATTTATATTGTGCAAAGCATCATACTTCATTCTTATCATATTTGCTTGTGTTGAGCATATTTCATCTTGTCATATTTATTTGCTTGTGTTGTGCCTTGCATAATCCATATTGCTATATCCTTGATTGCTTGGATTGCTTGTGTGTGTGTGCCTAACTTATACTCATCCAACAAGAGCTTCACATAGCGCCTCAACCCATTTCAAGGGGAATCAAGGGGAGTTAGTCCAGAGCCTCGCAAGGGGAATTCGGCTACACTTGTTGTATTGTATTAGTTTGTGCATAATTTGCATTAGCTTCCGTTTTTAGCGCACTTAGTTTTGCATTTAGTTTTAGATTAGTGCTAACACCTATTCACCCCCCCTCTAGGTGTTTTTCAATTGGTATCAGAGCTAGTGCTCCTGATACTTAGGCTTAACATCCTAGGAGTGAGATCATTTGCTTGCTAATCTATTGTTTGCATTTGCTTGTTTGCACACATATAGTTTACCATGGCCTTCATGACCCCACCTATGTATGACCCTTCCAACATTCATGTTTGGAAGATTAGGATGACCGTTTATTTACAAACCCTAGGTCATAAAGTTTATCTTGCTATTACCAAGGAATCCTTCCTTAGTGATCGCAATCATATAGGGGCCAATGCACAAGCCCTAGAGGCCATTAGAAGCACGCTTTCAAAAGAATATCTTATGCATGTTTCTAATCTTGATTCCGCTTTTGCAGTATAGAATCTATTGACAACAACCACCACCTCCGAGCTTCAAGTACAAATCCATGAAGAGGAGTCTAGTGGCGAATCCGAATTTCAATGCTTAATGGTCTAAGGGAATGACTCCCTTGAGGTACATTCGGAACCCCACTTAGATAGTAATGATTGTGCTAGTTCTTCATGTGATGATATTGTTGATCCCCATGCTTTAAATGAAGAACTTTCTATAGTTTGTGAAAAATTAATTGAAAAATATAAGATCTTGAAAAAGAAAAGTCTAGGACTTGAAAATGAAAATAAATGTTTGCATTCTAGACTTGATTGTGTTTTGCAAGAGAAGGAGGAGATTTCTAATGAGAGGGATTCATTAAAATCTCAACTTGACCTTGCACTTAAAGAAAATGAATTTTTAAAATCTAAAAATGATTGCCATGCTATTTTGAAGAAGAATGAAAATTTGTCTTCAAAAGTAGATTTTGTTTTAAAAGAGAATGTTGATTTGAAAAACAAAATTATTTCTATTTCAAATGATTTGGATGTTTGTTTAGAGAAAAATATTGATTTACAAAATAAGATTGATGCACATGTTTGCCATGCTAGGGTAGTTCCATCACCTAATGCATGTACCTCTTCTTCTAAAATCAATGATGATATTTGTTTGCTTAAGAAGAGTGTAGATTGTTTGGGCTCCACTTTGAGCAATGTGTAGAAGGGCATACACGGTTGGAAACCTTGTTTCGAAAGAAGCAAGTTCCATTTTTTCATGCACACCCTCCACGGCATACACATGCTCCTCACGGACACCATCACACGTATGCTCATGTGTACACTTGTACACATTGTGGACGTAAGGGCCACCTTGCTAAATTTTGCTTTGATAGATTACATACTTCAAATTTAGCAAAGAAATTTGTTTGGGTTAGAGAAGGTACTAACCCCCATGGACCCAAGAAGATATGGGTACCAAATACCACCCCTCCTATTATTTTTGATGTAGGTGTGGGCTCTCACATGACGTGAGAGTGATGACACCTTGGAGTGAATGCATTCCGAGCTTCATGGAAATCAATTGGATGCATCACTTTCAAGGGAAGATTTGGTGGAGAGGACCACCACGTTTTGGAGACAAGGAAAGTTGCTTCTTCGGTTTTGATAACTATCCTAACTCCTCATTTATTGTTTACATGCTTTCAATATTCATGTTTATAGCATGTTTTTGATGTCTATGGATTAGTATGTTCATTCCATGTTTATTAGATCCTTGACATACATGTATAGTATTTGAGACACACTTGCTTATATGAACCCATATTTAGTGTTCTCACCTTTTGTTTAAGCTATAATGTACATCATGAATCTAATACATGTGAATTTACATAGTAATCATGTTTTAGTTTTCTCATGATGATTTTTTTTGTTGTTTTATGCTTTATGTGGTATAAACTAGTTTAGATGTAAATTTTATCAAAACTTGCATGTATGCATGTACACATAGTGAGAACAAATTGACTTTTATATGTTTGCACTTCATGCTCATTTGTACCCACTATATGCACATGTATAAGCTAGTTTTGATGATTCCTTCATTTATACTTGCTATGCCTATTTTCATGTTTTTACTTCATGTATATGTATTTTGAATTAAAACACAATAAATATACATGTATACCCATGAGTCTTTTGCCTTCATGCAAATACTTTTAATAGACTCGTTTACGGTTGGGATATGTATGTATATTGTTAAATTTGGATGAATCATACATATACCTAGAAGTTTGATAAAAGAATTTTTGATGAATCTTTGCTTGTTTTATATAGCAAAATAATATTCGTGTTTGTTTTGATACTTCATGTTTTGAATATATGTTTAGATGTTAGTTTTCATTAAGACTAGGATTTATATTTGTACATATGATGGGCTACAAACAAATCTATATATGTTTGGGATTGAATGCTTGTTTGTTCCCATTAGATGTGCTAGTATAGTCTAGTTTTGATGATTCATACATTTTAAACTTGTATTCCATTTTTGGTATTTGTTTTTATGATTATGAGTTTTCATTTCATGTATATGTGTATTTTGCCAAACTTGAAGATATACATGTATACCCCTTGAGTCATTTGCCTTTCATGCAAATATCTATTATGGACTCAAAGTGTGTTTAAGGGATATGTATGTATACTTCTTGTGTTGACAAATCATACATATACCTTGAAAAAAAATTGGTATCAAATTGTTTTAATGAAAAGCTAAATTTTCATACTTTTCATGCTTTTCATTTTTTCTTTGAACTGGTATTTAAACTTCATGTATATGTTTACCTTGTCCAAACTATTAGATATACATGAATATCCTTTTTGAGCCACGTGCCTTCATGCATATATCCTTGTGGACTCGTTTGTATCTTGGATATGTATGTATACTTTGGTTTGTATTAGACATACATATGCCTTGAAGATTAAATAAAATTAATTTTTAGTTTTCTTGTTTAAAGGAATAATTAAACTTAACTGAACAAATTTTCATGATTGTGATCTCCATACTTGACTTGTACACTCACATTTATTATTTGCTCATGTTTTGTTTTCATGAGACATTTTTATGCTTAATTGGATTAGAGTGTTGATTATCATGTGGATTTCATTTTTATGAAAAATGATTTGTATTTATTCCTTACTTGAAGGATTTCGTACTAGTTAACAAAACTTTTCATTTTAACTAGTTCATATTCTTCGTTATAATATGAGATATACACTTGACCCTATTCATTCAATTGGTATCATTGGACACTTTTAATTGGTATCAATTTTTGATCTTTTTGTATACTCATATATGTTTTGTATATGTATGCTTACTCTTTCAAGAATATCAATGTCAATTGGTATCTAATTTTCATACGTATATATACTTGTTTATGCTAAGCTTGAAAAAAAATTTTCTATTGTTTGATTTGTTTTCAATTGGTATCTTAACAAGCTTATGCAAATGTTTAGTTGGTATTTCATAAAGGGGGAGAAATTTGATGTTGTCTTTCAATTGGTATTTGATTTCCACTCCCTTGCTTTATGTTAAAATATAGTTTCAAATTGGTATCATATGTTTAAAAGAACACATTTCTCTTAATGATATTAAGATGTTTATGTTAAATGTTTTAAATTGGTATCTCAAAATTTTGTTTAAAAAAAACATATTTATTTTACATTGCCTATATGTGTATAAATTCATGTTGAGTATATCTTGTATTGAAGAGCTTGACAACTCTTCCTTATGTGGTACACGTGTGTAGGGGGAGCTTCACATCTCCTTTTATGCATTACATATTTTGTGTTATGTGAATTAGGGCGTGTCTTCCTTTCTTCATGTAACTCATATGTGTAGGGAAGCTAACTTAGCGTCTTCCTCTTCATGAATGTATATAGCATATAACATTTATTAATCTTTGTTTATCTTCATTTGGTATCAAGATGCTTCATTGACATATTTTTAATTGATATCATGTTTGTAGTCACCCCTTATTGACTTTGTTTTTGTTTTAGACAAAAAGGGGGAGACCATTGTTTGCATTGTTTTGATTGACACAAAAAGGGGGAAAAATTTTTACCCCTCATTTTATTTATAGTTTTTGAATGTTTACCCCTTTGTTGATGATTGACAAAAAGGGGGAGAATTTGTGAGTTTTTTATATATATGCATAGTTATGTTTTTTTGCATATATTAAGTTTAATATAGTTTAATGTATGTTTATTGGTATCTAGAGCATCTAGAAAATGTTTATTTGTTAATTGGTATCTAGAGCATGCTTTGCTTTATATATTTCATTGGCATCTAGAACCTTTATTGTTTATGCATATTTGTGCATTCATGTTTTTAAGAGCCTTCATTGCATATTATTATGTTTATTTGGCTATGCATGAGTTAAGGGGGAGCTTCTTTGAAGCTTTACTTTAATCCATGCATATATAACTCCATGAGTTTTGTCATCATCAAAAGGGGGAGATTGTTGGCCCAAAGGCCTTCCACCCTAGTTTTGATGATGAATAACTCATGTAGTTATGTTTACTAATAATCTTGTATTGTTTAAGTTTCAGATCATTAACCAAGATATTAGTTGGTGATTAGCTTCAACAAGGTGTTTGGAAGCTTATCATGGTGATTCCGGTGCCAAAGCTTAAAGATCATACCTTTGCACTCGGTGGATCGCGTTTGGGAGCAAGTCTTCTTGATGACTCAAAGACTTAGGTATCCATAGTTTAGTTTAGTGTGTTTAGATCCATTTGTAAAGATTAGAATAGTATGATATGCTCAAGTACACATACACACACATTTCATGATTTGGATTTTGGTTTTCATGAATAGTTTGGACAAAACAAGTTTACATGTTTTATATGTATATTAGATGTGCTCTATATACACACATGCTTATATGACTTATACAAACTTAGTTTGACGTACCTATTCATGTAGTTTTATGTTTTGGTATAAAACATATTTTTTGAAATCAAAGAACAAAAACTGTGATATATTTTGTGAATGTATATTGGACCTATGTCCATATGCATCATGCTTAATAATGTTCAAATATCATGTTTTTGTATTTCTATAAAGTTTTAGGAAAATCAGATTTCCTATTATCAAGTTTGATAAAAATACTAGTTTTGGTTTTTGATAAAATTGGCAAGACACAAAAATGAATTGATATGATTGATATATGTCTTGAAAATTTTTATCACATGTTTATGTTTCAATATAAAATGTTAAAACAAGTTTTATAGAATTTTCAGAAAAAGATAAAAGATTTTTATAAAATATTTTTCCAAATTTTCTGATCTTATTTTTTTGTGCTGACAGGCTGGTCGGTCGACCGGGACGGTCGACCGCACCAAGGGACGGTCGACCGACGTGCACAGACTTGTGCACGTCTGTAGCACAGTGGTCCGGTCGACCGGACGGTCGACCGCTGCAGAGAGTTCTGCTCTCTGTTAGTTTGGGTCGACTGGGCGGTCGACCGGTAGCTCCAACGGGTCAAAATATGACCGTTGGACGGTCGACCGGCCGGTCGATCGTTGCCTGTCAGAGCTGCCAGCTCAGCTCTAACGGCTAGTTTCTGTTTTGGCCTATATAAACCCCATCTCTTTGGGATTTTGGTTAAGGTTTTCAAGGAGAAAAATTCCAGACTTTCTCTAGTATTTAAAAGAGTTTTAAAAGAGTTTTTAAGTCAAAAAAAGATTTCATCTTATTTGTTTTTGGGTTTTTGGAAAATCAAAGAAAGTTAGGGTTTTGGGAGATTGTTTTGTTTTTCATTTTCTATCATTTACAAGTGATTTCCCAAGTAGATTTTCTTTGTTGCTGGTTTTCAAAAACACCTTGTTTCCACACTTGAGCTATCACCTATCCTAATCTATTAGGATCTTGTTTTTGTGGAAAAAGAAAAGAGAAAAGAAAGAAAGATTGTGTTTGTGGTCTTTGTAACCACTTATTGTAAACCCTCCTTGCTTTTGTGAATCCCTCTTCGGTAGAGGTGATCGGAGTGGTATTGGTTTGGATCCCTCTTAGGTAGAGGTGATTGTGTTGGTTGTGAGCCTCTTCGGTAGAGGTGGTTGTTGGTTGGTTGTTGGCCTCGGTGGAGGTTGTTGTTTGAGAGAGGAGTTTGGTACTCCTAGTGTTGTAACAAATCCTCTTCGGTAGAGGTTCCCTCGGTGGGAGATAGTGGATTGGAAATCCTACACGGTGGTGTAGGCGGGGATGTAGAGCAAGGTGCTCGAACCTCGAAACATATCTTGGTCTTTGCGATTGATCCATTGTCTCTCTAACTCTCTCTCATTTATATTGTGCAAAGCATCATACTTCATTCTTATCATATTTGCTTGTGTTGAGCATATTTCATCTTGTCATATTTATTTGCTTGTGTTGTGCCTTGCATAATCCATATTGCTATATCCTTGATTGCTTGGATTGCTTGTGTGTGTGTGCCTAACTTATACTCATCCAACAAGAGCTTCACATAGCGCCTCAACCCATTTCAAGGGGAATCAAGGGGAGTTAGTCCAGAGCCTCGCAAGGGGAATTCGGCTACACTTGTTGTATTGTATTAGTTTGTGCATAATTTGCATTAGCTTCCGTTTTTAGCGCACTTAGTTTTGCATTTAGTTTTAGATTAGCGCTAACACCTATTCACCCCCCCTCTAGGTGTTTTTCACTAGTGCCCTTCACGGAAAATTTGGCTTCACTTCTTGTTTTGAGTGACCAGTTTGCATCATTTAGTATAGATTACTGTTATTCCGTATTTGATTAGCATTACGCCTATTCACCCCCCCTCTAGGTGTATTTTTATTGATATCATGGCTCAACAAGCCAACATCCCTGCTCGGATAACTCTTTATGAGCTCTTAAGGCTTTTCAAGTCTACAAGGGATGTCTTAAGAGAAGCATTTAGCAGATGCAGAGGTTTTTGCGACCCAAATTTCTGCTATATGTGCAGAAGAAGACGACAACTATTACCACCATACCTCAAAGCAGTTTTTCAGCATCACCCTTACCCCAGAAGACATTTAAGTCAAAGGAAAATATGATAGGCTCCTGTATTATACAGGGTATAATGAATCATCTGAAGTGAGCCGTATTCAGGTTGATTTAAGATCCGCATTGAGCATTATGCCCCGCAGGGTCTTGCAGCATTTGGGGATCTTCACCTACCGATTAAGTGCCACTCAGCCAACCATTTATGACTTCAACGCCAATGGTAAGCGAACGATGGGAAAAATCAAACTCACGTGCCAAATTCTGTACCTGAAATCCTAGGTAACATGTTACGTAACCGACGCTGACACCTCGGACAACTTGCTACTGGGATGACCTTGGATTCACCACAACTTCATCGTCCCATTCACTGTTCATTAAGTAATGAAGTATGTTGGTGAAGATGAAAAATTGAGAACGTTGATTACCGAAAGGCATCCGTTCAAGAGAGTCGAGAATTTCTTTACCGATTCTCTTCTCTATCAGGATTTTCTTGAGACTTATGAGAATCCACACCCGGAGGAACCCAACTCTAGCAACGATGTAGATACAGAGCTAGAAGAAGACGAGTATCTCTGGAAAATAAATCCCTTTGTAACGAACATTAATAAGCTCGATTTCAATATCATTGCCAATGTTGAAGGCGAGTGGTTTATCAATGAAAATCTAGATTTGGCTTACTTTTCTACATTTGCCTCTGATTCTGTACCGTCAGACACCAGTTTTGACATTGACAGTGACCCTTAGTCAATAATTAATGTTCTGACATCATTGCGTGCACCAATAAAGTCATCCTTTATAGCACGTGAAAAGATTGAAGACGCACACAATGCTCTCTTTGAAGTACCAGCCAAGCGGAAAGGTCAAAATCCAATTCTATTTGAAAGAATCGAGTCTAAGCTCATAGCTTGTGAAAGCTCAAGAAGTGGGTCTAAGTCTCCACAAATTTTCCATTATAGACAAAAGTCATGTCACATGATGAAAAAAATGGGTTATGATCATACCAAAAGATCGGGCCTTAATTTGGGCAAAGGAAAGTGAGCACTACTTCATTTATTTGTACCAAAAGGCAAAGATCCCGTTACTATCATGAGACCGAAGAGGGCTCGGTTAATTATCTATGCCAGTCTCGTCAGATCCCGAGCCTGAAGAAAAAGTCTATCATGACAGTTCATCGCAACATCATCATGGGACTCAGATATCAGAGCCGGCGATATCTTCAAAAATCTCTTAGTGAACATGGTATCAACCAACCATTAGAAGATGACAGAGAAGATACCTTTAAATATGAAGAACTAGTCCAGTCGAACTCAAATTCATAAATTAAACACTTAAATACTTTATGGAATATACGCTTTGAACAACGCGAATCACCAGCTGAGAATAAAGTGACTTAGATAAATAGAGATGAGGCTAACCCCAAGCCCATTTTCCTAAGTGAGAGCTTGCCATCTTCTAAAGAAGTTTTAATACATCTCATATGAGAGTATAAAGATGTCTTCATTTGGAATTATGAGGACATGTCCGGGCTTGATCCCCAGATTACCATGCATCGTCTCAACATCAATCTGGACGCTAAGCCAGTCAAATAACAACAATGACGGTTCCGTCTCAAGATCATGAAAGCAGTCGAATCAGAAGTCAAGAAGCTCATAGATTCTAGTTTCATCAGGAAGAGCAACATCCTGATTGGGTGGCTAACATAGGGCCCGTTCCCAAGAAGAATGAAAAGATCCAGATTTGCATTGACTGTGGTGATCTAAATGCTGCTTGTACAAAAGACAAATTTTCTCTCCTGATCACGCATGTTATGATTGACAATACGTGCGATTTTGAGAGGATATTTTTATGGATAGCTTCTCAGGGTAAAATCAAATAAAGGTAATACTCTGATGATGAAAAACACACGTCTTTTAGGACGCCTTTGGGAGTATACTGCAGACAATAATGCCCTTTTGCTTAAAGAACGCCAGTGCAACCTACCAAAGCGCCATGAATGCGATCTTCTATGAGCATGTGCGTAAGATCGTAGAATACTATATCGACAATTTCGTTGTTAAAAGCTGTAACAAAGGCTATCATCTCGCAAATCTGAAGAGAGTGTTCAACATCATGCGGGCTCATCGGTTGAAGATGAGCCCAACCAAGTCCTTCCCGAGGGGAGCCAATGGCAAATTCCTTGGATTTATTGTTACATCCAAAGGAATTTACCTAGATCCAGAGAAGATCTGTGCCATTTAAGAGATGCAACCTCCAAGAAATCTTAAAGAACTTAGAGGCTTATAGGGACGATTGGCATACATCCAGATATTTATATTAAATCTTTGAGGATGGTTCCAGCCTTTCACCAAGTTAATGAAAAAGAAAGCCTCATTCGTTTGGGACAGTGCTTGCCAAGAAGCATTCGAAGAGATCAAAGAATATCTCACGCACCCACCGGTTCTGGTAGCTTCAGTATCAGAAAAATCTTTCCTGTTATATGTTCGAGCAATGGATCATTCTTGGGAGCTTTACTAGCTCAAAACAATGATCAAAACTACGAACAGGCGATCTACTATTAAGTTGAACAATGATTGGGGCGGAGCACCGTTACAACCCAATCGAGAAGGATTGCTTAGCGTTAGTTTTTGCCATCTAGAAGATGCGACACTACCTTATGGGGCAACACATTCATGACATCTCCAGAGTTAATCCCTTGCGATTACTCATGACAAGACCATTTTGCTGAATTGCAGATTAGCGAAATGGGCCATATTGCTCTCACAATACGAGATGCAGTCCAAGGCACAAAAGGCGATCAAAGGACAAGTTATGGCAGATTTCCTGGCCAATCATTTGGTTCCAGAAACTTCAAAACTTTATGATGATCTCCCAGACGAGATTGCAGAAGTTAACTTGATCAACGCCTCCTCAGAAGAACAAGTGTGACAACTATTCTTTGACAGAGCATCGAGGATAAGTTCCGAGGGAAATATCATCGCAGGTGTGGGGTAGTACTCATTTTCCCACATAATTACATAATCCCTCGTGCATTCTCATTAACTGAGCCATGTTCCAATAATGTTGCGGAATACAATGCTCTCTTGATTGGGATGCAATTTACTGAAGAGATTGAAGTCAAAAATCTCTAAGCATACAGTGACTCAATGCTCATCATCAGCCAGATTCACGGGGAGTACGCAGTCCGACATGAAGACTTAGTGCCTTATCACAACGCGACCATTGACATGGCAGAAAAGTTTAAAAACTTTTATATTAACCATATACCGTGTCAGCAAAATGCATATGCAAATGCACTGGCGTCCCTTGCTGCTTCATTGGCTCTTCTAGCTAGAGCTGCGAGAAGAGTACTTGTCTACAGTCGTGACTTGTACTGTTGCAAATTCGCCCTTAAAGACAGTAAAACTCTAAGGGAGACCTTCAAGTTAAAGAATTTCTTGAGACTTCGATAATTCTCGAACATAAGGATTGGTGATTCTCTTACATTGACTTCGTCTTGTAGGTATATTGCCTGATGACCCTAAGGAGGTAGCTGCTATCAGAAAGAAAGCTCCTCAATTCTATTACAATGCGATCATGGGGACATTGTATCGCCGATTGTATGATGGGATCTTAGTCCAATGCCTTTCACACAAAGAGACACAGGAGGCGCTCAAAGAAGCTCATGATGGTATGTATGGAGTTCACCAACCTGGACCAAAGCTCGAAGATCGGCTGAGAAGACTTGGCTATTATTGGCAGAAGATGATCCCTGATGCCATTGCCTATGCTAAGCGATGTCATGCCTGTCAAATCTATGGTGACTTCATCCATCAAGCACCGGGACATCTTCATCCGTCGACCTCTTCATGGCCATTTGAGATGTGGAGAATGGATGTTATCGGACCCATTAGCCCCCTAACATCCAAAGGATATTGCTTTATCTTGGCCATAACAGATTACTTCTCTAAATTGGCGAAAGTTGTTCCCCTAAAGGAAGTAAAGATACCGAACATGATCAAGTTCATCAAACATCGTGTGCTCTACCACTTTGGTATACCCCGATGAGTCATTCACGGTAATGGAATCATCAGCCATGTATTCTAAAGGTTCTGCAATAAATTCAGAATCCAAAGTGTGTCATCAAGGACATACAATCCAGCTGCCAACGGTCTTGCAAAAGCCTTCAATAAGACTATTGAAAAGCTTTTTAAGAAATTCGTCTCCAAAAGTCAGCGTGATTAGGACGACAAATTAAAATGCTTGTTGGCTTATCGCACGATGGTGAGAACTCTGACAAAGGCCATGCCATTTTTTTTGTGTATGAATGCGAAGTTGTACTCTCATTGGGGATTCAAATTCCATCCCTCCGAGTTGCCTTAACAACCAGAATGACAGACGAAGAGAAGCATCGATTGCACCTCCAAGAGATAGAAGTTTTAGAAACAAATGTCTACAAGCCCAACGACAAATCGAGTTCTATCAAGCCTGAATTTTCAGAGCTTTTAATAAGAAAGTTAGAGAATGAATTTTCAAGAAAGGCGATCGTATCTTTGCTATCAACAGACCCATAGTTATGACGCATAAGACGAAAGGAAAATTTCAGTCTAAATAGGAAGGACCATTTGTAGTAGAGTCAGTCTATTCAATGGAGCATGCTGCCTTATAACCCCAGACTGCGATACATTCATGATGCCTTTCAACAGCATATTCTTGAAGAAATACTACCCTTGAAGAAACAAATTTAAAACTCCAATTTTAGTCTTGTCACTCTTCTCATGATTAGGTCTCTGATCAAGGCTTCACCCTATCAAATAGATGAATTAGGGTTTGAGATCCCAGATGTTTCGAAGAGTGCCAAAGAAATGCTTCTTCCTTCAATGGATCACATCACGGTCGATTGACACTGAGCTGACTGAACATTATTGACATCGTGATGCATGATGTTAATATTGATGTAATAAAGTTAGAAACTCTGGTTTTAACTTTGTCACTCTTCTCATGATCAAGTGAGTATTACACCTATGATCAAACCTTTGAGATCTAACATGTTTGGAAAAACACCAAAGAGGAGCTTCTTCCTTCAACCAATCACCTCACAATCGATCGATGTCAGGCCGATCGAACAGTGGTGACATTATGATGCATGATATAAATATCAAAGAAAAGACAAAGGTAAAGTTATCAAATTTTTAGCCTTGTCACTCTTCTCAATGTGCACTATCTTCAACTTAGAAAATATGTCATATTTTTGAAGTCGAGCATGCCCAAGCATTCAGAAGGATGCCTTATCTAGCCTGAGTTTTTCATATGTAATGGTGGCATACCTCCCTACTCCTGTTCGAGTGATCGAAGCTCGACGACGAAGGGTCCGAACAATTAGATGAAGGATCAAATAAGTTTAGCTGATGGCTTATCAAGCCAAACTCATTGAAGAAGATTCGTGACGTGTCTTTGCAGAACCTTTCCATTGTTTTCACATTCGTATCAAAACATGGCAACCAAATGAGGATCAAAGAGGACTCTATGAGGAAGCTGATCTCCAGACAAAATCCTCACGGAATTCATGTCTACCTTTGTGGGCCCCAGCTTATTTGCAGGGGGCATACTACACTACATTCAACGCCTCCAACGACTAAAGAATAGAGGAAATAGTTGGCATTTAAGCCCAATGAAAAATCTTCGATAACTCATCATGTTGAGGGGAATAGCATGGCTAGCCCAACTCAAACAGTGGTTGGTAATGGTATACCAAATCTGTTGATAGCTGAGGGTTTGCTAAAATCCTGAAGGTCTTGATCCCACTTTCTCCTCCAAAATTTCTTACCAATTCCCGTTCATGGAATGGTAAGACCACAGAAAGGTTGTAATTGTCTCCTCAGTAAGATAATCATAGAGTAAACCTGCCATGTTAACATTATACCTCTGGCATATCTCGCTGTTAGGTTAACATTATACCTCTAACGGTGATTTCCTTTAATATCCCCAGCGGATAAAATTTTAACTTGTTAATTCTTTTCAATAAAATGACGAGTCCACTAGAATTGCTTAAATCGCAAAATTCTCCGGTTAAGTTAAATACTATACCTCTAATCAAAATTGCTCATATCGCAATATAAATTTCTATTAGATTAACATTATACCTCTAACAGTGATTTTTCTCAATTTTCTCAGCAGATATAATTTCAACTTGTCAATCCTCTTCAATAAAATGATGAGTCCACTAAAATTGCTCAAACTGTAAAATTTTTCAGTCAAGTTAAATACTACACCTCTGACCAAGATTGCTCATATCACGATCAAAATCGCTATTAGATTAACATTATAGCTCTAACGGTGATTTCTTTTAATATCTCCAGTGAATAAAATTTTAACTTGTCAATTCTCTTCAATAGAATGACGGGTCCACTAAATTGCTCAAATCACAAAACCCCTCGATCACGTTAAACACCACACCTCTAATCAAAATTGCTCATATCATAATATAAATCTCTGTTAAGTTAATATTATAACTATGATAATGATTTTCCCAATTTTCCAACAGAAACGAGACGTTCAATGCTAAGGTAAATATCACACTTCTAGCATCCATTTCATTGTTAAGTTTAATACTATACCTATGACAATGATTTTTCCTCGAGATTTCTTATTGAAACCGAGACGTCAAATGCTAAGTTAATATCACGCCTCTAGTATTCATCTACTTATGACAGTAATTTTCTCAGTTTTCTCAATAAAAATGAGATCTTCTTGATGCTAAGTTAATATCATACCTCTAGCATATATATTCTTGTCAAGTTAATATCACACCTCTGATAATTTAATTTGTTTTCAATTGCAAGTCCAAACCTGTCACATTAACATTACACCTCTGATGGTAAAAATTTTCATAAATCTCCAGAGATAGTAAGTCCACAAAATTCGTTCAAATCACGAATCCAACTCCTGTCAATTTAACATCACACTGCTGACAATAATCTTTTTAAATTCCTTAACGAAATTTCCAAACTTTGAGCTGTTATATTAATCATTACTTCTAACAATCAAAGACAATTGCTTTTGTTTGTCTGATTTTCAAAAGACAAGATGAGGGCAAAATTATCACTTTCATTATTCATGTCAAAATTGTAAAAGTGATGCAAGCACTCTCTTATTCAATAAGATAGAGTGTTACAAAAGGAGTACGAAGAGTCATTATTGCTCAGTAAGAGATTCTATTTGCTCCTTGAGATATTGGATATCCCTTCAGCGTGTCTTTTCGACCATGGCCAGGGTTTAGGCCTGCAACTCTTCTTCTAATAAAAGCTTCTTCACAGTGAGCTACACGTTAAAAAAAAAAATCTTCAGTAGAAATTGGCTTCGTGATCGGATTGTTCTATATACAAAATAGTAGATCTATTTCCTCTCCTCTTGAGACCAATAGTATTGCTCGAGGTCGAAATGCATTGGAATATTCTGATTCCACCCGGCCAATCCTTCCTTACAAAGTCGTAATCTTTCGCTTAATAGAAGATTTTGCCACCAGAAAGTCATCCAATGAGCATGAGTTCTCTGTTGCTGTCACTTTCTTGAACAAGACTGGTGAAGAGAGGATCCGAGACCGCAACGGTAATGTCTCTTTCTTGTGAGCTTCAAATATAGCATGTTCGTTGCGGTCAGTTCCTTGAACAAGATTGGTGAAGAAAGAATCCGTGACCACATCGATAATGTTCTCCTTCTCGTGACCTTAAAATACAACGTACTCGTTGTGGTCACTTCCTTGAACATATTTGTTGAAGGAGGATCTGAGACCATACTGGTGCATCATGTCTAACATTATCCGGACGTAAACCAATAATACTCTGGGGAGGTCTGGACCTGACAAAGCCAGTTTTTATCTTCGTCATACAGATCCTCCTCACCCTCTTTGATATCATCTCCAAAGAGAAATTTTGACTTCCTGAATGGTTGCCAATCGAATGAACTTGTCGTTTCTTTTTTACTTTGATGAATGCAGTAATTGTCTTCTACAAGGAAGAGGACAGTTGAGTCAGCACTATTAATATAGCCAAGGCCTGCGAAAAGAGAAAACGCGGGGTCAATTTTTCAAAGACAAAACATGTCAAGATATTGAAACCCATGTGCAGGGCTCAACACATGGGACCCGCGTCCAATGGTTGAAATGCAAGGCTCACATGAAGCCCACGTTTGAACTCGAGACTTAGAAAATTGTCTAAGTCTTGAGACTCAAACGTGAATCTTATGATGAATGAAACCACATTTAAGATCTCAAAACGCGAAGCTCTCTAGGCTCGCGTATAAGATCTCAAAACCCAAAACTTGCTAGGATGCAAAAATCGTATCAATAAAATCAAAACTTAAAGATTGCCAAATTCGTGTTCTGATCATCAACGCAAGAGTTACGTTTACAACTCGAACACGGGCTCGTGAATTCTAGATCGACTATCCAACTTCAAAAGAAGCTTTGAAAACTATAAAAAGAAGTTAAAAGACAGTGTCTCTTCATGTTCAGCAATGGAGAAAACTTCAGAAAGAAGTTAAGAGACATTGTCTCTTCATGTTTAGCAATGGCAAAAGTTTCTGTTGGCCCAATGCCCATCACTCTAGTTTTTATAATGATTAACTCATGTAGTTATAGTACTAATGATCTTGTATTTATATAGTTTCAAATTTTCTATCAAGATCTTAGTCAATGTTTAGCTTCAACAAAAGATTCGAATTCAAGTTTTGAAGCTAGCACGTGTTGATTCAAGAGCTCGCGCTTCAAAGATCACATCAAGTACTCAAGAGGAGTCTAACTCTTTGGATCAAGGTTTGGACCAAGTCAAGAGGGAGAAGAAGATTTTCAAGGCTTGAGTCTAATTTGTAAGTGTTAAGATTTTGTATCTTAGATAAAATATAAATGATAGATTAGTTGTGAATTGCTCAAGCACATATACACACAAAATTTATATAGTATTTTCCTAAGAATAATTTTTGATTTTAGAAAATACATTTTGATTTTTATTTTCAAAGTAGATATCTTTATGTTTCATAAATAGAGTTCATCTTAACAAGTTTACATGTTTTATATGTGTTTTGGATTTCATCCATACATATTGTTAGTTAACATGTTTACTTATTTAATGTTTCTATATAATGTGTTTGAGTTTTATATTTATCAAAACTTTATTTAGATCTTATTGTCAAAAATATAGATATTTTATCTTATATGTGTATTGGATCATATCCATACACACTATACTTCAAAAGTGTTTTAATATCTTGTATTTGTATTTGGATAAGGTTTGAAAAAATCCGTTTTCCCATTTCAAAGTTGATTTTGAAAAATACGGGTTTCAATTTAAGACTGAATGTCTATTATCACAAAAATAATTCAACTTGTTTGTAATATGTGTTGATTTTTGATCATACATATTTGGATTTCAAAGTATTTCAATGAACTTATTTTTATGAATTTTATACAGTTTTATGGGAATTTAAATGACCAAATTTCAATACCCTAAAACCCTGCCTGAGACCATTGGCGGTTGACCGATCGGTCGACCGGACCAGATCTCGGTCGACCGGGTGGCGATGAATGTGCACAAGACGTGCACAAGTTTATGGCCATTGGGCCGGTCGATCGTACAGTCGACCAATACAGAAAGCTTGCTCTCTGGATCTGGCCCTGGTCAACCGATCGGTCGACCAACTAGAGAGTTTACTCTCTGGTTCTCGCGTCGGTCGATCGAGCGGTCGACGACAGGCAAATTGTCTTGGAGTGGTCGACTGGCCGGTCGACCGACAACCCCAACGGTCAGAAATCTGACTGTTGGCCGGTCGACCGGGCGGTCGACTTATAGGCCATTCTGGGCCTGTTCTGGACCCCAACGGTTATATTCTGAACCTTATATAAAGGGGTTCTCTTGGCCAATTTTAAACAAGATTTTGGAGAAGTTTAAGAGCCAGTTTTTTTTATCTCTCTTAGAATTTTTCTCAACAAGGTTTTTGGGCTAAATTTTCATATCAAAAGAGTGTTTATCAAGAGTGATTCTCTTGAATTTTTCAAAAAATTTTCATTGAGTTTTCAGCTTCCAAATCTATCTTGTTTTTCTCACACAAGCTTGAGCTTTTCATAGCCATATCTATCTTAAAGGAGTTTTTCTTGTGAGGGTGTTTGAGGGTGATCAAGTGTTAAGATCACCAAGTGTTCCACCTTTTATTTTGAGGAGTTGTAGAGGTGCGGGCTTGGTGAACTTGTGGGTTTGTGTTGTATTATTCTTGCGGGAACAAGTGAGGGACTTTTGAGTCCAAGGGTTCTAGTGTGAGCTCATTGTGGGTGTTGCAGTACAGAGTGATTTTGCGGGATCGATTTTAGCAAAAATCCTTCATAGTATTGAAGGCGGGGACGTAGAGCAAGTGTGCTCGAATCTCGAAATAATTCTCCTGTGTTTGTGGTTGCTCATCTCTCTCTCTCTCTCACTTGTGTTTATATATCTTGCATGCTCTTATTATTCATTTACATATGCTAGATATATCTTGTGGTTAATTGATATACATGTTTGGGTTTGTTTGTGTGCTCACACTAGTATTTAACCAAGAGAGTCATAGTGGCACATCAACTCTTAATTTAGAGGAATCTTGAGGAGATAGTTCAGAGCCTTCACCAGGAATTTGGCTACACTTTTGTGTTATACTTAGTATGTTAACTTAATAGTTTTTATTTGCATAAATAGTTTCTTAATTCCGCATTAATTTGCATTAGATTAGCTTGTCACCTATTCACCCCTCTCTAGGTGACCTACAATTGGTATCAGAGTTTGGTGCTTTTGATTTGGGTCTAACAACCTAGAGTTAATTATCTTATTCTAGTTAATCACAAATTTGTTCACACCATACATGGATTTCATGACAACTCCTATGTTTGACATTCTTAACATCCAAACTTGGAAAGTTAAGATGTCCATGTACCCAAAAGCCCTAGGCTACATTTTGAGGCTAACACAAAAGCGATCTATGCTTTAAAATCTACCCTAAATGATGAATATTTATGTAGGGTTGCTAACTTTGATTCGGTTTTTATAATATGGAATACCATTATCGCCCTTGGTGAACAAAAGCAATACTACATGGGGAGTGGCTCGGATGATGGAAGTGTTACTTTCAATATGTGCTACATGGTCCAAGGAGATGACCCCCTTGAGGTAAACTATGAATCTGAACTTGAAGAAGATGTTGACATACCATATGATGAGCTTGCTTTATTTTGTCAACAACTTCTTGAAAAAAAATGATTGGCTTAAAATGAAAAATAAAAGATCGAAAATGAAAATGATTCCATTTTAAAAGAAAAATACTTTTTCTCAAAATGAATATGAAATTATTTCAAAAGAAAATGAATGTTTGAAGAATAAAAATTACTTTGGTAGAAAAAGAAAAGGAAGTTGTTTTTAAGAAAGACTCTTTGAAAAAGAAAATTATTTTAAAAAAAAGAAAAAATTCTAAAAAAAATAATGTTGATCCTTGCCATGTTTCTCATAATGTTGTACCTCCTATTGATAAAAAATGAGATTCACGTTTTGAAAAAAAAATTGATTGTTTAGGCTCTACTTTGAGCCAATATGAATTTAAGCACTCCAAATTGGAATCTATGTTTCGCAAGAACCAAGTTTCACACATGCACGAACATACCCCATGATATACACATGCACACCATGATCACACTCACACCACACACATATATGCTAATGACACGTGTACACATAGTGACCGAAAAAACCATCTTGTAAAATTTTGTTTTCTAGAGTAAATCATTTAAATTTTTCTAACAAAAATGTTTGGATTGCTTATAATACTAACCCCCATGGACCCAAAAAGAAAATATGGGTGCCAAAATCTTCACCTCTTGTGTTTGATGTAGGTTTGGGCTCTAACAAAACGTGAGAGGTCTGGTGCCTTGGTAGTGGATGCACTTGGAGTATGATGGATATACCAATTTAATGCATCACTATCAAGGAAGCATGGTGGGAGGACCACCTCTTATTTTAGAGAAATGAATTGGCTACATCAATTTTGGTGACCATTTCTTTCTCTTTAAAATGCTTTAAATGTCTTATATGCTAGTGTAGTAACCTAGACTCAATCATATGTTTCTTGTGCTTAATGTTGAGTTGTTTGGTTGTTAGTTATGCATGTATTTTTAAAAAACTTTTCAATAGATTTATATGCCTATTCTTTATTCATGTTTTGTATGATTTAATGTCATATCATGTTGATATACAAATTTTGTTAAAATTTGTGTTATACATGTACAAATTTTGAGTTACATGCTATGCATGATCTATTTCTATTATGTACTCATCTGTTATTTGATTGTACATTGTATGTCCTAGTTTTGATGATTCATGCATAACTATATGATATATCATGTTTATGAAAAAAATTTCCTATTAAATTTTTGTTTTGAACTTTATTGTTTACATGAATGTGTTATTCACATGATTCTTGTGCACTCACATCTCTTATGCTTACTCATATATTTATTTTTATGAGAATTTATGAGCTTTATAAATCTTACATGTCAATTTTTATGTAGTCCACATGTTTCATGAGATATATATGATTTGGTTTCATTTTTGAAGGATCTTTAACTAGTTTTTTAAAAATTATTTTAACTAGTTTCTTGATTCTTAAATTGGTAGAGTTTTCAAACATGTTAAATTTTTTTCAAACTCTTATTTTTGAAAATCCCTAATAACTTAAGAGTGGTTGGTTCGCGACCATGCCTTGTGTGTCTTATTGAACATCTTTTTATCATGTGTATGATAATGGTGGATTGTTATGAGTTACATATGATTTTTAATGATAATTGATTTTTATATACTCATATTTGTTTTCTATATATGTATTCTTCAAACTTCAATTGGTATTATCATTTTCATACAAAAATATATATGATTTGATTGTGCTTATTTTACAATATTTTCATATTTCTTTTAAAAGCACAATATGTTTATGTTTAGTTTGACTTTATTCTAAATAATAATTGGTATCTTTAAGCTTATGCATTGGATTTAATTGGTATTTTTTTGGTATCAAAATGTACTTCATATTTCACCTTCAATTGGCATCAAAATCTACTATTGGTATCTTAAAAAAAAATTATTTATCTACAAGAGGTATCAACATTTGTTTTGTCAACTACTATTTGATTTCAATTTGTATCAAAATTTAGTTTGTTGACTTTAAGAAATTTCAAAATTTATTTTAAAGTGGCATCGAAATTTTCTTTCAAAATTTTGCTTTGATATGTATTACTTATATGCAAGGGGAGCTTAACATCTCCTCTAGATTTAGATTCATGTTGAGTGTATTTTACATATTGGGAAGCTTGATCTCTCTTCTTTATGTGGTACACGTTTGTAGGGGGAGCTTAACATCTCCGCTTACATATTGTATATTATGCTTTATATGGGTTAGGATCTAGTTATCCCTTCTCCATGTAATGCATGTATGTAGGTGGAGTTAACTTAACGTCTCTCCTCTTCATGAACTTGTTGGCCCAAAGGCCATTAGCCCGACATTTTGATGATAACAAACCATATTTAGGTATGTTTTTAACAATTTTGTTTCAATAAGTTTCAGGTAAAAATAATAGTTGATTTGACGGCTCCAACTCAAGACTCACACTTTTGGACGTCGCAAAGGATTTGATCCACGAGCCTAGCACAGTAGAAGAGCTCCAGGATCAAACAAAGAAGAAGACTTCAAAGACTTCAAGATTTGTATTTTCTTTGTAATTAGTAATTTTTAGATGTTTTTGTCAAAACCTAGATGATAAAGGTAGAATACTTGGGATTGTCACACACACACATTTAGTATTGCTTCATGGCTTCAAAACAATTTTCATAACAAAATTTTCTAACCTAGTTTTGAAAAATCAAGTTTGGAAAAATCAGTTTTTAGAAAAAACCAGTTTTTCATTTTACCAAAAAGGGTTTTCATCAAAAATAAAGTTCAAATATTTTTGGGTGTTGATCTATGATCACACACTATTTTATGAGACCTAGAAACCTATTTTATAAATCCTTAACCAAAATTCTTTAAACCTAAAATTTCCTTTCTTTTAGCAGACTCTGGAAAACAGACCTGACAGAGTCCGGTCGACCGACCCAGTCGACCGACGTGCACGGCTGTGTATGTGTGCACGTCGGCCGACCGCCCGGTCGACCGGGATCAATGTCAGTGCTCTCTGTTTGTTCCGGTCGACCGGATCGGTCGACCGTCAGAGAGTTCCACTCTCAGGCAGAGCTGCGATCGACCGAGGCGGTCGACCGGACTCCCAACGGTCGGATTTATGACCGTTGGCGGTCGACCGGCCCGGTCGACCGTTAGCTGTCAGAAATTCTGATAGACTCCAACAGCTCTATTTTTCTGGACAGATTTTGTTGGGATTCCCACCCAACGACTCTTTTGAGCTGTGTAGTTTGTTTTTTATCCCCTATAAATAGTGGGACACTTCTACAAACTAAATAACAAGATTTCTAAGTAAAAATAAGAGTTTTCAAAGCTTAGTCTTTTAGAAAAGATTTTCTCTTTAGCCAAAAATTTCAAACACTTTCTTGAAGCAATCCTCTACTTCTCTTTAGTCATTTGCACTACACAATCCCATTGTATGACCTCTCTCATCTTGGTTATAGGATTGTGCAAAGTGAGCTTTTGATCAAGTGTGATCATCCTTTATTCTTGTGAGAAGTTGTAGAGGCATCGGCCTCAAGCGAGCGAGTGTGCTTCATAGTGTTGTGGCGACACCGAGAGATAGGACAAGTGTGTCCTTGTATTGAGGATCCAGTGGGATCACCAATAGTGGAAATCCTTCATCGTGTTGAAGGCGGGGACGTAGAGCGTGGCTCGAACCTCGAAAAAATCCTCGTGTTTGCGATTGTCCACTTTTCTCTAAACTCTATCTCTCTTTTACTTGCACCTTTATATTGCTTATCTTCTTGCAAGTTTTTATAATTGTGCTAATCATTTAAATAGTTTTTAAATTTCGCATTGTTGTCATTTTATATAGCCATCACCTATTCACCCCCCTTCTAGGTGATTTCAATTGGTATCAGAGCCTAACCCTTGCATTTAGTTTAACCACCTTAGGGAGATCCTTATATTGGCTATATCCTTTTTGTGCATTTATACTTGTTGTGCATTATATTTTTGTATTCATGGCATCCACTGATTTTTCTAGCATCAAGTCCCCACCCAAGTTTGATGGCTTGAACTTCCCCATTTGGAAGGTCAAGATGAACCTATTTCTCAAGTCCCTAGGAGTTAGAGTAGCTAGGGCTATTACCAAAGAATTTGTAGAACCTCTCACCGACGAGAGATCATGATCCGAGGACACCACCAAGGACTATGAAGCTAATGCTAGGGCTCAATATGCTTTAACCCAAACCCTTAATGAAGATGACCTCTCACGCATCATTAACTATAAATCTGCATATGAAGTATGGAATGTTTTAATTGTGACTCATGAGGGACGTCCCAAGTCAAAAGATCCAAGATTGACTTGCTTCGTTCTCAATATGAGAATTTCTATATGCTTGAAAATGAATGCATAGATGACATGCTTACTCGTTTCACCAAGATAACTAATGCATTATCTTCTTTAGGTGATACAATTGACAATGACCAAAAGATCCGGAAGGTCATTCGAGCTCTTCCCAAAGCTTGGGAAGTCAAGGCAACTACCCTCAAGGAGCTCAACGATCGGGAGGAAATGGACTTCTCCGGCTTCATCGGCAATCTCAAAATACATAAGATGGAGATGAAGGTTAGAGAAGAAAGGGAGGCGCCAAAGAAGAAAGCCCTCGCTTTCAAAGCCACTCCATCCAACCACGACAAGGAGGACTCATCAGAAGACTACGATGAGGACTTTGCCATGCTCATCCGGAAGGTGGGCAAAATGTTTTACAAGAAGGGGAGGCAAAGCAACTTCCGAAGAGGGAAACCTCAAGGAAGGTTTGAAAGAAAAAGAGAGGAGCCGGGTCCTTGCTTCCATTGCAAGAAGATCGGACATCTCATCACCGATTGCCCCGCTCTCCAAGCCACAACTTCCAAAAATGGGCCAAAGAAGAAGAAAGCCATGGTGGCCACTTGGGATGATACGGAGTTGGAATCCGAAGAGGAGAACGATGCCGCACACATCATGGCACATGGGGAGGATGCATCTAAGGTAAATCTCGAAAACTCCATATAAGATGATGAATTGACTATGGATGACTTGCACAATTTATCGAAGAACTCCAACATAGATATGAGATTTCGCAATCTCAAAATAAGAAATTAAAAGGGAAAATGATTCCTTGAAAAATAAAATTGATATAGTTGTAAAAGAGAAAAATGTTTTAGAAAATGATTTTGAAAAGATGAAAAAGGACTTTGAAAACTATAAGATATCAACTAAAGGAAAAAGCCCTATTTCTTCATGCAATAAAAATGATTTTATTGAAATTCAAAAACGAGTTGATGTTTTGGATTCAACTCTTAAAAAGTGTGCTTTTAATTTAAATAGATTTTCATCTAGGTTTCCCAAAGGAATAACCGAAGGGAAACACAATCATCACAAACATGCACCCAAACCACACAAACATGTACACACACATAAACATGCATACATGTATGGTAGTGGTAAAGTTTACATTTGCACTCATTGTGGCCGCAAAGGCCATTTAGAAAAATTTTGTTTTGCTAAGCTTAACATATCTAATAAACATGTTTGGGTTCAAGATACTAACCCCAAAGGACTCAAAAAGTTATGGGTACCAAAAGACACACCAAATTTAGTTGATACAGGTGGGTCTTCTTCCTCCAAGACTTGGGGGGAGATGGTGCCCGGGTGGTGGATGCATCAACGCTCAACGAACACATCGTCGTTTCTATCGCTATCATAGAGGCACCTATTTTGGAGAATGCCCTCGATTTGGTAAATTCTCCACATAAAAGTTTTATTTTGTTTATATATATATGCATAGGAATGCTAGTTTACCATGTTGCTATATTGATATATGTTAGAGTAAAACTTGCACTTCCATTATGCTTATATGTATGCCTTGTTTTTTCCTTTTCATGCCATATAGCTTTTGTCCACATGTCTAGTTTTATGTTGCATTTATTGAATATGTATTTTTGTCAAAACTAAATAAAAATTATTTAAAACATTTTTTTAAAGCAAATAAATAGAGATGGCAATTGCGCGCCTCAACTCATATTTAGAGGAATCTCGAGGAGAAGTTCAGAACCCCTCACAGGGTATTCGGCTTCAACATCTCGAAATTCTTGCTTTATTTATAAATAAAAATTAAAAGAAAATTAGTATAAGTTTTTGTTGATTTTTATAACTAAACATGATTTAAAATATGTTTAAACATGTTTTGATAAGAATATACCTGTTGATGTAATTTTAAAATAGAAGAAATTTTTTTTAAACAAGTCTGTTTACTGTCAGTTTTGGGCAAGACCGGTCGACCGGAGCGGTCGACCGACCTAGCCTGGAGATATTTTTTTCTCTCCTCTTGCGCCAGCCGACCGGAGCGGTCGACCGACTGAGATGCATTTGCTCTCGGTTAAAAACGGTCGACCGGACCGGTCGACCGGGCGACGGGAATCTGCTTTTTTAACCGACCCTATTTAAAGCCCTAAAACACTTTTCACTCATCTCACCGCCGACCTCTTCCTCTCCCCTCTCTCAAAAACCTTAAAAATCTTTTCCCAACTCTTTCCACCTCCATCCAACTTCAAATGCACTCTAGAATTAGTTGGATCTCCACTCTCAGGCTTGGATTCGCATCTTTTTCAGGGATCTTCACTCTCAGGCCACTTGTTCTTCTCTATTCAAGGTATAAATCTCTAGTTTTTCCTAGATCTTGCTTGTTTACTTGTTATCTTTCATACTCTATCCTAGATCTAGCCCTCATTAGTGTAGATCAAGCCATTTTCCTTGATTATTTGTGTGGATCTTAACCTAGTTCTATTTTTACCCTAAAATGTCTAAAAGAACTAAAACGGAGAAGGGTAAATCAACCCAATCCAAAGCCCCTACTCCTTCAACTCAATCCAAACCTCTTTTTGTGTCTCCTCAAGCTGAAAATCGTTACATTCTCCTTTCTGAGAAGACAATTATTTTCGGAAGATGTGTAGTTATCAATGACTTTGAACACTTAAATTTAGCTCACATCTTAAGGAATAATTCACTAGATGATTTCCTCTCCATTAGGGAACCTGTCTACACTTCCCTCATTCCCTATTTTTACACAAACCTATCTTTTGAGTCTAACCGGATTAGATCTCGAGTCCTTGGGAGAGATATTGACATCTCTCTCCAAGAGTTTGCTCGTCTTTTGCATCTCTCCTGTGAGGGATTTGATGTTTACTCCTTAGACCTTCAGGATTTTGAGTATCCGGCCGGTGAGTCTGCCCTCACCGCATCTACCTTGCTTCACAGGGATGACAACCCTGGTCTAGTAAGAAATGAGGAAGTGAGATATTACACTCTCACTGCCCAAGTTCTTGCTAAGATAATTTTCTACAACCTCCTGCCCAAATCAGGAGAGTTCAGTCATGCTAGGGGATCTGTTCCTTTGTTAGTCTACTGCCTTCTGTGAGGCATTAGAGTCAATATTCCCAAGCTGATCATTTCATACATGACCTCGGATCACATTCATGTCCCCCTTAGGCACTTGCCTTATGGGATGATTGATTGGTCACTAATGTTACATATTTTGTATCACATTTTCATACTTATTTTAGAATAAAAGCCTGCATTGTCCTAATTAATTGCTTAATTTATTTGCAGGCCCAATCATTAAGGAGATGAAGAGAAATGAGCCCAAAAGCCCACCAGAATTTTGAATTAAATCAGAATAAATTCGTACTCACTAAATCAGGGCAAAATCAAGAGGTTGAAAACCGGTTGAGAAGAATCCTCTCAGAATCGATTGGTTAAAGCCAAGAATCCAAGGCCATTTCGTCAGAATCCGGGACTCCAACGAAGAAACCAATAAAGGATAAATACAGAAGAAACTTCCAGGCTGACCCACCAACAGGGTGTGGCCACCTGGCCACACCCTGGCCGCATTTTCGCGGCCCAAGCCGCGTTTCCGCGGCTTTGTTGGGGAGTTAGGGGAAGCGTTTGCTTCCCCGACCTCCCCGGGATCTTGCATACTGGTATTTTGGCCTATAAAAGGCATTCTTTGTGCTGAAATGGGACGACCATACAGATTAGGATTTAGACTATTTTTCCATTTCTTAGTTTAGGTTTATGTTTTTCTTTTTCATGTAATTGTAATTTTCATTTATGTAAATAAGAGGAGATCAGACTTTCATCGAAGAACAAGAAGGAAGCTAGAGCTGGAGTGACACCGGTGTAAGATGAATTTCTTTTCTTTGATTGTTATGAGATCGAATCAATGTTTTCTCTTTGTATGTAGTTTCTTTTAGTCTTCTTCTTCTTTTCTACTTTACCTTTCTTTTTGGTACAACTGTCTTCCAAGTGAGTCTAAAGCATCGAAAGAGCCTTACCTTTGCGAGTGCCACCGATAGCTCATGACGATGGAATTGTGAGTCTCTCTGTATCATTTCATGCTTGCGTATCTTGATGATGTAATGTAGAAGAGACCAAAATTCTATTCTTATGGGCTATGCGCTGATTGCCTCCAATTCAAGGTAACATCGTAGCTAAGAACTCAAGGTAAGCTTTTGGTGAAAAGAAGGTAAGTTTTTATTTCCTTTCTTTCATTTCTGTAAATTATATCACCACCTCTTCCAACTCTTTTTCCTCCGCTTCATTTGTACATATTCACTTCATTGTTTTCTGATTTTTTCACCTTCTTCATCTTCCATTTTCTTCTAACTTTAATATAACTTTCTTTTTCATTTTCATAACTAAAAACAGAGAAGAACCTTCGTTTGATTTTCTTAAAAGATTTCAATACAAAGAACTGTAACGCTTCCATCGCAAACCCTCCTTGTGGATCACGACCCGCATAGCCACTTGCTATAGCGGAAGAATTGAGCACTTGCACAAGTTTATTATTAGATCTGAAATTTTGTATTTTGTATGCAGGTTTTACCTCAATCAAATTTTGGCGCCGTTGCCGGGGAGGGTAACATGTTTTTATTGAAATCTGAATTTTTCTTGAAAATTTTTTAGAACTAAAATAAATTTTCTTCTCTGTTGCAGGTTACAGGGCAATCAAAGCAGGAAATTAATATTGCAGTGACATACAAGTGGTATTGGGCCTCTGCTCTAGAAAGCAGAGACCCATTGCCCTCTGAATTGTCGCGTTTCCACGGCAAAAGTCGCGGATCCGTGGCAAGGACGAGTTGACTGCTAACAGGTTTTCGCAGGGCTGCTTGCTTTGCAAATTCTAGTTTTCTCAAATTCTTTATTTCCTATATGCCATCACATAAGCCTTCTAAATAATCAACAGTAAAACGTTTGTTGCAAAAGTTAAAAATTGATTAGAAGTTTGCATTTTAGGCACGTGTCTTTTCAATTCCTTTATTTTTACTGTTGAAGAGTGCTGGAGCAAGGTACGTATGCATTGCATTTAGCATAGGACTCACTTCTTAGTTGATTTATATCGCTTTGAGTGAATCTTACATATCTTGTACACTTGCACAAAATTATCTTAAGGGCACTAACCCATAATAAGATAAGGTGGGGATTTAATCACCCTTCCTTAGCCCAAAAATCACATTCCAAGCACTCACTAACCCAAGCCTAACTTAAAAAAGAGTAGACGTTGGCCCTAGGGACATCTCGGACTCAATTAGGAGATTATCCTAAGAGGGAAAAAATGTTGGAATCTGACTCCTGCAAAATCATTGTCTAGAAAGGGATTAAGGGCCGAAAGCCCGAAGGTTGATGGTTATTTAATTAAGGAACGTCTTTGACGGAAAACCTCCCACCAACCTTGCCCTGACCTGGCTGATTAGTTTGTGGTCAAAGTCTGCATTAGACCTCCCGTGGACAGTCTAACCAGTTAGGAGTCGTCTAGGTCATAGGTCTACCCTAACCTAGTTAGAATTTTTTCCTTTTATTTGTTTGCTTCTTTGTTTATTTTTTCTTTTTTGTTTGTATTCCATTGTGTGATATGGCTTATAATAATAATTTTTCCAACTTTAATAATAATTCATATTACACATCAAACTCTTTTTCGGATATTACCAACCCGGCATATCATGACTTTAACCAACCTAGTGTGCGGATTGGTCTTATCCGAATCAATATAACCCATATCTCCCATCGTATGACTATAATTTCCATAACGATTTCAACTCTTCACAGAGTCAGTGGGGATTCACCTACCCCGAGTATAATTTTCAACCAACTTGTCCTCCTTCTCCACCTAGTCCACAATACTTTCAAGATTCATACTCAGATCCACCAGTCCAAAATAGAAAACCATCAATTTTGGAAATGAGTATGCGTGAGTCCAAACAAAAATCCCAAAATCTGATGGGCTCACAATTTCAATACCACTTCCAAGACAATTCTTCATCTTTTCATAAAAATAATGAATCCATCAATTATGAAAAGATGCTTGAAGCCATGACTCATGCTCAAAATGATAAAAATCGTGACATAGATATGATAGTCGAATCTCTACGTTCTCACCGATGGACCAGTTCTGATGTCACTTACCGTTCTGTTAGAGCCGAAGAGTCATATAGTTTTGAAAATCAAGATTCCATTTCAGAACAACCATTTGAACTTGCCCAAACTCCCAATTTTGAAAAAGATATTGACAGTTTAGCAAGTTATCTTTTTCCTGAAATAGAACTAGAAAATGAATATGATCCTGAAACCCAACTTAGTGATTCAATTCTACTTCCTGATTCGATTATGACTCCGGTATCTTTACCTGATTTCGATCTTTTCCCCGAGTCAATGTTGGATCTTGTGCCTATTCATCATGAAATTGAATCCCCCATCTTTGAGGATCATATTGAACTTGACCAATTGTATAATTTTGAAAATCCCATTGATAAATTGGCAAGTTTTCCATTTTTTGATATTGAACTTAATGAGATATGTGACCTAGATTCTCAAATCTGTGATCCAGTTTAAATTTTCGAATCACTACTGACTCTTGTTTTGTTACCAAACTTGAGTAATATTTTAGAGTCAGTTTTGATTCCCTCACCTACCATTATTGAACTTGAATCACCAATATTAAGTCACAGTCTATTTGAGAAAAATACATGTGGACTTGAGCTTCAACTTTTTGACTTGGACCCAATTCCTGAACCTATTTCGACTCTTGAACCTTTACTTGACTTAAGTCACCTTCCTGAGTCGGTATTAGTTCCTGTTCTTCCCGAGTCCAAGTCAATCATTCTATCTTTTCACACTCCATTCTGGGACGAGGTGGTTGACAAATTTGACTCCGAAATTTGTTATGGAATTTGGAAATTAGATGGGGTCAAATACTTAATAAAAATTCTTCATGGATTCATCTTTTTAGTGGGTTATATTAGAGAAACTTCTGGTAGGTTCCTCCGAACCCAAAGAAAAGTTGATTGGGCCGCATTTCGTGGACCAATGAGGCCACCACCGGAACCACCACCTTAAGGTAACATTTTCCTTCCCTTTCTTCTTTTTCATGCATCTATGCATTAATTCATACATTGAGGACAATGCATGAGATAGGTGTGGGGGAGGGTCTAACATAACTTTTCTTTTTTTTTAAAAAAAATATTAACATTTTCTTTACTTTTAAAAACTTTTTGAAAATGGAAACAATACTTTGACTTATTTTTGTAAGAAATTAAGTTAATCTTAAGGAATAGGAAAAATCCAAATTAGGATTTCTTATACTTGGTCAAAATAAGATTATTTGTTTGATTTTTAGGGTTAGGAAGATAATTTGTCAAAGTAATTTAGTCTTGATCTTTACCTTAATGAAATATGCACACTTCACACACTTACATACTTAGGGTTCAAAAATAAAGATTCTTATGCCTTATATAAAAAAAAACATTATTGATTAGCTAGGTGCTTTGGCCTAAGCAAGCCTTAGTATTTATGCGAAAGATGATTAGATAAGTTTGAAAAGAAAATATAAAAATGCTCTGATTAAGCTGGGTATTTGTGCCTAATAAAGCATAAGTATTCACGCCTAAAAGAGGTTCATATAATAAAATCTTTAGTTTTGTGGTCTTATTTGCTCGAGTCCTTAAGTCCTAGGGGTGTCTTCTCACCTGGTGCCCAAAGACCGTCTGGTTTGGGAGTCATCGATTAAAGGCTCGTTACATGAGCAGATTAGAAAGCCTAAACTAAGGAATAATACCACCAAAAAAAATATATATATATATATAAATAAATAAGGCATAAGAGTTAGAGTTAATGAACCTTTAGTCAAAAATTTCACAGTCACAAGTGCATCTGACTTAGGGTAAAGTAATAGATTAGATGAGAAGTACAATTTGACTCCTTACTCTAATTGATAACAAATTTTTGAATAGAGACTAAGTTTAGGAATGAAAAATTCAGTTTTCTCATAACTTATAGATTGCTTAGATCTTACAATTATATTTCAAATATTCTTTCTTTTCAAAATGCTTTTCAAAAATACTAACTCTTTATTTCCCTTTCTTTATGGATTTTGTGGGTGCAATCCGCTGAAAACCCTCACGAGACAAAACTCGTCCTCTAGGGGAAACCTAGAGGTTTAACGGCTTGTTGCACATGCTCAGTGCAATCGCGTGACCTGCGAAAGTGGTCTAATAATCCTTAGTATAGTTTAGTTGTTTTGCTCGAGGACGAGCAAAAGATAGGTATGGGGGTGTGATTGGTCACTAATGTTGCATATTTTGTATCACATTTTCATACTTATTTTAGAATAAAAGCATGCATTGTCCTAATTAATTGCTTAATTTATTTACAGGCCCTGATTGAGTTTTTACCTGCACACAAAATAAATATTATTAGATTTAGAACAAGTTGTGCAAGGTTCTCAATTCTAATCCACGGTAGCAAGGCTATGCGGGTCGTGATCCTCAGGGAGGGACTAGAGATAGAAGCGTTTGTAAGTTCTACTTTAAAAATTTATCTTTTTTTTTAGTTATTAAAAGAAAATAAGAAAATATTAGTTAGTTTAGAAGGAAAGCGGTATTTACAATGGGTCGGAAAAAGATAGAGTTGGTAGATGGTAGTTTATTCTACAAAAATAAAAGAAAAGAAAAAAAAAGAGAAGAAAGAAACACTAACCTTGGTTGAAGAATAACATGAAATCTTAACACTTTCTACCTTGCTTTGGAGGCATGAACGCATAAAGCATAGGATTGATCTCAGTCCCCTGTTCGCACTAGATCATCAAGCATTGGCAAGCATGAATTGATACGTACCTTGAGGAAGAGAACATCTCCATGAAATATCGTTGGCTCTCGCTAAGACTCGTTATACTCGTGCTTCAGAAATCACTTGCATGCTCATATACAATCAACATAGATCAAAGAGAAAAAAGAAAAGAAAACAAAAAGAAAAGTAAAACATAAGAACAATGAACAAAAGAAAAGATTACCTTTATTAATCAGTACAATGGCAAAGAAGAGGAAGGTACATCAGTGTCACGCTCAACATAAGCCTCTCTCTCTCTTGAAAATAAAAAGAAAAACCTAATTACAAAAGAAGAAAACCTAGAAGAAACCCTAATTTTGGCCCTGTACTGTGCTGGACGCTCTGTACGTTGCACTGCAGGGGGTATTTATAGGTGCAGAAGGCTGTAGAGTCCTGGATAAGATCATACACGAAAGCCGTTCCCTGACGTCACCCAATTTGCCGCGGAAACGCGGCTAGGGCCGCGTTTCCGCGGCACTACAGTGTCTGTTGGCGCGTGGCCTCTCCTGGTCCGTCCATCTGGGAGTTTGCTTCTGGAAGTTCGATCCTGACTCTTTATCGTGGGATATGGATATAACTTGGGAATCAAGTTATCTAGATTTAGAATTCTCCCAATCTCTTTTGAACGAATTTCCTTATCTCTGCATCTTATCTTTGGCTTTTATCCTCATCTGCAAGAGTTTAGGGTTGGGTAGAAGTCTATCCTTCCCTCATCTTTGATATTTGCAACTTTAGCCCTTGTGTATTCGCACTTTGACAATTGATATTTGCACTTTTGCACTTGGGCTTCAAATATGGGCTTTTGGGCTCTTTTTAGGCTTTAATTCTTTCTTTTTATTATTTCGAGGCCTACACACAATAAATCACAAAATATTAATAAATGTACAGAATTAAATGAATAAATATGAAAATGTGATGGTAAATGTTATGATAAAAATGCATTTTTTACTATCAATCACACCCCCACACTTATCTTTTTGCTCGTCCTCGAGTAAAAACAAAGAAAAAGAAAAATTAATCTAACCTAACTCACTTTCGTAGGAATCACGGTTGCACTTAGCATGTGCAACAAGCCGTTAAACCCCTAGGTTACCCTAGAGGACGAGTGTTATCTCGTGAGGGTTTTCAGCGGATTACACCCACAAAATCCATAAAAAAGAAAAATATTTGAAATACTTTTGAAAAGACTAAGTAATCTATAAGTTTTTAGGATCCTCATTTTTATTCATTCTTAAACTTAGTCTTGATAAAGTAAATTGTTTTCATTTTTAAGTAAGGATCAAAATTGAATTTTGTGTATAGTCTTTTTCGTTACCAAAAATCATATGAATCCTTATGAATTTTTACTAGGAATTCCTTGACTTGGACTCTCATGCCTCTTTATTTTTTTTCTCTTTTTTTTTAAATATGTATAACTCATCTAATTTTCTTTCGTGTAAGCATCAAGGCTTCTTGAGGCCCTCATACCTAACAATTGACTATTAGATGTGTTAATACATATATATTATTTCTTAGTTTTCTTAGGCTTTCTAATCCACCCATGTAACGAACTTAAAGTCGATGACTCCCAAACCGGATGGCTTTAGGGCAGCAGGTGAGAAAATACCCCGCGGACTCAAATTCGAGTGAACTAGGCCCCAAAACTAAGGACTTTATTTTATTTACTCACCTTTAGGCATGAATACTTATGCTTCATGAGGCACATGTATCTAGCTTAATTGGTGAAATTTTTTTTTTTTTAGGATATATTTTTTTTATGAGGCACAAGGGTCGTTGTCTTAGAATCCTAGATATGCATTAGGTATGCAAATTTCATTAAGGTAAAAATCAAGACTAACTACTTATTCAATTTCTCCTCCTATACCTAAAAATTCAACAATTTATTTATTTTGACCAAGTTTTTAGAAATCCTAATCATGATTTTCCTAATTCTTAAGACTAACTTAGATTTCTTTCAAAAGATAAGTCAAAATATTCTCCTTTTTATAAGTTTTTTTTCAGATTTTTTTTATTAGCAGATTTTTGTTAGTTTCTAACTATGTTAGTATGTTAGTAAAGCCCACCCCCACACTTATCTCATGCATTGTCCTCAATGTATGAATGAATGCATATATGCATGAAAAAGAACAAGGGAAGGTAGAAATTACCTTAAGGTGGTGGTTCCGGTGGTGGTCTAATTGGTCCACAAAATGCGGCCCAATCTACTTTTTGTGGAATTCTGGGGAACCCACCAGAAATCTTTTTTGTATAACCCACTAAAATGATGTCTGTATTAACATTTTTTAAAAATTCCACCCCATCAAATTTTCATAATTCATAATTATTTTCAGAGTCAATTGTGTCAACCGCCTTGTCCCAAAATGGAGTGTGAAAAGATGGAATGCTTGACTTGGACATGGGAAGTACGGGAATGAATACCGACTCAGGAAAGAAACTTAAATCAAGTAATGGTTCAGGAGTCGGGCTAGGTTCAGGAAGTGGGTCCAAATCAATAAGTTGAAGCTCAAGTCCACAATAATCCTCCCACAATGGAATGTGACTCAATATTGGTGATTCAAGTTCAGGAATGATAGGTGTGGGAATCAAGACTGACTCTAAAAGATTACCTAAGTCGGGTAACAAAACAGGAGTCAATAATGATTCGGGAATTTGAACTTGATCACAAATTTGAGAATCTAAGTCACATATCTCATTGGGTTCAATTTCATAAAAATGAGAACTTGCCAATTTATCTATGGGACTTTCAAAATTGCACAATTGGTCAAGTTCAATATGATCATCAAAAATGGGTGACTCAATTTCATGATGAATTGGAACAGATCCAATGTTGACTCGGGAAAAGTGAAATCAGGTGGAGACACCGGAGTCATTATTGAATCAGGAAATAAAATTGAATCACCGAGTGGAAGATCATGATCATATTCATGTTCAAGTTCTATTTCAGGAAAGGAAAAACTTGCCAAGTTATCAAAATTTGAAGTTTCGGCAAGTTCACATGATGGTACTGAATTAGAATTAGAATCTTGTTGTCCAAAGCAACTTGGTTCGTCGGCTCTAAGAGAGTGGTCTGTGATATCAGAAATGGCCGAACGGTGAGAACGTAAGGATTGAACCATCAGATCTATGTCACGATCACGGGCTAATCTAGCCTGAGTCATGGCTGCAAGCATCCTTTCATAGTCGATAGGTGCATCATGCTGTGATTGGACTTGAAAAGATGAAGTGTAATCATGATGAAGTTGTGAGTCGGTGGACTCACGCATAATCATGTCTGCGATTGATGGTAATTTTTGCTTGGACTCGTGCATACTTATCATTTCCCCGATAGATGGTATTCTATTCTGAATGGGTGGATCAGAGTATGACTCTTGGGAATATTGTGGACAAGGTGGAAACGGAGGACAAGTCGGTTGAAAATTGGACTCGGGGGAATCGAAACCCCATGAACTCTGTGAAGAGTTGAAAGTATGAAAATTATGGTCATAAGATGGGGGGTATGGGTTATAATTATTCGGATAAGACCATTCCGGCACACTAGGTTGGTCAAAGTTGTGATATGTCGGGTTGGTAATATCCGAAAAAGAATTAGGTGTGTAATATGGATTAAAGTTGGAAAAGTTATTATATGACATATCACACAAACACAAACAAAAGAAAAAGAAAACAAATAAGCAAACAAAAAAAGAAAAAATTCTAACCTAAGTTAGGGTAGACCTATGACCTAGACGACTCCTAACTGGTTAGACTGTCCATGGGAGGTAGGGTGTAGACTTTGACCACAAGTTAATCAGCCAGGTCAGGGCAAGAGTGGTGGGAGGTTTTCCGTCAAAGACGTTCCTTAATTAAATAACCACCAATCTTCGGGCTTTCGGCCCTCAATCCCTTTCCTAGACACTGATTTGGCAGGAGTCAACTTCCAGTACCGTTCCCCCTTAGGATAATCTCCTAATTGAGTCCGAGATGTCCCTAGGGCCAACGTCTACTAATTTTTAGTTAGGCTTGGGTTAGTGAGTGCTTGGATATGATTTTTGGGCTAAGGAAGGGTGATGAAATCCCCACCTTATCTTGTTAATGGGTTATGCCCTTAAAATAAATTTGTGCAAGTGTACAAAATATGTAAATAAGATTCACTCAAAGCATCAACCAAGAGATTAGTCCTATTCTACATGCAATGCAAACGTACCTTGCTCCAACACTCTTCAACAGTAAAATAAAATAATTGAAAAGATACGTGCCTAATATGCAAATGTCTAATCAATTTTTAGCTTTAACAACAATTAATTTACTATTGAATTAATTAGCAGTATACAGGTTTATCACAGAACAAAATTAACAGAGCAGAAAACGGTATTTGCAATTTGCAGAAACCTGCAAAAATTTGGATCAGTAGTTCTCAACTGTTGCCGCGGATCCGCGGCTATTGCCGCGTTTTCGCGGCAAACCAGTAGTCTCTGTTGCTCTGCCTTCGAGGGCAGAGGCTCAGAGTTGCAATATGTCCAATTCTGCTGTTGTATTTCTGTTCTCCAAACCTGCAGACAGAAAAAGAATAAAAGAATTAGTTAAATTTTTTTTTTATTTAAAGAAAAACTTACCGTCCCTCCCCGGCAACGGCGCCAAAATTTTGATTGAGTTTTTACCTGCACACAAAATAAATAATATTAGATTTAGAACAAGTTGTGCAAGGTTCTCAATTCTAATCCGCGGTAGCAAGGCTATGCGGGTCGTGATCCTCAGGGAGGGACTAGCGATAGAAGCGTTTGTAAGTTCTACTCTAAAAATTTTCTTTTTTTTTAGTTATTAAAAGAAAATAAGAAAATATTAGTTAGTTTAGAAGGAAAGCGGTATTTACAATGGGTCGGAAAAAGATAGAGTTAGTAGATGGTAGTTTATTCTACAAAAATAAAAGAAAAGAAAAGAAAAGAGAAGAAAGAAACACTAACCTTGGTTGAAGAATAACATGAAATCTTAACACTTTCTACCTTGCTTTGGAGGCATGAACGCATAAAGCATAGGATTGATCTCAGTCCCCTGTTCGCATTAGATCATCAAGCATTGGCAAGCATGAATTGATACGTACCTTGAGGAGGAGAATATCTCCATGAAATATCGTTGGCTCTCGCTAAGACTCGTTATACTCGTGCTTCAGAAATCACTTGCATGCTCATATACAATCAACATAGATCAAAGAGAAAAAGAAAAGAAAACAAAAAGAAAAGTAAAACATAAGAACAATGAACAAAAGAAAAGATTACCTTTATTAATCAGTACAATGGCAGAGAAGAGGAAGGTACATCAGTGTCACGCTCAACATAAGCCTCTCTCTCTCTCTTGAAAATAAAAAGAAAAACCTAATTACAAAAGAAGAAAACCTAATTTTGGCCATGTACTGCGCTGGACGCTCTGTACGTTGCACTGCAGGGGGTATTTATAGGTGCAGAAGGCTGTAGAGTCCTGGATAAGATCATACACGAATGTCGTTCCCTGACGTCACCCAATTTGCCGCGGAAACGCGGCTAGGGCCGCGTTTCCGCGACACTACAGTGTCTGTTGGCCACGCGCTTTGGCGCGTGGCCTCTCCTGGTCTGTCCATCTGGGCGTTTGCTTCTGGAAGTTCGATCCTGGCTCTTTATCGTGGGATATGGATATAACTTGGGAATCAAGTTATCTAGATTTAGAATTCTCCCAATCTCTTTTGAACGAATTTCCTTATCTCTGCATCTTATCTTTGGCTTTTATCCTCATCTGCAAGAGTTTAGGGTTGGGTAGAAGTCTATCCTTCCCTCATCTTAATATTTGCAACTTTAGCCCTTGTGTATTCGCACTTTGACAATTGATATTTGCACTTTTGCACTTGGGCTTCAAATATAGGCTTTTGGGCTCTTTTTAGGCTTTAATTCTTTCTTTTTATTATTTCGAGGCCTGCACACAATAAATCACAAAATATTAATAAATATGCAGAATTAAATGAATAAATATGAAAATGTGATGGTAAATGTTATGATAAAAATGCATTTTTCACTACCAATCAGGCCCAATCATTAAGGAGATGAAGAGAAATGAGCCCAAAAACCCACCAGAATTCTGAATTAAATCAGAATAAATTCGCACTCACTAAATCAGGGCAAAATCAAGAGGTTGAAAACGGTTGAGAAGAATCCTCTCAGAATCGATCGGTTAAAGCCAAGAATCCAAGGCCATTTCGTCAAAATCTGGGACTCCAACGAAGAAACCAACAAAGGATAAATATAAAAGAAACTCCCAGGCTGACCCACCAACAGGGTGTGGCCACCTGGCCACAAGCCGCCTTTCCGCGGCTTTGTTGGGAGTTAGGGGAAGCGTTTGCTTCCCCGACCTCCCCGGGATCCTGCATACTAGTATTTTGGCCTATAAAAGGCCATTCTTTGTGCTGAAATGGGACGACCATGCAGATTAGGATTTAGACTATTTTTCCATTTCTTAGTTTAGGTTTATGTTTTTCTTTTTCATGTAATTGTAATTTTCATTTATGTAAATAAGAGGAGATCAGACTTTCATCGAAGAACAAGAAGGAAGCTAGAGCTGGAGTGACACCGGTGTAAGATGAATTTCTTTTCTTTGATTGTTATGAGATCGAATCAATGTTTTCTCTTTGTATGTAGTTTCTTTTAGTCTTCTTCTTCTTTTCTACTTTACCTTTCTTTTTGGTACAACTGTCTTCCAAGTGAGTCTAAAGCATCGAAAGAGCCTTGCCTTTGCGAGTGCCACCGATAGCTCATGACGATGGAATTGTGAGTCTCTCTGTATCATTTCATGCTTGCGTATCTTGATGATGTAATGTGGAAGAGACCAAAATTCTACTCTTATGGGCTATGCACTGATTGCCTCCAATTCAAGGTAACATCGTAGCTAAGAACTCAAGGTAAGCTTTGGTGAAAAGAAGGTAAGTTTTTATTTCCTTTCTTTCATTTCTGTAAATTATATCACCACCTCTTCCAACTCTTTTCCTCCGCTTCATTTGTACATATTCGCTTCATTGTTTTCTGATTTTTCCACCTTCTTCATCTTCCATTTTCTTCTAACTTTAATATAACTTTCTTTTTCATTTTCATAACTAAAAATAGAGAAGAACCTTCGTTTGATTTTCTTAAAAGATTTCAATACAAAGAACTGTAACGCTTCCATCGCAAACCCTCCTTGTGGATCACGACCCGCATAACCACTTGTTACAGCGGAAGAATTGAGCACTTGCACAAGTTTATTATTAGATCTGAAATTTTGTATTTTGTGTGCAGGTTTTACCTCAATCAATGATCATTTCCTACCTTTTGAGGCAGCTTGATTTTGATTTATCCTCTATGAGACCCTCAGAACCCTCTGTGAACATAAACAGTACCCTCCTGAAGAGGATGCGTGCTGGGATGCGTCATCCTGCTCCCCAGCAGCAGCCTATTCTTCCTACTTCTCATGTTCCAGGTTCCTCCTCTGCTTCGGGATCATCCATCCCTTCTGATCTCCAGTCCTTTATATCCTCTGAGTTACGAGAGCACCGAGCTCAGTTATCTGCTGAGTTGCTGGAGCATCGTACCCAGATTTCAGCTGAGATCCAGCAGCATGATTCTCAGATTTTCACAGAGATTGCTGCTCATCGTGAGGAGATGGACTCACGCTACCATGGGCTTCGCAATGATATGAGCTACTTTGCTGATTCCATGCGTTACGTGGATTTGCAATTTGGCACATTCTATGTGAAGCATGATATGCGAGCTCCGGATCCCATACCTTATGCTCGACCACTTCCTTCTGCCGGACCTCCATTTTCGGTCAGGGCTGCAGCTCCTCCAGCACCACAGCCAGCTGTTGCAGCTGTCGAGTCTGAGGAGGAGGCATCAGATGAGGACGAGGATGCTGAGGAGGATGGCTCAGAGGAGGAGGCTTCTGGTTCTGGTTCCGGTTCTGATGATGATGAGGACGGATCAGAGTCAGACGATGAGTGATTTCTGTGCCCCTTTTGATGATGTCAAAAAGGGGGAGAGATATTTATGTGATCTGGGCTGTATTATTTGTTATCTTTTATTTTGGGTTGTAGTAGTTTATTTCATGGACATGTATTTGTGTTTGGACATATGTTTTATTTCATATGTATTGTGGACATGAGTTGTGTATGACATGTGATTTCTCTCTTTATATTTTTGCCTTATGTCCATTTTTATTTTTGTGGCATGTGACTCACTATCTTATATGCCTTTTAGTTATACCTGAGTATGCCATTTATACATGCATGAGTATGTCTTCATATGATTTTTTATATGTGCATGTGTTGAGGGGGAGCTTCACTTGAAGTCTCCACCCAAAATATTGGTGATAACTATATATGTTTTGTCATCATCAAAAAGGGGGAGATTGTTGGCCCAAAGGCCATTAGCCCGACATTTTGATGATAACAAACCATATTTAGTTATGTTTTTAACAATTTTATTTCAATAAGTTTCAGGTAAAAATAATAGTTGATTTGATGGCTCCAACTCAGGACTCACACTTTTGGACGCCGCAAAGGATTTGGATCCACGAGCCTAGCACAGTAGAAGAGCTCCAGGATCAAACAAAGAAGAAGACTTCAAAGACTTCAAGATTTGTATTTTCTTTTTAATTAGTAATTTTTAGATGTTTTTTTCAAAACCTAGATGATAGAGGTAGAATACTTGGGATTGTCACACACACACATTTAGTATTACTTCATGGCTTCAAAACAATTTTCATAACAAAATTTTCTAACCTAGTTTTGAAAAAACAAGTTTGGAAAAATCAGTTTTTAGAAAAACCAATTTTTCATTTTACCAAAAAGGATTTTCATCAAAAATAATGTTCAAATATTTTTGGGTGTTGATCTATGATCACACACTGTTTTATGAGACCTAGAAACCTATTTTATAAATCCTTAACCAAAATTCTTTAAACCAAAAATTTCCTTTCTTTTAGCAGACTCTGGAAAACAGACCTGACAGAGTCCGGTCGACCGACCCAGTCGACCGACGTGCACGGCTGTGTATGTGTGCACGTCGGCTGACCGCCCGGTCGACCGGGATCAATGTCAGTGCTCTCTGTTTGTTCTGGTCGACCGGATCGGTCGACCGTTAGAGAGTTCCACTCTCAGGCAGAGCTGCGGTCGACCGAGGCGGTCGACCAGACTCCCAACGGTCAGATTTATGACCGTTAGCGATCGACCGGCCCGGTCGACCGTTAGCTGTCAGAAGTTCTGACAGACTCCAACAGCTCTATTTTTCTGGACAAATTTTGTTGGGATTCCCACCCAACGCTTTTTTGAGCTGTGTAGTTTATTTTTCATCCCCTATAAATAGTGGGACACTTCTACAAACTAAATAACAAGATTTCTAAGTAAAAACAAGAGTTTTCAAAGCTTAGTCTTTTAGAAAAGATTTTCTCTTTAGCCAAAAATTTTCAAACACTTTCTTGAAGCAATCATCTACTTCTTTTAGCCATTTGCACTACACAATCCCATTGTATTACCTCTCTCATCTTGGTTATAGGATTGTGCAAAGTGAGCTTTTTGATCAAGTGTGATCATCCTTTATTCTTATGAGAAGTTGTAGAGGCATCGGCCTCAAGCGAGCGGGTGTGCTTCATAGTGTTGTGGCGACACCGAGAGATAGGACAAGTGTGTCCTTGTATTGAGGATCCAGTGGGATCACCAATAGTGAAAATCCTTCATCGTGTTGAAGGCGGGGACGTAGAGCGTGGCTCGAACCTCAGAAAAATCCTCGTGTTTGCGATTGTCCACTTTTCTCTAAACTCTATCTCTCTTTTACTTGCACCTTTATATTGCTTATCTTCTTGCAAGTTTTTATAATTGTGCTAATCATTTAAATAGTTTTTAAATTTCGCATTGTTGTCATTTTATATAGCCATCACCTATTAACCCCTTAGGTGATTTCAGAACTTATATCGCATAAATATCTTTCTTGTTTGTTTGCCTTCACCCTTTTGTTGATGATTTGACAAAAAGTGGGAGAAAAATTTAGAGAGTTTATATATGCATGCTTTTATATTATTTTTATGCATATATGTTTAGCTTATATAAGCCTACATTGAATATCTTTATATTTATTTTCTATGCATGAGTTAAAGGGGAGCTTCTGTGAAGCTTAACTTTAATCCATGCATATATAACTCCATGAGTTTTGTCATCATCAAAAAGGGGGAGATTGTTGGCCTAAAGCCCATCATTTTAGTTTTGATTATGATTAACACATGTAGTTATAGTACTAATGATCTTGTATTTATATAGTTTCAGATTTTCTATCAAGATCTTAGTCGGTGTTTATCTTCACTAAAAGATTCGAAGTCAAGTTTTGAAACTAGCACGTGTTGATTCAAGAGCTCGCGCTTCAAAGATCACATCAAGTACTCAAGATAAGTCTAACTCATTGGATCAAGGTTTAAACCAAGTGAAAATGGAAAAGAAGATTTTCAAGAGAAGAATTTCAAAACTTGAGTTTAGTTTTATAAATGTTAAGATTTTGTATTTTAGATAAAAATGTAAAGAATAGATTAGTAGTGAATTGCTCAAACTCATATACACACACACAAAATTTATATAGCGTTTTTATAAGATTAATTTTTAATTTTATAAAATACCATTTTAATTTTGATTTTCAAAGTAGATATCTTGAATAGAGTTCATCATAACAAGTTTACATGTTTTATATGTATTTTGAATTTCATCCATACACATTGATGATTTAAATGTTTAGAAAAACTTACATGTGTTTGAGTTTTTTATTTATCAAAGCTTTGTTTAGAGTTTATTGTCAAAAATATAGATATTTCATCTTATATGTGTATTAGATTATATCCATACATACTATACTTCAAAAATATTTTAATATCTTATTTTTGTATTTGGACAAGTTTTAGAAAAATCAATTTTTCATTTCAAAGTTGATTTTGAAAAATACGGGTTTCCGATTTAAGGCTGAATGTCTATATCGCAAAAATAGTTCAACTTGTTTATAATATGTATTGATTTTTGATCACACATATTTGGATTTCTAAGTATTTTAATAAACTTATTTTTGTGAATTTTATAGAGTTTTATGAGATTTTATGAGTATTTAAAAGACCAAGTTTCAATACCTAAAACCCTGCCTGAGACCACTGGCGGTCGATCGGACCAGATCTCTGTCAACTAGATGGTCGACCGATGTGCACAAGACGCGCACAAGGCTCTGGTCATTGGGTCGGTCGACCGTGCTGTCGACCGACCAGAGAGTTCACTCTCTGGTTCTCGCCTCGGTCAACCAGGCGGTCGACCGACAGGCAAATTGCCTTGGGGCGATCGACCGGCCGGTCGACCGACAACCCCTACGGTCAGAAATCTGACGGTCGGCCGGTCGACCGGGCGGTCGATCGGTAGGCCATTATGGGCCTGTTTTGAACCCCAATGGCTATATTTCTGAACCCTATAAAAAGGAGTTCTCTGGGCCAGTTTTAAACATGATTTTGGAGAAGTTTAAGAGTCAGTTTTTCCTATCTCTCTTAGGATTTTTCTCAACAAGTTTTTTGGCTAAACTTTCATATCAAAAGAGTGTTTATCAAGAGTGATTCTCTTGAGTTTTTCAAAAGCTTTTCCTTGAGTTGTTCTCTTCCAAATCTATCTTTTTTTTTACTCACACAAGCTTGAGCTTTTCATAGCCATATCTATCTTATAGGAGCTTTGTTTGTGAGGATGTTTGAGGGTGATCAAGTGTTAAGATCACCAAATGTTCCACTTTCTATTTTGAGGAGTTGTAGAGGTGCGGCCACGGCGAAACTTGTGGGTTCGTATTATGTTGTTCTTGCGGAAACAAGTGAAGGACTTGTGAGTCCAAGAGTTTTAGTGTGAGCTCGTTGTAGGTTTTGTGACACCAAGTGATCTTGCGGGATCGAGTTTAGTGAAAATCTTTCATAGTGTTGAAGGCTGGAACGTAGAGCAAGTGTGCTCGAACCTCGAAATAATTCTCTCGTGTTTGCGATTGCTCATCTCTCTCTCTCATTTGTGTTTATATATCTTGCATGCTCGTATGGTTCATTTACATATGCTAGATAAATCTTGTGCTTAATTGATATACATGCTTGAGTTTGTTTGTGTGCTCACACTAATATTCAACTAATAGAGGCATAGTGGCACCTTAACTCTTATTCTAGAGGAATCTTGAAGAGATATTCCAGAACCCTTCACCGGAAATTCGACTACACCCTTGTATTATACTTTGTGTGTTAGCTTAATAATTTTTATGTACATAAATAGTTTCTTAATTTCGCATTAGTTTGCATTAAATTAGCTTGTCACTTATTCACCCCCATCTAGGCGACCTACAATTTCAAGAAGACAGTGTCTTGTCGTGTGCGACAATGGCGTAAGCTGATCGGTCACATATATTGCATATATATTATCACATAACTATATTTATTATTTAATAAATCCTATTAATAATTCTTATTTTTAATTAATAATGTGCAAGCCCATTGCTAAAGAAGACGGAAGAGAAACGAGTCCAAAAGCCCATCAAAATTCTTATTTAATTCAGAATTAATTCGAAATCAGAAAATCAGGGCAGATCAAGGCAAATCAGAGAAGATAAAATCAGTTGAAAACTGGTTAAGATAAAACTTCACATATCAATTGGTTAAAGCCAAAGATCAAAGGCAGTTTCGTCAAAATCCCGGACCTATATTGAAAATTCAGCTGAAGATAAACGAAAATCGAGGAACCAGAGACGTGTGCCCCCGGGTGTGGCCACCTGGCCACACCCAGACCGCAAAAATGCGGCCAAAGCCGTGTTTTCGCGGCTTTGTTGAGGAAGTTGGGGGAGCGTTTTCTCCCCCTATCTTCGTACGCTCTCCCCCGTTTAGTTTCGCCTATAAATACTGGGTTTTTAGAGGCTACAGGGAGCGAGCAAGCAAAGATAGATTTTAGGCCAGTTTTTTATTCTTTTTAGTGTAGGTTTTTGTTGGCCCAAAAGCCCATCACTCTAGTTTTGATGATGATCAACTCATGTAGTTATTGTACTAATGATCTTGTGTTTAATTAGTGACAGATTTATGATCAAGATCTTAGTAGGTGCATAGCTCAACAAAGGATAAAATGTCAAAGTTTGGAGCTAGCATGGTGTGATCCAAAGAGCTTTTGGATCATGTTGGACCAAGTCAAGAAGATGAGAAGGCTTCAAGTGAAGACTTCAAGAAGATGAAGACTTGTGTCTAGGTATAAGATTTTGTTTTTGTTTTAGTTAAAATGTAAAGGATAGAATAGTTGGTAGATTGTTCAAGTAATATCACACACACACACTCTTGATTTAATTGTCTTTTCATAAAAGAATTTTCAGTTTAGAAAAGACTATCATTTTGGTTCTTGGTATTTCTTATATACATATCTTTAACCAAAACCATGTTTAGAGCTTAATGTCAAAAACATAGATATTTCATCTTGATTGTATAGTGGATCATATCCATACACACTATACCTTAAAATGAATTACAATATCTTGTTTTTATATTTGGTGATGTTTTGAAAAAATAAGTTTTGGAAAAATCAAGTTTGGAAAATACAAGTTTTCATTTGAGCCAATATGTTCCTACTTACAAAAATAGTCCAATATTTTATAACATGCCTTGATTTTGTGCAAGCATGTTTATTTATCAAAGTATGTTGGTAAAACTATTTTTGTAGATTTTCTAAGTATTTATGGGATTTTATTTGAACTAAAAAGACCAAGTATTAAATCCCAGTTTATGTGTTTCAGGCTTCAGCGGCCGACCGCGACGGTCGACCGGTGATTAGACGAGAAAGGTGTATGTAAATGTGTCGATGTATCCCTTTCTTATCTCCGCTATAGCATAAGGCTATACCGAGTCGATTCTCAGGGAGAGCTAGCGATGGAAGCGTTACGAATCGAAGTGAAGAAATGTAAACGAGAATTCTTCTCTTGCTTATAAAAATAGTGAATCAAATGAAAAAGAAACTAAAGAAAGGATGGATATGTTCATGATGGAAATAGTCGGAAAAGAAATCAAGATTGGGATTTGGTATTCACAAGAAAAGGAAAGAAGACTTGTAAAAGAATAGATGGAAGAAAACCATGACTAGCTTACCTTGCTAACTTGCCAAGACTTACTAGACTCCTTGATAGCGAATGCGTGCCTCATGTTGTCACTCCATTGGCTTGGATTCGTCTCGCGTGTTGATCTAATTACTTTCTCATTTGAAGAATGGGTGGTTTAACCCATCGGAGAAGAGAAGACCAAACAACTTGCAAGATGAAATAAAGCAATCACCCATGAGTTAGTGAAGATGGCAAGGCTAGTGGTTAGCTAGTACATGGAGAAAAATTAGCTAAAAGCCATTAGAGAAGTAAAACAAAGCATGAAGTAAATTGCAAGGAATTAAAGAAAGCAATAAAGAAAGCACATAAAGAAAGCAAGTAAACTAGAACCAAGCTCAAGTAGAGGAAGGAGAATGGATCAATCCTTGTTGCTTCAAGTTGTCACCCTTGATTACACAAGCTCTCTCTCTCACAATCTCTCTCTTTTACAATGAATTCTAGGGAAGAAGAAGAGGGATCTAAAGAACTAAACCTAGAGAAAAACTAAACAAAATTACAACAACTAATGATTTTTCCTCTCTTCTCCATTCAGTCTTTGCTCGCAGGTCCAGGTGAAGTATTTATAGGCCCCAGGTGAAGGATCCAGAAGCTAGTTTGTTGGCGCAAAATCCGGATCTCAACAGACTCCAAACTGCCGCTGGCGCGCGGCAAGGCGCGGCAAGGCTGTGGCCGTTGGCTAACAGCTTTCTGGTACAAAGTTGTTACAAGTTTGTTAGCCACGTGGACCTTCTGGAATCTGGAGTTGTTGTGTGGATCTCTCTGGATTCTGGATTAGATTTGGGCTTTATCTTGGCTTTGAATTTAATCACTTTAATTAGTGCTAATTAAAGTGATTATTGGGCTTTCTCTTCATTAGAGTGTGTACCTGCAAATATATAGAGAAGATTAGTAAAAATCATGTATTTATTGACTAAATGCATGGGAATTATGTGGTAAAATATGCAACATTGGTTACCAATCACACCCCCACACTTATTCTTTTGCTCGTCCCGAGCAAAACAAAGAAAAGAAAAGAAAATCCTAACTACCAATTTTATTACACCACTTTCGCAGGTGACGCGATTGCACTGAGCATGTGCAACAAGCCGTTAAACCTCTAGGTTACCCTAGAGGAGGAGTGTTGTCTCCTGAGGGTTTTCAGCGGATTACACCCACAAAATCCATAAAGAAAGAAGACAAATGTTAGTATTTTGAAAACGCATTTTGAAAGAGAGACAAGTTTACGAACTATTTTTGCAAAAATATAAGTGATCCTAGGTCATAAGTCCACCTATAATCATTCTTCCTTAAACTTAGTCTCCATGCAAGATCTTGTTTTCAATTAAGGTAAGAATTCAAAATTGGATTGAATATTTTATCTTTCATAAAACCTAGATAATATGCACACCGTGCTCTGTGAAAATTTCTGGGATTTCAACTCTAACCATCAAGCCATTTATTTATTTATTTATTTTTCTTTTCTTTTTTTTCTTCCCTTAGTTTTCTTAGGCTTTCTAGTTCACCCATGTAGCGAGCCTATAACCGATGACTCCCAAACCAGATGGTTCTAGGGCACCAGATGAGAAAACATCCCTCGGGTTAAAGGACTCGAGTGAAAAAGGCCACAAAACTAAAGGGGATTATTTATAATCACCGTTAGGCGTGAATAATCATGCTTCTTGAGGCACAATTATCCAGCTTAATAAGTGAGATCACCGTTAGGCGTGAGTAACCATGCTTCTTGAGGCATAGTTATCCAGCTTAATAAGTGATCTATTATTTATATATATATTTTTATTATATTTTTTTTCTTTTTTTTTTATTTATATGGCATTTTTGGTCTTTGTCTCCATCCCAAGAAATGTGTAAGTGTAAGTGCATATTATCTAAGGCAAAAAATTCAAGATAAAAATATCTCACCAATTTTACTTACTTAGCCTATAATCTCAAACAAGATCTATTATTTCAACTAGGTTTAAGATGTCATAATTAAGGCTTTCTTAATTCCTAAGATACATCTTAATTTCTTAAAAATAGATCAAAACTTTGTCTCTTATTTCAAAAAGTTTTTTTTTATTTTATTTCTAAAAGAAAAGATAAAATCTAAAAAGAAAGTGAAAAATCTAGAAAAAGGATAAAATCTAAAAATAAAATGGAAGACCTAAAAAAAAATGTAAATCCTATAAAGAAAATAAAAAGTCCTATGTTAGTACATACCCCCCCATACCTATCCCATGCATTGTCCTCAATATATGCAAGATAAAAATGATGCATGAAATAGGTAAGGTAAAAAGTCACTCCCTCCTCCTCTTTGGACCCGCAGTAGTACTGGGTCCTGCCGACTGTGTCCTCCTCAACGTCGCCTCAATATCATCTAACCTGGAGGATAACCTGGATGATTCCTCCTCCACCTTCTTCCTCAACCTCACCTGACCTCTAAAAATCTTCTTCATGCCCTTCCAGATGGAGGACATGAAGGCATGTGTATCACGTGGGGGGTCCTGCCTCCAAAACTCAGGTTCATCCTCGGCATCAAAACTCTCCTCAGATGAGGACTCTACCGGAACATCCTCGGTTTGGACTGTAGGTGTCCAGACCGCATGCAAACAACTATTGTACGCACTGGTAGGTCTCTCGGGTGCAACAAATACTCTATCGAATGAATCAAAAATACTGTCTGGTAGGAAAGTCCTACACAAATGTGTAATCAGGATGGGGTGAGAGTATTTGGCACCTCGTGTGCGTGAAGAGTTAGCGATAAGTGCATGGAAGATGACCTTGTTCAAACAAACCGAGTGTTGACGAGTCATTAAATCATGTATAATTTGCAACACTGGTCTGTTGAAAGAGGAGGTGTGGTCAAGCCCTAAAATATTGCGTTGGATCCATCGTCCAATGCAATGAACATTTCTAAACATCGTACTGGCTTTGAGCCCACGATCCTGCTCAGTACAACGAGCTCCCATAACAGTCATATAATCAATCAAAGGGAGAGGCTCGCTGTGTTGTGTGACGATTGGGACAGAAGTGATTTCCTCAAGAAGAGGAAGCGTGATAAACAAGTCTCCAGTGGGCATGTGTACAGTGAACTGGTACATGTGTGGATCAATCGATGCTTGGTCAAGATGCGTGTAAAACATTGTCACTAGTTCGGGACAATAAAATGCATCGGTCTCAGTGTTGTCGTATACTAACGTGTACCAATTCCTAGCTCTAATTCTTTCTAAAAATACATGCCCATAACCATTCACATCACACAAAATCCGCCCAAAATCTTTCTCAACAAAAATTGCAGGTGCCATAATATGAATCAAGATCGAAGCAGTAAAAAGGAAGAGATTTGAATTCGAACCACCCCCAGATTACGTGGGGGGAATAAAATCGATCTCTGTTGTGGGTGCAGGGAACTCTGGAGGAAGATATAGCACCAGATCGGCCACCAGTGCTTCCGATCGACTGGTGCAGAAATTTTCTGTGCACAGGAAACGTCAGGGTTGCCGCGTTTGCGCGGCTGGGGCGGCGGATCCGCGGCAGAGTGAAGAGATCTGGGGAGAAGAAAATTGCAGAGGCTGCGCTTTTGAGAGGAGATTGGGGATCTGAAGAGAGTTTCTCGTGTGAGGGCTGAAGTGTGGGGTAGAGGAATATTTATAGGAGGGAGAAAAGTTAGGTTTCCAAAATTATCCCTAGGTCAAAGATTTAATTACAACCCTAGGTCAAAGGATTTTGAATGTGAATGGAATCCTAGGGAAGAGAGAGAATCCTAGGAATTTAGAAAGAATTTGAATTTGGAAAGTGTGGGAACTCCTTTTAAGCATAAAAGTCCCTCCTTTATTTCTATTTATTTTTTTTTATTTTTTTATTTATTTTCTAAATTCTATGTTAGTAAATCCTATGTTAGTAAAAAAAAAAAAATTACCTTAAGGTGGTGGTTCCGGTGGTGGTCGGATTGGTCCACGGAACATGGCCCAATCAATTTTACGTTGGGTTTTCAGGAACCCACCAAAAATCTCAATAATATGACCCACAAGAATGATGTGTGCATGGATGATTTTTATTATGTACATGACCCCATCTAATTTCCAAATTTTTAAAATAATTTCTGAGTTAAATTCATCAACTACCTTGTCCCAAAATGGAATATGAAATGATAGAACGGTTGACTTGGACTCGGAAAGGAACACCGACTCAGGGAAGTGAATGAAGTCAAGTAAAGGTTCAGGAGTCGGAATGGATTCAGGAACTAGGTCCAAGTCAAGAAAATGAAGCTCAAGTCCACATTCAGTTTCCCATGATGGAATGTGACTATCTAAGATTAGTGATTCAAGTTCAGGAGGGTTGGGAATCAAAACTGACTCTAAAATGTTACTCAAATTGGGTAACAAAACAGGAATCATTAATGATTCAGGTATTTGAACTAAATCACAAACTTGAGGGTTAAAATCACATTCCTCATTGAGTTCAATTCCACAAAAATGAGAACTTGCAAATTTGTCAATTGTATCTTCAGAAGTGTAGAATTGGGCAAGTTCAATATGATCCTCATAAAATATTGGTGATTCAATTTCACAATGGATAGGTACTGGATTCAATTCTGACTTTGGAAATGGATTGAAATCAGGTAAGGATATGGAAGTCATGATTGAATCAGGAAGTAGAGTTGAATCATCTGGTGAAAGTTCAGGATCATAATCATGTTCAAGTTCAATTTCAGGGAAAGGAAAACTTGCCAAAATGTCAATTGGATCTGAAGTTTGGACAAGTTCATTTGTAGGAGATGAAAAACTTGCCAAAATGTCAATGGAATCTGAAGTTTGGACAAGTTCAGGTGGGTGTGCTGAAATTGAATCTTGATTTCCAAAACAACATGACTCTTTGGCTGAATGGTTAGTGACATTAGAAATAGGATGAGAATGAAGAGTTTGGATCATCAAATCTATGTCACGGTTACGATCATTTCGAACATGAGTCAGGAATTCAAGCATCTTTTCACAATTCATTGGTTCATCATTTTGTTGAAAAGATGAAGAATTGTTTTGGAATTGGTGATGAAATTGTGAGTCAAAACTGTGTGGTGATGGAAAAGTGGACTCACACAAGAGATCTTTACTCGTTTCCAAGGCAAATGGTTGTTCATTAGGAAAAGGTGGAAGTGAGTAAGACTCTTGAAAATACTGTGGAATTGGAGGGGCAAATGTTTCTTGAAGTTGTTGCTCGACCCTTTGAAGATTAGCTTCTATACTCCTGAGTAACTCAGATTTTTCTTCAATTGGTGGTTCAGAAAAAGGAGTATATGAAGCGGATTCTGGAAATGAATATTGTGGATATTGTGGACTCGGTGAATATGGTGGACAAGGAGGTTGATAGTTAAACTCGGGGGACTGGAATCCCCAATTACTCGGTGAAGAGTTGAAATTATTATGGAAATTATAGTTATTAGATGGGGGGTATGGGTCATATTGATTTGGATAAGGCCAACCCGGTGTATTTGATTGGTGCATATTATAAAACACCGGGTTGGAATTATCCGAATATGGAGATGGTGTGAAATATGGATTATTATTAGGATGGAAAGAATTGTAATTGTAAGCCATATCACACAATCAAATACAAACAAACAAACAAACAAACAAACAAAAGAAAGAAAAATTCTAACCTAAGTTAGGGTAGACTTAGGACCTAGACGACTCCTAACTGATAGACTGTCCACGGGAGGTTCAGTGCAGACTCTAACCACAAGCTAATCAGCCAGGGAAGGGTAAGGTTGGTGGGAGGTTTTCCGTCCGGAGACGTTCCTTAATTAAGTAACCAGCAACCTTCGGACTTTCGGCCCTCAACCCCTTTCCTAGACACTGATTTTGCAAGAGTTAAATTCCAACACTTTTCCCCCTTAGGATAATCTCCTAAATGAGTCCGAGATGTCCCTAGGGCCAACGTCTATTTTTTTATTAAATTAGGCTTGGGTTAGTGAGTGCTTGGGAAAATGATTTTCGGGCTAAGGAAAGGGTAATGAACTCCCCACCTTATCTTATTTACGGGTTATGCCCTTAAAATTGATTTGTACAAGTGTACAAGAAATATAACAAGGATTCACTCAAAGCATGAAAATCAAGCAAGAGATGATTCCTAGTCTATATGCAATGCAAAACGTACCTTGCCTCCAGCACTCTTCAACAGTAAAAGTAAAGAATTGAAAGACACGTGCCTAAAAATGCAAATGTCTAATCAATTTTAACGTTAACAACCAATTTTTTACTGTTGATTAAATTAGCAGATATCAGGTGAAGCAAACAGGATTTAGAATATAGCAGCAGCTGTATTTTGCAGAGAAGCAATCCCTGCAGAAAAATTGTGAGTAGTCAACTCAGTTCTGCCGCAGAACCGCGGCTTTTGCCGTGGGAACGCGGCAAAACTGAGGGATCCTGGTCTCTGCTTTCGAGAGCAGAGGCCCAGGTCCACTTATATGTCACAGCTATGCAAGGTTTTGTGTTTCTTCAACTTGTAACCTGCAACAGAGAAGAAAATTCGTTTAGATTCTCACTTTAAAGAAAATCCGTTGCTCTCCCCGGCAACGGCGCCAAAAATTTGATTAGACGAGAAAGGTGTATGTAAATGTGTTCGATGTATCCTTTCTTATCTCCGCTATAGCATAAGGCTATACCGAGTCGATTCTCAGGGAGAGCTAGCGATGGAAGCGTTACGAATCGAAGTGAAGAAATGTAAACGAGAATTCTTCTCTTGCTTATAAAAATAGTGAATCAAATGAAAAAGAAACTAAAGAAAGGATGGATATGTTCATGATGGAAATAGTCGGAAAAGAAATCAAGATTGGGATTTGGTATTCACAAGAAAAGGAAAGAAGACTTGTAAAAGAATAGATGGAAGAAAACCATGACTAGCTTACCTTGCTAACTTGCCAAGACTTACTAGACTCCTTGATAGCGAATGCGTGCCTCATGTTGTCACTCCATTGGCTTGGATTCGTCTCGCGTGTTGATCTAATTACTTTCTCATTTGAAGAATGGGTGGTTTAACCCATCGGAGAAGAGAAGACCATACAACTTGCAAGATGAAATAAAGCAATCACCCATGAGTTAGTGAAGATGGCAAGGCTAGTGGTTAGCTAGTACATGGAGAAAAATTAGCTAAAAGCCATTAGAGAAGTAAAACAAAGCATGAAGTAAATTGCAAGGAATTAAAGAAAGCAATAAAGAAAGCACATAAAGAAAGCAAGTAAACTAGAACCAAGCTCAAGTAGAGGAAGGAGAATGGATCAATCCTTGTTGCTTCAAGTTGTCACCCTTGATTACACAAGCTCTCTCTCTCACAATCTCTCTCTTTTACAATGAATTCTAGGGAAGAAGAAGAGGGATCTAAAGAACTAAACCTAGAGAAAAACTAAACAAAATTACAACAACTAATGATTTTTCCTCTCTTCTCCATTCAGTCTTTGCTCGCAGGTCCAGGTGAAGTATTTATAGGCCCCAGGTGAAGGATCCAGAAGCTAGTTTGTTGGCGCAAAATCCGGATCTCAACAGACTCCAAACTGCCGCTGGCGCGCGGCAAGGCGCGGCAAGGCTGTGGCCGTTGGCTAACAGCTTTCTGGTACAAAGTTGTTACAAGTTTGTTAGCCACGTGGACCTTCTGGAATCTGGAGTTGTTGTGTGGATCTCTCTGGATTCTGGATTAGATTTGGGCTTTATCTTGGCTTTGAATTTAATCACTTTAATTAGTGCTAATTAAAGTGATTATTGGGCTTTCTCTTCATTAGAGTGTGTACCTGCAAATATATAGAGAAGATTAGTAAAAATCATGTATTTATTGACTAAATGCATGGGAATTATGTGGTAAAATATGCAACATTGGTTACCAATCAACCGGCGCTGAAGTCGGCCGACCGAGTGGTCGACCGACGTGCACAGACGTGCACGCCTAGACCTGGCAGATGGCCGGTCGACCGAGCGGTCGACCGGGACTGAGAGCAGAGCTCTCGGTTTATTTCGGTTGACCGACCGATCGACCGGAGGCTCCAACGGTCGGATTTTTGACCGTTGGCGGTCGACCGCGTAGTCGACCGACAGGTCTGACAGAACCCCAACGGCTAGTTTTTGACAGCCTATATGTTTGGGGGTTTGGTCATTGTTTTTCACCAAGATTTTTGGAGACTTTTAGAGCCAGTTTTTCCCATTCTTTTCAGAGAGTTTTCTCCACATATTTGAGGGCAAATATTTCCAATCAAAAGGAAAGTTTTATCAAGAGTGTTAAAAGAGATTTCTTGAGTTTTTCACCATAGTTCTCATCCTTGTTTTCTTACACCACACTTGAGCTATCCATTGCTATATTCATCCTATAGGTGTGTTGTAGTGAGTTTGTTTTTAGGTGATCAAAGTGTTGTGATCACCAAAGACTTTTCTTTGTTACTTTGAGGAGGCGGACAAGTGTGTTCGCGGTGGTTTCAAGTTCGGGTGCGAACTTGTTGGTTTGAGGTGCGGCCTCGGCGAGCTAGTGAGCTTGCGTCTGTACGGGACTAGAGAGTCCGAGGGATTGTAGGTGTTGTGGCACCGGGGAGAGATCCATTGGGATCTTGCATAGTGGAAATCCTTCGTGTGTCGAAGGCGGGGATGTAGAGCAAGTGTGCTCGAACCTCGAAACAAACCCTTGTGTTTGCGATTGCTCATTCTCTCTCTATCTCTTTATATCTTGCATTCCTTTATTGTCTATCTTTGTATGCATGATATACTTGTGTGCTTAATTTGACATACTTGCTTGGGATTGTTTGCTAACACTTGTATTCAACCAAGAGAGCCAACGCGGCACCTCAACCCATTCAAGGGGAATCTAGAGGAGTTAGTCCAGAGCCCTTCACGGGGAATTCAGCTACACTCTTGTGTTATACATAGTGTTTAGTGTAAAAGTTTAATTTGGTCATAATAGTTTTTAATTCTGCATTATTTGGCATTAAGTGACCATTAGATTAGCCATCACCTATTCACCCCCCCTCTAGGTGAATTACAATTGGTATCAGAGCTAGTGCTCTTGATTTGGGTCTAACAACCTAGAGTTAAAGATCCTCTTTTTAGGCTAATCACTATTTTTGTACACGCACCGTGGATTTCATGTCACCACCCACTTATGACATTCTTAACATCCAAATTTGGAAGGTTAAGATGTCTTTGTACCTCAAAGCCTTAGGTTATCATGTTTATCTTGCCATCACTAATAATGATTATTGTTTAAATCATAAGAATCTTGAGGCTAATACATAAGCCCTAAATGCTTTGAAGAATACCCTAAATGATGATTACTTATTTAGGGTTGCTAACATTAATTCGGTTTTGTAGCTTGGAACATCATCACCTCCCTCGGCGAAAAGGATCTATACTATGCCGGGAGCGATTCGGACGTTGGAAGCGACACCTCCAACGTGTGCTATATGGTCCAAAGGGATAACCCCCTTGAGGTAACTACCGAATCCGAGATAGAAGATGATAACATGTCATATGATGAGCTCACTTCATTTTGCCAATTTTGCTTGAAAAATATGACATGTTAAGAAAAGATAATAAAAAGATGAAAAAGAAATTTGATTGCATGCTTAATGAAAATGATTCATTTAGAACTAAGGTTGCATGCTTAGAAAAAGAAAATAATGTTTTGAAAAATGAAAATATTTCCTTGATGTCCAAATTAAATGATTTATGTGAAGGAAACACTACTTTGAAAAATGATATTGCCTTGGTGGAAAAACAAAAGGAAATTGTTTTTTAAGAAAATAAGTCTTTAAAAAGAAAATTTTGTGAAAAAGAAAAAGACTTTGTTTCTAAAAAGAAAAAGAAAAATGATTCTTTATCTCATCATGCTTTACATGCCACCACTAATGAGATTAAGAATTTGAAAAATAAAATGGATAATTTGAGTTCAACTTTGAACTCTTGTGCATTCAATCACACTAGATTGGAGTCTATGTTTTCAAAGAAACAAACTCCACCCATTCATGCACATCATCATGCTTATGTTGCACACCATGATCACACACACACACACATAAGCATACTAAGGTGTACATATGTACACATTGTGGCCGCAAAGGCCATTTAGCAAAGTTTTGTTATGATAAGATTAATTCTTTAAATTTTGCTAAGAAAGATTTTTGGGTGCCTTACAAGACTAACCCCCAAGGACCCAAGAAAATATGGGTACCAAAACCCCTACCTTGTGTATTTGATGTAGGTGAGGGATCTCTCAAAACGTGAGAGATTTGGTGCCTTGATGGTGGGTGCAATTGAACTAAAAGGACACATATTTGGAGCACCACTATCAAGGGAGTTTTTGGTGGGATGACCACCATATTTGGAGCTTCGGAGTTGGTAACAATCTCTAAACTCCTATTTCATTTATGTTCATACTTATTCATTTATAATATTCATAGCATGTTCATGTTTTATGATTTAATGTGCTTCATGTGATATTTGCATGCTTAGATGTAGAATGAGTCAAACTTACATTTATACATTTACAAATAGTGAAATACAATTGATTCATATATGATTGAACTTCATGCTCATTTGTATCCACTTTATGCATATGTATAAACTAGTTTTGATGATTCTTTCATTTATACATGTGTTGCCAATTTTCATGTTTTACTTCATGTATATGTATTATTAATTCAAATCTAATAAATATACATGTATACCCGTGAGTCTCTTGCTTTCATACAAATACATTTAATAGACTCTTTTACATTTAGGATATGTATGCATATTGTTAGATTTGGATAAACCATACATATACCTAGAAGTTTTGCTTTTAAAATAAAAAAATTGTATTTTCATGATTTGTTTTAATAAAATGAGATTCATGTTTGATTTGAGCTTCAATGACTATTTTATAAAAAAAAATATGCTATTTACATAATCGTTTAACACTCATTTTTTTGTTAAAATCATTTTTGAGCCTTATAGACCATGAGTGCTTAAATTTTTGTGTATCTAGTTATGTTTTATGAAAAACATATGATTTGATGTATTTGAAGGATCTTTAACTAGTTGTTCAAAAACTATTTTATACTAGTTATTTATTCTTCAATTAGTTTATAAGATATTCACATGATCCTACTTTTTTTCAATCACATGGATAAAATTCTTTGGTGTTCACAATATTTGTTATGAATTATGATTTGAATATTAGTTTAAATGTTAGTATTCGTTAACACTAGGATTTATACTTGCACATGTAGTAGGACACAAATAAATCTATATATGGTTAGGTTTGATTGCTTATTTGTGCCTATTAGGTGTGCTAGTATAGCCTAAGTTTTGATGATCCATAAATTTTTAAACTTGTATTCCCATTTTAGATTTGTGTTATGATCATGTGCTTTCATTTCATGTATATGTTTATTTCGCCAAACTTTAAGATATACATGTATACCTCTTGAGTCATTTGCCTTTCATGCAAATCTATATATATGGACTCAATTGTGTTTAGGGATATGTACGTATACTTCTTGTGTTGTCAAAACATACATATACCTTGAAATATAATTTTTAATAAAATAAAAAAAATTTTGTGGTGATCTTCATGTTTTCAAAATTTATGATAATTTTCATATTGTTTCATTTAAAGGAATATTGAGCTTGATTGCCATTTTCATGATGCCATGATTCCACATAACACTAGTGCACTCAATTCTTTTGAATATTTTCTCATGAGTATGGTTTCATGAGTTTTATATGGACTATATAGATATTAGAGTGTTTTAGTGCCATGTGATTTACACATATTTCATGAAAAATATTTTTATTTATTCCTTGATTGAAGGATTCCGTACTAGTTTTTAAACATTTTCATTTAACTAGTTCGAGTTCTTCATGTAGTAGATTATATGTTATATACACTTAAGCTTATTTTTAAATTGGTATCATTGGACATTTTCTATTGGTATCAATATGAACTTTCTTTGTATATACTCATATTTTGTCTTCCCATATATGTATGTATCAATTTTAATTGGTATACTCATTTTTCATACATATATATGATAGTTTTGTGCTTGAGTTAAAATGGACTTATATTTTTAAGCACAAAGTTTTTGTATATGCTAAGCTTAATTCAAATTTCTATTGGTAATTCTTAAATAAGCTTATGCATTGTGTTTTAAAATTGTGTATTGAAGATAACTCAAAATTTGTTTTAATATCAAAATTCAAAATTTGTTTTATTGAGAGAATTCAAAATTTTGTGTTATAGGAAATATTCAAAAATTTTGATTTGTATTGCCTATATGCAAGGGGAGCTTAACATCTCCTCCACATATAGATTCATGTTGAGTGTGTCTTGTATTGAAGAGCTTGATAACTCTTCTTTATGTGATACACGTGTGTAGGGGGAGCTTCACATCTCCTCTTATGCATTACATAATATGTGTTATGTGAATTTGGGCTTATCATCCCTTCTTCATGTAATGCACATGTGTAGGGAAGCTAACTTAGCGTCTTCCTCTTCATGAATGTATATCGCATATAAACTTTTATTGATTGATTTGTTTTAACCCCTATTGATCTATTTGTTTATGACAAAAATGGGGAGAAAAATTTGATAATTTGTTTTTACTTTGGACCCTTTGTTAATGATTGACAAAAAGGGGGAGAAGTATTTGTGAGATATATGCATGTGTTTCCTTACTTAAGGGGGAGAAGTATTTGTCTTCCTTGCTTAAGGGGGAGTAAGATTTATATTTATGCATATATGTTTTGTTTTGCAAATAGGAGAAAAAGATTTGATTTATTGTTAGCATGTTTTAGTTTTATTTCCTTACATTTGCATACATATTCATATGCTTCATGATCATATCTATTATCTATTTGCTATGCATGAGTTAAGGGGGAGCTTCCTTGAAGCTTTACTTTAATCCATGCATATATAACACCATGAGTTTTGTCATCATCAAAAAGGGGGAGATTGTTGGCCCAAAGGCCCATCACTCTAGTTTTGATGATGATCAACTCATGTAGTTATTGTACTAATGATCTTGTATTTAATTAGTGACAGATTTATGATCAAGATCTTAGTAGGTGCATAGCTCAACAAAGGATAAAATGTCAAAGTTTGGAGCTAGCATGGTGTGATCCAAAGAGCTTTTGGATCATGTTGGACCAAGTCAAGAAGATGAGAAGGCTTCAAGTGAAGACTTCAAGAAGATGAAGACTTGTGTCTAGGTATAAGATTTTGTTTTTGTTTTAGTTAAAATGTAAAGGATAGAATAGTTGGTAGATTGCTCAAGTAATATCATACACACACTCTTGATTTAATTGTCTTTTCATAAAAGAATTTTCAGTTTAGAAAAGACTATCATTTTGGTTCTTGGTGTTTCTTATATACATATCTTTAACCAAAATCATGTTTAGAGCTTAATGTCAAAAATATAGATATTTCATCTTGATTGTGTAGTGGACCATATCCATACACACTATACCTTAAAATGAATTATAATATCTTGTTTTTGTATTTGGTGATGTTTTGGAAAAAATAAGTTTTGAAAAAATCAAGTTTGGAAAATACAAGTTTTCATTTGAGCCAATATGTTCCTACTTACAAAAATAGTCCAATCTTTTATAACATGCCTTGATTTTGTGCAAGCATGTTTGTTTATCAAAGTATGTTGGTAAAACTATTTTTGTAGATTTTTTAAGTATTTATGGGATTTTATTTGAACTAAAAAGACCAAGTATTAAATCCCAGTTTTTGTGTTTCAGGCTTTAGCGGCCGACTGCGACGGTCGACCGACGCTGAAGTCGGCTGATCGGGTGGTCGACCGACGTGCACAGACGTGCACGCCTAGACCTGGCAGCCGATCGACCGAGCGGTTGACCGAGACTGAGAGCAGAGCTCTCAGTTTATTCCAGTCGACCGACCGGTCGACCGGAGGCTCCAACGGTCGGATTTTTGACCATTGGCGGTCGACCGCGCGGTCGACCGACAGGTCTTGCAGAACCCCAACGGCTAGTTTTTGACAGCCTATATATTTGGGGGTTTGGTCATTATTTTTCACCAAGATTTTTGGATACTTTTAGAGCCAGTTTTTCCCATTCTTTTCAAAGAGTTTTCTCCACATATTTGAGGGCAAATATTTCTAATCAAAAGGAAAGTTTTATCAAGATTGTTAAAAGAGATTTCTTAAGTTTTTCACCATAGTTCTCATCCTTGTTTTCTCACACCACACTTGAGCTATCCATTGCTATATTCATCCTATAGGTGTGTTGTAGTGAGTTTGTTTTTAGGTGATCAAAGTGTTGTGATCACCAAAGACTTTTCTTTGTTACTTTGAGGAGGCGGACAAGTGTGTTCGCGGTGGTTTCAAGTTCGGGTGCAAACTTGTTGGTTTGAGGTGCGGCCTCGGCGAGCTAGTGAGCTTGCTTGTGTACGGGACTAGAGAGTCCGAGGGATTGTAGGTGTTGCGGCACCGGGGAGAGATCCATTGGGATCTTGCATAGTGGAAATCCTTCGTGTGTCGAAGGCGGGGATGTAGAGCAAGTGTGCTCGAATCTCGAAACAAACCCTTGTGTTTGCGATTGCTCATTCTCACTCTCTCTATCTCCTTTATATCTTGCATTCCTTTATTGTCTATCTTTGTATGCATGATATACTTGTGTGCTTAATTTGACATACTTGCTTAGGATTGTTTGCTAACACTTGTATTCAACCAAGAGAGCCAACGCGGCACCTCAACCCATTCAAGGGGAATCTAGAGGAGTTAGTCCAGAGCCTTTCACGGGGAATTCGGCTACACTCTTGTGTTATACATAGTGTTTAGTGTAAAAGTTTAATTTGGTCATAATAGTTTTTAATTCCACATTATTTATCATTAAGTGACTATTAGATTAGCCATCACCTATTCACCCCCCCTCTAGGTGAATTATAGTTTTTATTTTTCTTTTCATGTAATTTTCAGTTTTCTTTATGTACTGAGAGGAGAGACGAGTTTCTTGGAGGAATGAGAGCAAGGTTGTACTGAGGGTGACACCAATATAAGTAAGTCTTTTCTTTCATTGTTATTTGAATCGAATCGAAGTTTCTTTTTCTTCTTTACTCTTATTTTCCTTTACTTTCCTATGATGTGTTGCAATCCAAAATCTGATAGCCTCGAGACTGCTTCACCATTGCAAGTGCCTTTGATGGCCTATAGTGATGAACAACCATTCTTTTGTTAGTTTAGCTTGTCCTTTTATTTATAGTGTAGATCGGGAATGGGGAAAATCCTACACGTCATGCTTGATCGCCTTCAAAGACCAGGTAAGTCGTATCTACGGATCCGAGATATATGAGCACTGAAGAGGTAAGTAATTTTTAGGTTTAACTTTCTTTCTTTTCTTTTAACTTTTAGTTTAGATCACCAACACCACAATCTCCCAACTCTTTTATCACTCTTTTCAATTTTTTATTTATATCCATTTTCTATTTTCTCTACCTTCTCAATCATCCACTTTCTTCCTAACTTAGCTTTAACCTATTTTCTTTTTCTTTTAAAGAACTAAAAGAAGATCTTTAACCATTGATTGTAACTTAAAAGAGAACTTTCTAAAAAAGCTTCCATCGCTAGTCCCTCCTTATGGATCATGACCCACATAGCCACTTGCTATAGCGAAAGTATTGAGTACTTGTATATTCTATTTTTAAGTTTTGAAATTCTGTATTTTCTGTGTGCAGGTTCCAAAACTCAATCAAATTTTGGTCCCTACCTGAAGAAAGGACCTTTTGAGGAGGAGTGACATCCATCAGGGTTGCAGTAATAACGGTTCCAGAGGAAGAAGTAATTTTTTTTACTTTGAAGTCATTTGACAGCGATGATCTTTGAAGAAGATTGCAGAAAGCATTAAAATTTTGGGTTCTTTTGAAGACTCCAGAACTTTGAAAGTTCTTCAAATACGGGCCTGAGAAAGAAGACAGTTAAAACGAATGACTATCAAGAGACCCTTAGCCTTTTTATAGGTTCTCCAATGACCTTAATTAGTGACGTGAACCTCAAAGCCCTTCTTAAAAGCCCCTTAATGACCTTAATTCGCGGCGCAAATTTCAAATCTAGTTTGCGTAAGACACGTGTCTAATACACTATTCTAGTTTAAGGGACATTCGCGCTCGAAAACTCTCAGTGACCTATGGGTCCCATGCCATACCCGTGTTCTGCTCATTAACTTAAAACTGCGTTTACAAATCAAACGTGAACCAGCGAGATCCGCGTCTACTGTTCAACTTTAACAGAAGTTTTGAAACTTCAAAAAGAAGTTAAGAGACGATATCTTTAGTGTTCTAATGGCGAAAGCCATTTAACTTACTAGAAATTGGGGCTTCCTAAGAAGAAGAACCACCCATAGTGGTCGGCGCAGCGGCGACACTCGAAGAAGCAACGGTTTGCTTGGGTTTTGAAGCCATCTCGATGGTGAAATCTTCGAACAAGATTGGAAAAAGCTCGGACTTTATGGGTTCTGAGAAAACTTAAGAGCTTTTTAATTTTCAGACGCAGGTCTGATCGAAGATGATGAACAATCAAAATGAATTGACTATTGAAAGACCCGGGTCTTTTAAAGGCCTTTTAGAGGCCGAGATACTCGGCGCGAATCTCGAGCTCGATCTGAGCTAGACACGCGTCTGACGCGGTACTCGCGTCCGCGTCTGAAAGCATCTAACGCGATCTTCGCATTTTAAACTGAGAATCGCATCTCGACAGTAATTGAGAGCCGCGTCTCAATAGGAATTGAGAGCCGCGTTTCTACGACAATTGAGAGCCGCGTCTCTACATAAACTAAGTGTCGCATCTCAACTCCATTGAAGCTCGTGTCTGCATGACAATTGCATTTATGAGGGCTGTGTTCTCTCACATACAAGGAATATGTCTCTGCTTCTGCATTCAGTTCAACAGTACACTAGTAAAAGTAATCGACAACTCTACCGGTTCAATAGTACACAGACAAATAAACCAGAGCTCATGGTAAGTGCTAAACTGAGTTTCTAAGATACTTGTGACAATCTTCCCTGAAGGCTTCAAACAGTTCAACAACACACTTACGAAGACCAGAATCCAGACATGATCAAGCTCAAAACATCTCGAAAGATTGCCAGTCCAATCGCGGAGAGTCTGAAATCAACATGATGTCCAAAGTATTCCGAAATCCGTCCTAGTCAACCACGGAGTATCGAAAAACTTTGGAGGGGGTTCTGTAGGCTGTCTAAAAATCATTAAAGATACGTCATCAGACATGAACCTCCCAACGTAAAGGTCACGTTTCAATTGAAACGTGGGCTTCCCGTCCAAGAAGAAATGTAGATTTTAGATGCAGATTAAAGGAACCCTCGTCTTACTTCAAACACGAGTCTGGACAACTTCGCGTCTTATTTTAAGTGTAGGTCTGAACAATTCTGCGCTCTACTTCAGACGCGAGTCTGAGTAATTTCGCATTCTGACTGAGATGCAGGTTTAAGCCCGCGTCTATACAAACGCGAGGTCTGCATCCAGTGCGAGACCCACATTTCTGTTATAACTGAGCCCTATTACTGGGTCAATTAACTACCCAATAATGTGGGAGTTAATCCCTATTATGGAGAAATTTTAGGGAACAATAATACCCCTATGACTCTTTATAAATAGCCTGAGGAGTTATGAAACAAGATAGGACTCTTTGAGCAGAGAAGAAAAAGAGAAATTCTTAAAGATTGAGAGCTGAAAATTTTCAAGCTCAAAGTTCTTGCTTTTTTCTCTTGCTTGTTCAAAAGTCCAGAGAGAGGAGAAGAAAGGGTAATCAGTGGACTCTAAACACTTAGTGTGCTAAAAACAGAGCTCCATCCTGATTGATCTTTGAGAGCATCCTGAAGAGAAGCTTGTCATTCAGTCGATCAAAAGAGAACAAAAATTACTCTCCATCGCCACACGAGAACCCCGCCTTAAAAAAAGGGAAAACCAGTTATTCTCCTCTCTTTTGTAATTGGAATCGTTCCATTGTAACTTTTCATCCACTCAAAGAAATCTTACTTTGCATCACTTTTTTGACCAAGCAGTTTGTTGGTGTTAGAATAAGGTCTAGCCGGTGTTGTTCACTTCCTTGTCTGCATCAACTGGTATTAGAGTTTCAGCTACTTTCTGACGATTTTAGGAGATGAAATGGATTGCAAAGTCTTTCTACAAGGATGGGCATTGTTGAAGCGAAGATTAGTGCTGTCAAATCAACCTTGAACAATATGGTCCAAGAACTCAAGAGATTGTCCCTCAAGATTGATGATCAAAATCTACCCGGTGGTACATACCGAACCGGGCATGATCGTTCATTAATTAATCTTCCTCCTCCACCTCCACCTTCATATCCACCACATCAACCACCATCATATCACCCATCATCTAATCTTCCTCCGCCACCTCTACCCTCACATCCACCACCGCAACCACCACTATATTACTTATCGACTAATTTTTCTCAACCACCACTACTATACACCCTTACATCTATCGACAAATGTACAACTTGTGTTGTTCAGAGATTGCAGTGCAATCAAAAGACCTCCAATACTGTGCAGCATCATAAAATCATTTATTCAAGGTGTTTGGTTAAGTACAAGGTGTACAACCTCATCATTGACACCGGAAGCTGCAAGAAAATGGTGTCTAGAGCACTTGTCGATCATTTAAAGCTGGAGATGGAACCACATCCTCATCCTTACACTATTAGCTGGATCAAGAAGGGCCCCTCCATCAAGGTAACAGATTTATGTCATGTTCCTACTTCAATTGGCAAATTCTATCAAGATACTGTTACTTGTGATGTGATTGACATGGACACATGTCATATTTCTTTTGGGGAGACTATGACATCATTATGTTAATGCTACCCACAGAAGTAAAGGAAATATCTATATGTTCAATTGGAAGGACAGAAGAATTGTTATGAGATCAATTCCACTTATTCCAAAGGAAACAAAAGAAACAAAGAAGAAATCTTCTTTAGTGGTCAAAGAAAAAGTTACTCTATCTACTAGAGTTTCAAAGAAGGTGAAACTATTATTGAAAGAGTCCAAAGAAGTGGTTCACAACGAGCTATCAGAAGATTGCCGCTTATAAGAGATATGCAACATCATACAGATCTTATTCCTAAAATCAGTCTACTGAATCTTTCAAAGCACATACCCAGGCCGGATGTTAATCAACCACCAGAAGATCCCCGTTGACAACCTAGTGAAATCATCTTGGCCTGCGGAGTCAGTATATAGTTCCCCAAAAGATGCACCAGGAATCTCGGGGAAGCAGCGGTTAAGCTGGTAGTTTGAAGCAGACAGAATGCACTTTCGAACGTAATACATGTAAGTATTACACCAGTCAGAACCCTCCAGCCGCTGTACAAAGGGGACAAAACCCTCACTCCAAGGCACCGGCGTCATCAGAGAGGGGCAGTGCATCACGTACCAAGCCATTAAGTACGTGTAGGGCAGCTCGACCCGAGGGTTGGGACGCTTCACCGTCGGCTTCCCCTCTGAGTCAACAATCGGCTTGCCATGGGAATCGACAGCCTTCCCTGCCTCGCAGAAAGTCTGGGTTAACGCCCGCAACCCGCTTTGAACGCCAGCCGCCATGGCCGGAAGAAGAGCGATGGGACTGCCATGGGCCATGAGCACCGCCGGGTACACTACATCGGCAACAATGACTTCATGTGGCAGCGTGGGCACCACACAGCGCTTCAACCATAGCATTAAGAAGCCTGCCAACAGTGCTCGATCAGAGACAGGAATCCGGGCTTGATGGTGAAAGCTTTCGAAAACCATGTCAGGTTCGAAACCATCCTCGTTCAAAACCGTGGTGTAGAAGCCTTCAGAAGCCGTAATCCTGTCGTCAATCTCCTTGTCGGAGCTGGGAGCCAGTCGGGTTACCGGATGGTTTTTCTTATTGATACTGTTAAACAAGTAGCTGGCCCAAGACAGCTGCTTGACTCCTCCCGACCTCCAAGAAGTTACTTGACCGCAAATGTGGAAGTGACATAACACCTCCCAATAAGTCTCGTACACTTGAGGAGACCCTTTCTTCATAAGGTTGAGCTCCTCAGTGGTTGGGACATATTCCTCATAGGGAGAGTCCCCTGTTGCCAGCCCCGAGACCTCATGCAACTCGTGCAGGGCAAGGCCCATCTCTCCGACCGAAGTGAAGAATGTCCCCGTCAAAGGATTGTACCGCTCCAGGACCCCGAAGAAGTTCTGAGAACTCGGCGGGTTACCATACTGTACGGCCCTGACTGCCTGGTACAGATCCGTTTGCTCCAACAAGTCCCTAAGGTCGGTAAGGACGAAGCTCACCATCCTGCCCCACCAATACTTCTCGGTGGAATGAACCCACCCGGGCGAACGGAACTCAACCGAAAAATCACCCTCCACTTTCATGAACGCGTTGAGGAAAGTGGTGCCAAGTTTTGGTGTTTCTCCAACTGGGGGCTCAGTCCTGAGCGACCCGGGGAACAGGCCGAGAACCGCCCTATCATGACTATCATGACGGTATACCCTTTTGGAGCCTAAGTCACCAAGGGTAATCTCAGGGACATATCGGGAAAGGTCCCATTTCATCTTCTGAGGGATGGACGTGTGCTGGAGATAAGACAGCGGGTACATCCTCTCCATGTCCAGAAGAAAGAATCTTCTACCCCCTATCTGGCGGAGCCATTTATAAGTTCCGTCATACATGGAATAGCCGCCTTCGCCGACATGGTCTCCAAAGAAGAAGGCAGGCTTCTCCAGCGGAATGCGAGCATCCGTTGTGAATGCTGCGTCAGTCATAAGCTCCCGAAAAGTTATCATGTCAACATTGGAGAGCCTTTTCTTGCGCTCCTGCGACCTGTCAGCAGTCACAGGTACAGTCCTTTGCAGCGCAAAGATTAAATCACGGTCAGGGCCACCTACGTGCCCAAAGTGGCGCTTCTTGGAGAGTGGGGCAGAAGAGTGTAGCACTGCAAAAGAAAAAAACACTTGGTCAGACATCTTATCAAAAAAAAATTTGTGTTAAGTGTCTATAGTCCAGACGCAGAAAAGATGCTGGACGCAGAAATTATCAAAATTCCCGTCTAGACTTGAGAATCCGCGTCCAGACGCAGAAGAGACACTGGACGCAGGAATTATCAAAATCCGCGTCCAAACCTGCAAATCCGCGTCCAGATGTGAGGCCTGCGGAATCAAGCCCGCGTTTTGAAAACCAAGACTTATGAAAAATCTCTAAGTACTTGGGCTCAGGTGCAAGATTCATAAAAAAACAGCACCTGATGTCATAGAACGCAAGGATCAAGTCCGCGTCCGAACCCTTCACAATTAGAAATATTCTAAGTGAAGAATCCGAAATGCAGGACTCACTGGCACCGGGTCATCAAACCCGCGCCTTGGTTATCAACTCAGAGACCGCGTCTGAGACCGCGCCTGAGAATCAAACACGGTTTATATTCTGTGTTGACGGTTCTCCTCAAAAAAAAAGTTTTTTTTTTAGGGGTTCCATGAACTTCCACCATTAATGGTGAAGGTTAAGCCTAAGCGGCATTATACCTGGGAAGAGGACTTCCTGCGCGGAGGAACCGCCCCTCTGCGCCTCGGCGACGGCTGCCTTTGAGGATGATGCGGTTGGCTTGGCCTTGGTTGCCATTGGTGATCAAGAATCCGATGAAGGAGAAATGAAAAGTGATGAACAAAAATCCTTTTTCTAAAAACCCTAACAGATGCGCTCGGAGAAGAAGAGATACCTCTCTGACTGTTGCCATTTATAGGCACAAAGATTTGCAAAGATACGCGGCGCGTGGCTCGATTAGCTCTACAGCGAGTCATCGCTTGACGCGTGGAACAGATCATTTAATGAACCGGGAAGTCCGCGCGCCAAAAGGTGATGTCCCGACGGTTCCCCAGAACAAGTGGCGGTGCACTCATGACATGGCACGGATTCGCACTCAACAGGGGCGCCTCTTTGATGGACGTGCCCTGTCAGCACAGCCATAGTCGCGTCCAGAAAGTCGCGTCCTTACTTAAAAGGATGCGTCTCTCCGAAGTTCGCGTCCTTCCAATCCGGCCTAGCATCGCGTCTGCCCAATCGAATATCAGTCGCGTTTTCCATTTCCAAAAGGCGCACCCCATGAAAGTCGCGTCTGTAAAGCAGTACTATCTTTGCTCTTCAAAAAGAACTGGCGTTCAGTCCTTGCTTCTGCAAATCAGTTTCAACAGTACACTGGCACAAGCAGACGATCATCCACTCCTGGCTAAAAGCGCGTCCATGACAGACTAAAAGCAATCGGGGAGGTTTAGACTGTGTATCTAGACACTCAACACGATCAACTCTGGTGGCCTCAAAGAGTTCAACAGTACACTCACGAAGACCAACTCCAGATAAGATCAAACCTGGAGCATTAACAGTCCAGTCATAAAGGCGAATTCAGCTAGAGTCCAAAGTATTTCGAAATCCGTCCCAGTTAACTGCGGAATATCGAAAACTTTGGAGGGGGTTCTGTAGGCTGTCTAAAAATCACTAAAAGACAAGCCATTAAAAAGCAGAGTTTCAAGTTCTAGGCGCGTGGGCTCGACACTCGCGTCTCAACATCAAGGCGCGTGGGCTCGACACCCGCGTCTCAACATCAAGGCGCGTGGGCTCGACACCCGTGTCTCAACATCAAGGCGCGTGGGCTCGACACCCGCGTCTCAACATCAAGGCGCGTGGGCTCGACACCCGCGTCTCAGTTATAACCGCCCTGGTTATGGGGCCAGTCGCCGCCCACATAGCGGGGAGGTCAGCCCCTCGTTGTGGAGCGTTTTTAGGGGGCACGTTCACCCTGGAACCCCTATAAATAGCCCTGTCGCTATTGAAGAAGGGGTCGGATTTTCTTTAGTTAGACGACAACAAGACAGAGACAGGAGAAAGAGAGCTAAACTCTTCAACAAGCTCGTTGCGTACGAGTTACCCTTTGCCTACCTTCTCTTTGAGAGTTTTGATAGACAGAGCTGTGTTACTCCTTCTACCAACCAAAGAGAAGATCCCTGACGATCCCGACGGTCATCCGGTCAACGGAGAACAAGATTCACTCTCCACCGCCACACGAAGAACCCAACACTAAACAAAGGGAGGATTCAAGACTCAACATCCTCCCTCCCTTGTAATCGGAGTATTAATCCGTTGTAAACTTTCAATTGATTCAAGGAAACTTTACGCGAATTTTTCCTCTGCGAACAGGGAGTATCCATATCAGTAACAGGAAACCATCATATAACATGAATACGATAACATGGAACAAGAATACATGTAATATGAAGCCATATGACAAGAATAAAGAAACCATACATTCATGTGTAACAGTAATATGCTGAGAATCCATGTGATGATGATAACAACTAATAATGACATGCGGTAGTCCGTGCATTGGTGTATCCGTGTACCAATGAAACATATATGTGTAGCAATAATCCGTGTAACACGTCGGTGTCTCACTAACATACCATAACAGTGGTCAGTGTATAAGGTAAATGTAATGTGATAATAGTGATCAGTGTCTCCTATAATACCATGTCCAGTGTACTTACAGTATCCGTGTCATGACGATGCCAGTACATGAAATAACGGTATCTAACATTCCTATCTAGTGATATGGTATCGAGTACCGTGGATTAGTATACATGTGATGATCGTTATCTAACTGTGATATACTACAGGAAATAATAGTGTCCAAGAATATGGTGAACTAGTGGCCCGGGTGTCACTGGCTGTACAGGCATGATGACTGTGTCCGGGCTGTCTATGTCCGTATGTCTTGTTAGTCCGTATGTCTTGTTATTATTATATTAAATCAGGAACTACCTAAAAATCCTCGAGGTTATGCCTATTACAATGACTGTCCAATCATGACCAGTGAATAATTAATAGTTACCGTCTTTTTATTTATAATCAAGATATATCAATCAAAGTCACTAAACATGTTAAAATATAATTTATAAAAGAAAAACACTCACTAACTAGCCATGGGAAGGTAGCTCTCGTTCCCACGATCGCAACGGATCCAGAATCGTCCAAATCGGAGTCCGGATGCTCCTATTATCGCCCGACTACGAAATCATACAAAAAGGGTTAATTATGTAAATAAAATATTAAATGCAAATACTGAAATGTTCAGGGGGTTTTCTGCAAATATACCTTTATTGGGTTCGGATGCGGGTTTGGCTCCTAACGGGTCGGGTCCAGATCCAATACCCACACCCGTTTAACTTAAGTGAAGTGGGTATCGGGTTTACGGGTTTCTGGGTTTAAACTTTAACCCAATAATGGGTTAATGGGTTTGGGTTAAACCCAAACCCACAAAGGGTGAAAAAGAGGAGCAGCGGCAGTAGCTTGTGCTGCTGCTGCGCAGCTTGCGCGGCCGGCCTGCCGGCGGCGATCCCGGCCGCCAGCGGCGGTCAGCCCAAGAGAGAGAAAGGGGAGAGAAAGAGAGAGAGGGAAAGTGAATGGAAAAGAAAAGGAAAAAGAAGAAAAGAAAGAAACAGAGGAAGAAGAAGAAGAAGAAGAAGGAGAAAGAGAAAGGAAAAAGGAGAAAGATGGGGGTGGCCGGCTTGGGGGGCGCGGCGGCCGGCGGCGGCGACCGGCGACGTCGGCCGGCTGGGGTGCGGCCGCCGGCGGCGCCTGGCCGCTGGCATGGTCAGCCCCCCTCCTGTAGGGTGGTCTGCACAAGGAGAGAGGGAGAGAGATAGTGAGAGAGAGAGAGAGAAAGTTAGAGTTTGGAGAGAGAGAGAGATTAAAGAGATAGAGAGGTTTAGAGAGAGATTTTTGAAAAAGAGAGAGGGATTGTATTTAGGGAGGAGAGAGGGGTGTGAAGTCGGTTGGGTTTAGGCGGTGATGATGGAAGCTTTGAGAAGAAGGGAGAAGAAAAGAAAGAAAAAGAAAGATTTTAAAAATTTTAATATTTTATTATTATATTGGCTCAATATTCGATCAGCTCCGAACGGTGCCCAAAAATTACAGAAAATAGAGAATATTAACCTGAGACGGAATATGAAGACGGTTTGAAGAAATTCAATCCGGTTTGCAAATTAAAAATCCCGGAAGCTGTCACCAGTATCGGCGACACCGGTTTGGCCCGATTTTCGATAAATTCAGAAAAATCCCCAAAAATACCCTAGCGTCGGTCATATGATTCTAAAATATAAGGTGAAAGCAGAATCGTAAAATACAACTCCGTTTGTGAAATAAAAATCGTAAAGCCGATTATCGGTATCGTCGACACCGACTACGGAGATTTTCCAAAATAATCCAGAAAAATTCCAGAAAATCCTGAAAAATCTAAAATATTAGAAAATGATTTTTGAAACTGAAATCGGCTCAATCCGACTACCAGAAAGGTCAAATCAATTTCTACGACGTATCGCGTCCCGATACTGTGATACGTACACCGGGAAACAGGGGGTTACATTTCTCCCCACCTTACAAAAATTGCGTCCTCGCAATTTCCATTCAGGTGTGAGAACAATATTTTCAACCCCAAAGCCGACGTGTTACGGGTCCACGACACTTCCGCTGCGCACTCTGATATCTATAAGGAACTCGGAATGGAGAAGTATTGTAGTGAACGAATACTAACGGGTTGGAAGCAATAAGATGCAAGGAAAGCGAGAAGGAAATCGGATGTTCTGGTCGACAACTGGAAAGAAGGAAGGAATACAAACAAGTCAAGGAATGAATCGTCAAGGTCATAGTATTCTTGTACTCGTTGCTGGAATCCCCAAATTCAGATACAGATCAGTTAATCTGAACCTGATTGTACTGTTGGTAAGAGCCCACGAATTAACCCAGGTGGTTATCCACACCAGGTGTGAACCTAGGCTCTGATACCACCCCGATCCCGCAGGTACGGGGACGTTATGGCGACGTACATACGCGAGGTGAAAACACACTCACGAGTACGTTAAGCCTCAGTACAGGATATAACTTCCATATACACATGAGTTCCAGCATGAAATAAGTACAAGAATACCTGCAGAAGAGGTTAGCGATCATAACATATATGAAAAAGATGGACAAATAATATAACAGAAATAAATCACTAAGATACCTATGAATAGTCCCGATGAGGAATCTCCCATGTGACTCCAAAGCACTCTCTGAAGCTACGGTAACTCGGATCTCCAACCTGAGCATGCAAACCCAGGGTCGTCAGAAAGCGACCTAGTGAGTGGTAAAATGAAGGAGGCAGTAATAAATACAATAGTAATACAAGCACGATAATAAGATCTAATACAAGATGTGATAATAGTGATACCATATAATACGCATATACGAAGCGGTAGAAATATATAAACATGTTATCTTTTAATACCATCACTACCTAGCCGGTTACCATCGGGTCATGTCTATAGTCGTGTCCAGGTTATATCATAAATAATGTTATCTAGTGGTGACGTAATGAACATGCTAGTGGTGACGTGATAGAAGTAAACATGCAGATGTGCGTATGCAAGATACCCATAATACGATGTTGTGCATAAACAGAAATGAATACAGGAAACATAATATATGCAATGCAACATGAACATGAGTAGGATGCCACCACAGAAAGTATAACATGTACCGGTATAGTAACAAAATATACATGTAACAGGATATCAGATAAAATCAGGGACAGTAACTGGATAGCATACATGTATCAAGTAAGTCATGTCTTTTATACAATATTAGAAATCAGTACCACCCGGTATTTTAATCACTCTCTTCCAGTGTCCCATACCACTGGCCGTTCCTACTGGAGCCCGCACTCCAGTCGAACCCATCCGGACATGGCCTACGGGTACCATTATCCAAACGAGAGAGTGATCAAATAACAAGTGTTCCCGACGTCACTATTGTGTATACTGTTTTATTATGTTAATTGGAAACCCATGGTCGAGGAGTTCTTATCGGGTTGGTGTATCCCTTGAATATCCGGGATCACGGCCTTAAACAAACCCCTGGCTGCTAAGACTAGGGCCCTCCGCTAAGAGGGGAGCATGAATCAAGTAACAAGAGCTCATGGAGCAATTGGTAGGTAGCACTACCGTCCCCTGCAGTGGGAGAACAATATGGATCCAGTACATCACCCGATAAGATCTAATCAACCGTCAAGTCTCCCCCATACCCAAGTTAGCTTTATGATCTGATATGTCAAGTATACAATGTAACAAGAACAAATATAGTACAAGATACGGGTACCATGATAACTGGACCAGAGCTCTGTTGATAGCATAGAACAATATAACGGGAAACGGGAACAATATATCGGGAACAATATAACGGAAACAATATAACAGGAACAATATAACGGGATCAATAGATGTGGAAGTCCACATATCGCATATCAACAGCTCTCATATCTAGTAACGGGAGTATCCATATCAGTAACAGGAAACCATCATATAACATGAATACGATAACATGGAACAAGAATACATGTAATATGAACGGGAGGCCATATGACAAGAATAAAGAAACCATACATTCATGTGTAACAGTAATATGCCGAGAATCCATGTGATGATGATAACAACTAATAATGACATGCGGTAGTCCGTGCATTGGTGTATCCGTGTACCAATGAAACATATATGTGTAGCAATAATCCGTGTAACACGTCGGTGTCTCACTAACATACCATAACAGTGGTCAGTGTATAAGGTAAATGTAATGTGATAACAGTGATCAGTGTCTCCTATAATACCATGTCCAGTGTACTTACAGTATCCGTGTCATGACGATGCCAGTACATGAAATAACGGTATCCAACATTCCTATCTAGTGATATGGTATCGAGTACCGTGGATTAGTATACATGTGATGATCGTTATCTAACTGTGATATACTACAGGAAATAATAAGTGTCCAAGAATATGGTGAACTAGTGGCCCGGGTGTCACTGGCTGTACAGGCATGATGACTGTGTACGGGCTGTCTATGTCCGTATATCTTGTTAGTCCGTATGTCTTGTTATTATTATATTAAATCAGGAACTACCTAACAATCCTCGACGTTATGCCTATTACAATGACTGTCCAATCATGACCAGTGAATAATTAATAGTTACCATCTTTTTATATATAATCAAGATATATCAATCAAAGTCACTAAACATGATAAAATATAATTTATAAAAGAAAAACACTCACTAACTAGCCATGGGAAGGTAGCTCTCGTTCCCACGATCGCAACGGATCCAGAATCGTCCAAATCGTAGTCCGGATGCTCCTGTTATCGCCCGACTACGAAATCATACAAAAAGGGTTAATTATGTAAATAAAATATTAAATGCAAATACTGAAATGTTCAGGGGGTTTTCTGCAAATATACCTTTATTGGGTTCGGATGCGGGTTTGGCTCCTAACGGGTCGGGTCCAGATCCAATACCCACACCCGTTTAACTTAAGTGAAGTGGGTATCGGGTTTACGGGTTTCTGGGTTTAAACTTTAACCCAATAATGGGTTAATGGGTTTGGGTTAAACCCAAACCCACAAAGGGTGAAAAAGAGGAGCAGCGGCAGCAGCTTGTGCTGCTGCTGCGTAGCTTGCGCGGCCGGCTGGCCAGCCCAGCTGGCCGGCGGCAGTCAGCCCAAGAGAGAGAAAGGGAGAGAAAGAGAGAGATGGAAAGTGAATGGAAAAGAAAAGGAAAAAGAAGAAAAGAAAGAAACAGAGGAAGAAGAAGAAGAAGGATAAGGAGAAAAAGAAAAGAAAAAGGAGAAGGATGGGGGTGGCCGGCTTGGGGGGCGCGGCGGCCGGCGACGGCGACCGGCGACGTCGGCCGGCTGGGGTGCGGCCGCCGGCGGCGCCTGGCCACTGGCATGGTCAGCCCCCCTCCTGTAGGGTGGTCTGCACAAGGAGAGAGGGAGAGAGAGTGAGAGAGAGAGAGTTAGAGAGAGTTTGGAGAGAGAGAGAGAGATTAAAGAGATAGAGAGGTTTAGAGAGAGATTTTTGAAAGAGAGAGAGAGGGATTGTATTTAGGGAGGAGAGAGGGGTGTGAAGTCGGTTGGGTTTAGGCGGTGATGATGGAAGCTTTGAGAAGAAGGGAGAAGAAAAGAAAGAAAAAGAAAGATTTAAAAAAAATTTAATATTTTATTATTATATTGGCTTAATATTCGACCAGCTCCGAACGGTGCCCAAAAATTACAAAAAAATAGAGAATATGAAGACTGTTTGAAGAAATTCAATCCGATTTGCAAATTAAAAATCCCGGAAGCTGTCGCCGGTATCGGGCGACACTGGTTTGGCCCGATTTTCGATAAATTCAGAAAAATCCCCAAAAATACCCTAGCGTCGGTCATATGATTCTAAGATATAAGGTGAAATTAGAATCGTAAAATATAACTCCGTTTGTGAAATAAAAATCGTAAAGCCGATTATCGGTATCGGTCGACACCGCCTACGGAGATTTTTCAAAATAATACAGAAAAATTCCAGAAAATCCTGAAAAATCTAAAATATTAGAAAATGATTTTTGAAACTGAAATCGACTCAATCCGACTACCAGAAAGGTCAAATCAATTTCTACGACGTATCGCGTCCCGATACTGTAATACGTACACCGGGAAACAGGGGGTTACATGCTCTATGATTTGAATGCGTATGTAGTTTATCATTTGCACTACTGGAAGCCGCCTAGCTCAAGAATCTAGCTATTAGATAACTCCGCACAATTTGAACTGACATATCCATATCTGACAGAATATTACAATAGTTGACAAAAAATCAGATATGGTGGATAAATTCGGAATAAGGTGGACATCATTGCAAAGAATGTGGACAAAAATGTATAGAAGGTGGACAATTATTATATAAAGTCGACAGAGTAGAGGAAAATGTGGACATAAAATAATAGATAGTGGTAATAAAACACGTACCTTATTTCAGAAAAGAATGTGTTTGCCTAATTTTCTCATTGATACGACACAAGCAACTGATGTCCCCGTTCTGACTTCTCCTTGAGTTTGTATACTTCTTTCTTGTAATCTTGAACATTGTACTTGTAAGGTGCCCGCTCTAAAGGTTTAGCAAATTTTTGTAAATTTGTAAAATTAAAATCAAGTTTTTACAAGCTTTCTTGTAACTATCCATGTGATGGAGCACACATTGGGAGTGCAACACATCGAAAAAATGCTAGCCAACTAAATGTAATATCCCTTTTCTGAATCGGAGATGAAAACTAGTTAGTGGGGGTGGAGAATAAGACTCAGCTACCACTCATAAAATATTTTCCTCAATCCCTGAAGAAATCAATCCCAATTCCCCTCGTCTTCAATGTCGCACACGCAAAAATCCAGCGGGAATAGTCTGTTGTCGTTGTCGTAAATGGTAGTTGCCAAAAGTGTATATTTGTAACGATCCTTCAGAAAAATACCATGCAAAGACATTAGAGGTCTATAGGCGGCCCGGAAACCTTCAATTCAAGCACCATAAGAAACAAAGAGCCTTTTGAACCAGCCATTTGCAACATCAATAGAAATGAAACTACTAGGATTCGTCTCCAATACCTCTGCTCGTACCTGCACGGGAGACAATTACTGCTATTACAGCCATGTGGATGTAAAAGTTGGACATAATATAGAAAATATGGACATAATATAGAAAAAGTAGATATAATAATGTAAATATAGACATAATATAGAAAAAGTGAACATAATAACAAGAATGTAGACAAAATATAGAGATGTGGGACATAATATAGAACAGATGGATATAATATCTCAGGAAGTGGGCATAATATATTAAAAGTGGACGAAATATAAAAAAGGTAGACATACTATTTTAGAATGTGGACAGAGTATTTGTGAAGTAGAAAATAATCTCATCACTGTAGGCTATCATAAGAGTGTTATGTCAGTTCATACAAATCATTCTGCGCTAACTTTCTTCCCCCACCAAATCTTATCATACGTGAGTGTCACTTCAAATTGTGCTTTGAAATTTTTTTTAGCATCGGATGGTCTGTTGTGGGCCAAAATTTCAGTATTGACTAAAGAATAGCTGATATCCATTTCTTGGATGCTCTCTGATGCCCATCAACCTATATCTCCACCACACTTATGGACAAGATTGAAGGTTTTAATGAAAAATCTAGTGGTGTGTGTTATCAATGATGCAAGAAGCCTCCAAGTGTAACCCATTGTCTCCTTCTTTGAGCATTTAACTGTGATTCTTTTTTATCGTTTTTCACAAAATCATACACAATTTTTTTCACAATGGAGTAGTAGATCAGTGGTAACCTCATTTCTTTCATACTTTCAAATTGTTAGCCAACACTAGTAATACAATCATGCTACCAAGTAGGGATATGGATAATATCATTCACCATGTCTTCTGTTAATCACACGTGTTGGCCGTCGTTGGGACCAATAACAGAGGCACTGGTGGCCAACATATTCTCTAATTCTTGTGTACACAGTAAGATTCGATTCGACTGCAGGGAAGAAAATTAAAATTTAAAAAGTATGTAATGAAAGCATATAAATATTATGGACCAAAAACATCAGATGCTAGACACAGTACATGCATGGTGGACAAAGTAAATGTATGATGGACAAAAATCATCAGATAGTGGACAAAGTATATGTATGGTGGACAAAAAATAAATCTTTGTGGATAAACTATATAGAAGATGGACAAAAAAAATCATTGTGCACAAACTATGTAGAAGTTGGACAAAAAAAAACCTTGTGGACAAACTATTTAGATGTTGGACAAAAACAAAACATGATTTGACAAAAACATCATATAGTGTATTGTAACAGACTGCAGTGGATAAAATAATAATATTGTGGACAAAAATTGAATATTACATAAAAATCAAAGAACGAGATAATTTAACAAAAACTCTTATTTCTGGCTTGCTTGGGGGAGAATCCTAGACGTCATAGCGTCGTCACCATTAAGCCTTGCATGTACATTCACATGTGTGCAGTTATACGTCCGAAAATTCTCAAGCAAATATTCCACATCCTTATCAGTGTTGAGCCCAAAAACAATATTTAGTTGTTGTTCAAGTTTGTAAACAAGAGTTAACTTTTGTATTAGAAGATTTAGCGTATTGGATACACCATCTTGAAGGAAGAAATGCTAATTCCATCTTTCAGATTCAAAAAAGTTCCTTCACCATCAGGAGAGCTAACAACAAACATCAAAATAAAGTCATCTTCTTCTAGAAAAGATGAATAAGATTCATTTTATGATGATGAGAACATTGACATATAAAGATTGTAAGAATAGAGGAAGAAGAGAAAACAAGGAGATAGAAATGAGAGAAAAAGAAAGAGGATAAGGATCAAAAGTAGACCAACAGATTACATATGCTAGGATGAACATTTTCTCCAATTTTCGTATCACATCACTATATTTGCCTCCAAATCCACAGTGCATAGCTGATCGATCACAGATATTATATATTTGTTGCACAGTCTAATATTTATTATATAATAAACTCTGCTTTTTAATATTATTTTTATCTAAAGGATGTGCAGGCATTTACTAATGAAGAAGGAGAGAAAAATGAGCCCAATAGCCCAATTAAATTCAAAATTAAATCAAATTAAGAATTGGGGCAAATATTTAGAAGATAAGCTGAAGATCAGAGCAAATAAGAAAAGATAACACTAAATAGAAACTAGTTTAATTCAAATTTCTATAAATCCATTTGGTAAACTTGAAGATCAACAGGATATCACTAAATTTAGAATACAAATTGAAAAACAAAGTAGAGAAAAGGAGATATCCAAACGAGAGAAGCTACGCGCCCTCGGATCTGGCCAATTAGCCAAATCCCAGTCGTGCAAATACGGCAAATGTCGTGTTTGCGTGGCTTTGTTACAACAGATGGGGGAGCGTTTGCCCCCTATTTTTAGACGCTTCTACTCTCTCCATTCTACCGATAAATACCTGCAAATTCAGAGGCAAATAAGCAACACTCAGCAGAGAGTTTAGAATAGACTTTTTTGTTTAGATTTAACTTAGGTTTTTTTCCTCCTTTAATGTAATTTTTCATTTTTCTTTATGCAATTGAGATCAGAGAGAAGTTTCATGAGAGAAAGAGAAGATGGTTATGTTGAGAGTGACACCAGTTTAAGTTTTTTTCTTTCTTTCTTTTATTGTTACTCTATTTCAATTAAAGTTACATTTTTTATTCTTCTTCTTTTTGCTTTACTTGCCTCTGCGATGACGTATAAATTCAAATGAATCCTTTAGCCTCAAACCTGCCTTGCTCTTGCAAGTGCCACTTATGGTGATGGATATCTACTTCTGATTGTGTAATAGTTTAGGATTTCTTTCTTCTTGCATTTTTATTTAGTTAGACCAATTTGAAGTGGGAAAGATCCTATATGTCATGTTGTGATCGCCTTCAAGCTGAGGTAAGTCATTGCAATGGATTCAAGGGTAAGCAAGTGCTGAAGAGGTAAGTAAGTATTTCTTAATTTTCTTTCTTTATTTATTTCTTAGGTTAGAAACACTTCTTAAAATCAACTCTTTATTATTTTTTTATTCTTCTTTCCTTTAACTTAGGTTTTCTTTTCTTTTCAAAATACTAACAATATCATCTTTTCCTCTTCTACCATTAACTTCTTTTCTTTTCTTTTCTTTTCTTTTAAGAAACAAAGAAGAAAATGTTTTAATCAGATCTAGTAACTTAGAACGACTTACTTAAAAGCTTCTATTGCAGTCCCTCCTTATGGATTACAACCCGCATAGCCACTTGTTATAGTGATAGAATTGAGTAACCTTATACTTTCTATTATCAATCTTTAAACTTCTCTTTTCTGTGCACAGGTTTGACTCAATCAAATTTTAGCGTCATTGCTGGGGAGGGACGGTAAGTTTCTTCTTAAGTTTAATAACAATTAATTTATCTTCTCTATTTTTTGTGTGCAGGTGATTAGTCAGGAAACAAGCTGCTGCAGAATACATATAAATAGCTCTGAGCCTCTGCTCTAGAAAGCAGAGCCCAGAAGCTCTCAACTCTGCCGCGCAAACGCGGAAAAGCGGTGTTTCCGCGACAGTTTGAGTGGATTACTAACTTTGTTTTCGTGCAGGTAATTGAAATTCAGTGTTTTAGCTTATACAACCTGTTGTTTCTCTGTTTAGCTTACCGTACATACCTTTCTAATCTCAACAGTAAACCGTGTTTATGAATGCTAAAAAACATTTAGACTTTGCATTCTTAGGCATTTATCTATTTCGTTATATTTTTTATTACTGTTGAAGAGTGCTAGAGTAAAGATACGTGTGCATCACTTGTAGTATTAGAAAACACATTTTGGGTGATATACATTACTTAAGTATTATTTCTGCTTTATACTTGTACACTCGCATGAAAATAATTTAGGGCATATCCTTAAACAAGATAAGGTGGGGAAGTCGTTACCCTTAGGCCGAAAACCATCTCCTCACTAAACCAGCCTAACTAAAACTGAGTAAACATTGGCCCTAGGAATATCTCAGACTCATTTAGAAGATTGACCTAAGGAGAAAGTTGTTAGATTTTGACTCTTGTCAAAGGTTGGGGATCGAGAGGCGAAAACTCAAAGAACAGTAGTTTGGTATAATTAGGCCCATTGTTCAGGTACAGATACCTCCCACTGATTTTGCCCCTACCTGGTCAATTAACTTGTGGTCAGATTGCTGCAACATACCTCCGGTGGTCATTTATGTCTAAGGCCTACCCTAACTTAGGCTAGATTTTTTTTCTTGATTTTTGTTTGTGTATTTGTTTGTTTGTTTTTGACTTTTTGTGTGATATAAATTATAATTATAATTTTTCAATGCATATAGTGATCCATATTACATCCCGATCTCTTTTTCTGATAACACCAACCTGGCATTTCATAACTTTAACCAACCAAGTATGCCAGATTGATCTTAATTGAATCAATATATGCCTCAGTTCTAATATTATAAATAAAACTGGAATAATCATCTCCACTTTTTATCAAGTCAGTGGGGATACAACTCCTCTGAGTCATTTTATCAATCACCTTACAAACATTCAGTTTCGTATAGTCCTTATCAAGATCACTCAATAGAGGAAAAATCTGATTTCAAAAAGAGGATGGAAGGCTTGAATGAAAAAATTCTAGAAGCCTTGCCTGAGTCCGAGCGATAAGTTCAAAACATGAATGATTCACAATCCTATCAAAATTTTCAAATCCAAGATCTTCACTCTATTTTTCAAGTCTCACTATAATAAGAAGAATCTATTGACTTAGAAAAGAGTATAGAATTCATGATTGAGTCCCAAAATGATTATATGCAGTCTCAAAATGATTCTTTCAATAGATTAGAAGGACAAATGAGTCATTTGTGTAATCACCTAGAGAGAGGGTGAATAGGTGACTAGCTAATCTAATGTCAATTAATGCGGAATAAAAACTATTTATGCAAACTAAAAACTTCTTAAGCTAAACACCAAGTATAACACAAGAGTGTAGCCGGATTCCCCGTAAAGGGCTCTGGACTAATTCCTCAAGATTCCTCTAGATAAGAGTTGAGGTGCCGCTTTGGCTCTCTTGGTTGAATACAAGTGTTAGCAAACAATCCCCAAGCATATAACAATTAAGCACACAATATATCAAGCATATAAAGATAAAGACAATATAAGCATGCAAGATATAAAGACAAGTAAGAGATAGAGAGAGAGAGAGAGTAATCGCAAACACGGGAGAATTGTTTTGAGGTTCGAGCACACTTGCTCTACGTCCCCGCCTTCAACACTTGAAGGATTTCCACTAAAAACGATCCCACCGGATCACTCGGAGCCGCAACACCTACAAGGAGTTCCCACTAGAACTCTTGGACTCTCTAATCCCTTCACTCATTCCCGCACGAACAAACACACCGCAAGCACGCAAGCTTGCCGAGGCCGCACCTCTACAAAGAGCTCTCACTAGAACTCGAAACAACCGCGAACACACAAGTCCGCCTCCTCAAAGTAAGGATGAAGTCTTTGGTGATCACAACACTTTGATCACCTAAAAACAATCTCATAACAACTCTTCTATAGGATAGGTATAGCTATGGATGGCTCAAGTGATTGTGAGAAAACTTGGATTGAATGTGGTGGTAAAAAAACTCAAGAAAATCACTTTTGAAAACTCTTGATAAACTCTCCTTTTGAATGGAAGTATTTGACTCGAATACAAGTGGAGAAAACTTCATAATAGAGTAGGAAAACTGGGTTTAAAACTCTCCAAAAGTCTTGTTTAAAACAGTCCAAGAAAACCCCCTTTTATAGGCCTAGAAAAAAACTAGCCGTTGGGGCCAAACAGCAGCCTGGACGGCTGTCGGTCGACCAGCCCGGTCGACCGCCAACGGTCAGAAATCCGACCGTTGGAGCCTCGATCGACCGGCCCGGCCGACCGTGGCCTGGAACAGAGAGCAGAGCTCTCTGCCGGTCGACCGACCCGGTCGACCGGGGCTTTCCAGAGAGCAGAGCTCTACGGACGGTCGACCGGGTCGGTCGACCGGCCCTCCAGCCAGACCTGGCGTGCACGTTTGTGCATGTCGGTCGACCGACTCGGTCGACGGACTCCTAGCTCGGTCGACCGGCAGAAGCCAGAACAGGACATTTTAGGGATTGAAAACTTGGTATTCTTCTTTTAATAAAATCCCATAAAATCTCTAAAAATCTACAAAAATAAGTTCAGTATAATACTTTAATAAACAAACATGTTTGAGTAAAATCAAGACATGTTACGAACATTTTGAACTATTTTTGTAACTTAGAAATTTTGGCTCAAAACAAAAACCGTATTTTTCCAAATTGGTTTTTCCAAAACTTCTCCAAATACAAAAGCAAGATATTTTAAATACTTTTAAAACTTAGTGTGTATGGATATGATCCACTACACATACATGATGAAATATCTATGTTTTTGACATTAAACACTAAAAATATGTTTAAGTATTTAACCAAAACTATTTTTTCAAAATAAAAACTCTTTTGTATTTTTCAAAATGAAAACTCTTTTCCAAAGTAAAAACTCTTTTATGAAAACACAAATAAATCTTGTGTGTGTATATGTACTTGAGCAGTCCACCAACTATTCCATCCTTTACATTTTCTCTAAAACAAAATCTTAACAAAAACAAACCTAGACTCAAGTTTTCTCTTGAAGTCTTCACTTGAAGGCTTCTTTTCCTTCTTGACTTGGTCCAAACTTTGATCCAAAGAGTTAGACTCCTCTTGAGTACTTGATGTGATCTTGATGCATAGGCTCTTGAATCAAACCGTGTTAGCTCCAAAACTTGACTTTAAATCCTTTGTTGAAGCTAAACACCTACTAAGATCTTGATCACAAATCTGAGACTAATTAAACACAAGATCATTAGTACTATAACTACATGAGTTGATCATCATCAAAGCTAGAGTGATAGGCCTTTGGGTTAATAATCTCCCCCTTATTGATGATGACAAAACTCATGGAGTTATATATGCATGGATTAAAGTAAAGCTTCAAAGAAGCTCCCCCTTAACTCATGCATAACAATAAACAATAAGATATGGCAATGAAATACATGAAACTAAGCAAACATATATGCATCAATAAGGTGAGAGACAAAGCATAAAATCCAAAATCTTTTTTTCAAAAACTTTTCTCCCCCTTTTGTTTAAACTTTCAAAAACATTTTCCCATTTTGTAAAAACAAAAGATGCATAAACACAATGCATAAACATGCATGAACTTAATATATGCATATATAAACCCAAAATCTTTCTCCCCCTTTTTATATAAAGTAAGGAAAAACATGCATATATACTAAAATACTTCTCCCCCTTTTTGTCAATCATCAACAAAGGGGTTAAAGTAAACACAAAACAATGTTCTCCCCTTTTGTCCGAAACAAAAATCAATAAAGGGGTGAAATCAAATCAACCAATAAAGAAATATATGTGATATACATTCATGAAGAGGAATATGCTAAGTTAACTTCCCTACATATATGCATTACATGAAGAAGGATGACAAGCCCTAACTCACATAACGCATAATATACAATGCATAAGAGGAGATGTGAAGCTCCCCATACACACGTGTATCGCATAAAAAGAGTTGTCAAGCTCCTCAATATAAGATACACTCAACATAAATTTATATGTGGAAGAGATATTAAGCTCCCCTTGCATATAGGCAATACATATCAAAACATTTTTAAATCAAATTTTTGATAATTACTTAAAACAAATTTTGAAATCTCTTAAATCAAATTTTGAGATATCTTTGTAAATAAACAAAATTTTTAAGATATTAATTGTAAGTAAACAATACAAATTTTGAATTCTCTTAAATCAACAAATCAAGATATCACAAGATATAGATACCATATGAAATAGAAAATTTGTGATACCAATTGAAATTGAAAGATTGAAACATTTTTACATTTTGATATCAATGAAAGAAATTATTTTGATATCAATTAGGTAAAACATATTGATACCAAATGAAATTTAAACCCAATTGGAAATTGAAACATATTGATACCAATTAAAATATATGGATACCAATTAAATTAAATAGATATCAATTGAAGTTTATTGAAAATTATGATATCAATAAAAATATCTATTGAAAATAATGCATAAGCTTAAAGTACCAATTGAGAAATCAATTGAAAATCAAGATTTGAATTAAGCTTAGCATAAACATACTTTGTGCTTTAAATATGTAAATATCTTGCAACTCAAGCACAAACAAATCATATATATGTATGAAAAGAGAATACCAATAGAAATTGATATTATATGAAATGAAGCATACATATATAGAAAACAAAATATGAGTATATACAAAAAAAAATATCAATTGTGATACCAATTGAAAATATGATGTAAATCAAGTATATAACTCATAATAACCACCCTTTTTCATGCACAAGATAAAAGATTTTCAATAAGACATACAAGGCATGCTCGCCCATTCGTCCGCCCTTAACGAGGTTGATAGGGGTTTTTAAAAAACTAGAGTTTGAAAATATTTTTATTGTGAAAACACTATCAAATGAAGAATAAATAACTAGTTAAAAGTAATTTTTGAAAAATTAATTAAAGATCCTTCAAACATGAAATCAAATCATATGAGTACATGAAGCATGCTAAAAACACAAGAATTGACACTCGAAATCTATAAGGCTCAAAATATCTCATGAAAACAATGTCATGAGTAAAATAAATAAAATGTGAGTATACCATAATCATGTGAATAGCATTTTCATGAACTAAACAATAAGGCTCAAAAACATCAATCATGTGAAAAACATGAAAATTTATTTTTCATATAAAGATGAAAATCATAAAAATTCATTTTTCATCTAAAACATAACTTCTAGGTATATGTATGTTTTTATCCAAAACTAATAATATGCATACATATCTCAAATATAAAAAAAATCCATAATATAAATTGCATGAAGGCAAATGACTCAAGGATATACATGTATATTTATTAGTCTTGAACAAAAATTACATATACATGAAGTAAAACATGTAAATAGACAAAATAAGTACAAATGAGGAAATCATCAAAACTAGTCTATACATGTGCATATAGTGAGTACAAATGAACAATGAAGTGCAAACGTATATGAATCAAATGTTGCTCACTACTTGTACACGTATATACACAAGTTTTAACAAAAACTATATCTAAACAAGTATCTACCACATGAAACATAAAACACAAAACATACTTATTTTAACAAACACTAAAACATGCTAAAAATCATCAATTATAAAAGCATGTAAATAAAATAGGAGTTTAGAGATAGTTATCAAACCAAAGAACAATAATCTAAGTCTCCAAAACATGGTGGTCGTCCCACCAAACCACCTTGATAGCGGTGCATCAAATGTATGTCCATTGAATCCATGTGCATCCACCATCAAGGCACTAACTCTCTCATGTTTTGCGAGAGCCCGCACCTACATCAAATACAAAAGGTGGGAATTTTGGTACCCATTTTCTTTGGGTCCTCTGGGGTTAGCATTGTAAGGAACTTAAATATTCTTATTAGCAAAATTTAAAGAATTAATTCTATCATAACAAAATCTTGCTAAATGGCCTTTGCGACCGCAATGTGTACACTTGTACACTCTACTATGCACATGTGTATGAGTGTGGTCATGGCATGCAAAGTGTGCATATGCATGATGTGGGTGATGTGCATGAACATGTGGAGCTTGTTTCTTTGAAAACAAGGACTCCAATTTAGAATGGTTAAAAGTACATTTGCTCAAAGTTGAGCTCAAACAATCTATTTTATTTTTCAAAAATTTAACTTCATTTTTATCAATAGTTGTGGCATGAAAAGCATGGTCAACAATCTTTATCTTTTTAGAAACATTTTCTTTTCTTTTTCAACAATTTTTCTTTTCAAAGAATTATTTTCATGCAAAGCAATTTCCTTTTGTTTTTCCACCAAAATAATTTTATTTTTCAAAGAAGTATTTCCTTCACAAAGATCATTCAATTTAGAAAGCAAGGAAATATTTTCATTTTTCAAACTTCATTTTCTTTTGAAACATTTTCAAATTTAGCTTGAAAAGAATCTTTTTCTTTTAACAAACAATCAAATTTATTTTTCATTTTCTTGTTGTCCTTTTTAAGCATGTCATATTTTTCTAGAAGTTGTTGACAAAAGGATTCAAGTTCATAATAGGACATATCAACATCCTCTTCTAACTCGAATTTGGTATTTACCTCAAGGGGGTTATCCCATTGGACCATGTAGCATACGTTGGAAGCTTCACTTCCAACATCCGAGTCGCTCCCCGCATAATATTGTTCTTGTTCGTCAAGGGAGATGATGGTGTTCCATACTACAAAAGCCGAGTCAAGATTAGCAACCCTACATAAATAATCATTATTTAGGGTACTCTTCAAAGCATGAATGGCTTTTGAGTTAACCTCAATATACTTGCTATTATTAACATATGAATCTTTAATAGTAGAAAGATAAACATGTATGCCTAGGCCTTTGAGGAACATAGACATCTTAACCTTCCAAGTTTGGATGTTAAGAATATCAAAGGTGGGTGGTGACATGAAATCCATGTGTGTGTATAAATATTGTGATTAGCTATAAAAGAGGATCTTTAACTCTAGGTTGTAAGACCCAAATCAAGAGCACTTGGCTCTGATACCAATTGTAATCACCTAGAGGGGGGTGAATAGGTGACTAGCTAATCTAATGGTCAATTAATGCGGAATTAAAACTATTTATGCAAACTAAAAACTTCTTAAGCTAAATACCAAGTATAACACAAGAGTATAGCCGGATTCCTCGTGAAGGGCTCTAGACTAACTCCTCAAGATTTCTCTAGATAAGAGTTGAGGTGCCGCTTTGGCTCTCTTGCTTGAATACAAGTGTTAGCAAACAATCCCTAAGTATATAACAATTAAGCACACAATATATCAAGCATATAAAGATAATGACAATGTAAGCATGCAAGATATAAAGATAAGTAAGAGATAGAGAGAGAGAGCAATCGCAAACACGGGAGAATTATTTCGAGGTTCGAGCACACTTGCTCTATGTCCCCGCCTTCAATACTTGAAGGATTTTCACTAAAAACGATCCCACCGGATCACTCGGTGCCGCAACACCTACAAGGAGTTCCCACTAGAACTCTTAGACTCTCTAGTCCCTTCACTCGTTCACGCAAGAACAAACACACCGCAAGCACGGAAGCTTGCCGAGGCCGCACCTTGATTAGTCTCTAATTTTGCATAATTTGTATCACATCTTAATATTTATTTCATATTAAATTCTGCTAATAAAGCTTTGCTTGCTTGATTCTAGGTCCATGGTGTGCAATGAAGAAGAAGACCCTAAATCATCATTTAATTGGTGATTAAAGGCCTATTAAAGATAGCCATTGACCTAGAGAGCAGATTCTGTGAAAACCAGGGGCTGCAAACCAGAAACCGGGCACAGGGCCTGACAGGGGACAGACGGGACCGTGCGCGGCTCGAAGCACCGCGCGCGGCCCTAGTAGGCCCGCGAAAACGCGGCCTAGACCACGTTTCAGCGGCCGTACGGTCGCGGCCCCGACCGCGTTTTGGACCAGGGCTTGTCCCCTAGCCCCCCTCTTCCCTGATGGCTATAAAAACCCCCCTGGGGTTCCATAGTTTGGGATATGCAGAGTTTTAGGAGTAATTTTATTTTCATTTTGTAGTTTAGAGTAGTGTAGTGTAGTTTTTCTTCTTCTTCCTCCCTTGTATTTTCCATTTCTTATAGATCTTGTATTAGGGAGAGAGAGTGGTACATGTTGGGAAGCAAGAGTGCTTGTAATAGAAAGTGACAATTTATGAAAGGTGCTCTCTTATCTTATCTTTGTTTTCTTCTCTCTAATCTCTTTTACATGTGTAGCTAGTCTTTTCTCTCATGGCAACTAACTACTAATCACCAACTTGCTAACTTCTTTTATGATAATCCACATGAATCTAATAGCCTCATTTTGGCCTTGCTCTTGCAAGAGCCATTGATGGCTCATGATGATGGATCTAACACTCTAACTTCCTAACCACTAACAAGCTAATATTACTTTACTTCATGCTTACTCTTGTCGGGTTTTGATGATTTAAGTGTAGCTTGCACTTGTTTGTTGAGTTAGGTTGTGATGAGTTACATATGGGTCATACTTTGAACCGCTTTTGAACCAAGGACTAGTGATGGCCAATGATACATGTGAGGCAACTATCACTAAGAGGTTAGCGTGTTGGTGGAGTCATTAGTAGTTAGTAGCCGTGAGTTTTCTTTCTCTTTCACTTGTTTTAGAAATATATCCAAAAATCACAAATATATTCTTTTCTATATTTCCCACTTCTTTGTGTTTCACCGTACTTATCTTTCATTCTTTGTTTTCTGTTCTTTGCTTTTCATTCTTTAAAACTTTCAAGAACCGTTAACATACACGTGAACATACCGTGTAAGCTTCTATCGCCTCCCATCCTTGTGGATTCGACTCGTTTTAGCCTCTATGCTATAACGGAAGTATCGAGGAAGCCAAAGCACACACACTTTAAATCTTGATTTCAAAACATACACTTTTTATGCGCGGTTTTCCCCTGATCAAATTTTGGCGCCGTTGCCGAGGGTGGGAACGGTTTGATTTCACGTTTTTGTTAACTTTTTTCTTTGTTTTTTTTGGTGTGCAGGTTAAAGTTTTAGCGTTACGGAAGTCCACACTTGCTCAAGTATGGTCGGGTAACTTCTTGTACATTCATATACTCTGCTGCTAATTTTTGTGTATATTACATGTGCACTGTAAATAATTGTAAAAACTAAAATACAGAAATTGGATGCTTTAAAACGGTTTAGACATTTGCATCTAGGCACATGTCAATTTTCATTCCAATATACTGTATTTTGTTTTTATGTTGTTGTGATAAGAGGTGTACATATGGCATTGCATAAATTATAGGACAAACACTTCAATGATTTACTCGCTTTTTTTGTGTTCATGCTTATCTATATTGCACACTTGCACAAATTTAACTTAAGGGCAATATCCAATACAACATAAGGTGGGGAAGTTATTATCCTCCCTTAGCCCAAAAATCACCTCCCCACTCACACAACCCAAGCCTAATAAAAATTGCTAGATGTTGGCCCCTAGGGACATCTCGGACTCATTTAGGAGATTGACCTAAGGGGGAAATTGTTAGAATTTGACTCTTGCTAAATCGGTATCTAAGGTTGGGGATTGAGAGGCGAAACCTCGAAGAACAGTGGGTTGACATAATTAGGCCCGTTTCTTCGGCACAGATACCTCCCACTGATCTTGCCCCTACCTGGTCGATTAACTCGTGGTCAGCTTCTAATAATAGACCCCCCGTGGACAGCCTAACTAGTTAGGAGTCGCCAGGTCTGAGTCAACCCTAGCATATGCTTGTTTTCTTTTTCTTTGTTTGTTTGATTGTTTGTTTTCTTTTTTTTGTATATTGTGAAATGGATTTTAACAATAATAATTCTTTCAATTCAAATATGAATCCATATTTCACTCCGACCTCATTTGACTCAGATAACTCCAACCCGGCTATGTACAACATGAACCAACAATATATGCCGAGTTGGGATTATCCGACTCAATATGACCCATATCTCCAATCCTATAATCAAGATTTTCAAAATAATTTCTACTCTTCACAGAGTTCATGGGGATTCACCTACCCCGAGTCAAATTCTCAACAGTCTTGTCCACAATTTTCACAAAGTTCATTCCCCGATTTTGGTTCATATACTCCTTTTCCTGTTCCACCAACTGAAGAAAAATCTAATTTGGAAAGGAGTATAGAAGAGTCCTTACAACAAATGCAAAATTTGCTCAATTCATAATCCTTCTCACATCAAACTCCACATACTCCTTTTCTAGAGCATCCAATTGAAGAAGAATCTGAGCTAGAAAAGCGTTTGGAAGTCTTTTGTGATAGAATGCAAAACATGTTGGACTCCTCATCTCAAACAAATTTTCAAAAGTCCTACTCATCTTTTCCAGTCTCACCTATTCAAAATGAACAACCATCAATACTGGACTTGAGTATGGAACCCTTGCGTGAGTCCGAGCAGCAATCGCAAAATCTGATGGACTCACAATTTCACCATAATTTCCAAAATCGACGTCCATACTCATATTATCAATCAATTGCCAAGAGTATGGAAGACATGATTCTAAATTCGAATTCTGTTACCCAACCTATCAGTAGGTTAGACTCAATTATGAGCGATTTGATCAATGAGAGCGAGGATAATCTTTCTTGTCAACCGTTGACCAATCCTTATATTCCTAACTCTACCGATTGGACCCAAGAATCATGTTCTTTTGGAAACAAAGATTCAATTTCAGAACACACATTTGAACTTGACCAATCTCCAAGTTATGAAAGTCGCCTGGACATTCTGGCAAGTTATCCCTTTCCTGAAATTGAAATCGAACCTGAATGTGATCCTGAACCTCATGTTAATAATTTCATTTCACTTTTTGATTCAATAATGACTCTAGTATATTTACCAGATTTTTTCTCTATTCCGAAGTCAACATTAAATCCTGTACCAATAAACCGTGAAATGGAATCACCAATCTCTCACGATCACCCTTCATTGTTGGAGAAAGTGTGTGAATATCTATTCTTTGGTTTGGACCCTATGTTTGAACCAATTTCTACTCTCATTGTTGACTCTCGACTTGATCTGAGTCAAATTACCGAGTCGGTATCGATTTTTATTCCTGATCTCTTTGAGTCCAAATCCATCATCTTTTAAAATCACACTTCATTGTTGGACAAGACTGTTGACAAAAATGACTCAGTAATTATTTTTGAAAGTTGGAAATTAGATGGGGATAACTTTTTAAATAAGATCATTCATTCAATCAACATTTTATTGGGTCATATTAGAGAGGTCATTGGTGGGTTCTTACACGATCCACGCTATTTTGAGTGGGTAGCAATGCTTGGCCCAATCAGACCACCACCAGAGCCACCCCCTTAAGGTAATCTTCCTTTTCTCTCCATTTGTTTCATGTATTTACACATTCACGATGCATTGAGAACCATGCATGAGATAAGTGTGGGGAGGGTTTACTAACATAGTTAGTTTTATATTTTCTTTCTTTTACACTTCTTTTTAATTTAAAAAAAATCTTTTATAAAAACTCTTTTCTTTTCTTTTTACAAAACTTTTTGAAATAAGAAAAATAGTTTTGCTTTATTTTTAAGAAAATTAAGATTATCTTAGGAATTAGGAAGACCTAAAATTATGAAATTTTAAACTAAGTCAAAATAATAGATCTTGTCTAAATTATAGGATAAGAAAGTAAGATTGAAAAAATAATTTGATCTTGAATTTTTTCCCTTAGATTTATGCACTCCACACTTACACAATTTTTGGGATTGAAATAAAGACTGAAATGCCATAAAAATATATATATTAAAAACAATTATGATAATAAAAATCACTTATTGAAGTTGGATAATTATGCCTCAGGAAGCATGATTATTCATACCTAAAATGGTGAACAAAAAATAAAATAACCCCCTTTAGTTTTGTGGCTTTGTTTACTCGAGTCCTTAAGTCCGAGGGAAGTTTTCTCATCTGGTGCCCTAAGACCATCTGGTTTGGGAGTCAACGGCTAAAGGCTCACTACCCGGGTAAATAAGAAAGCCTAAGAAAACTAAGGGAAGAAAAAAGAAAAAAATAAATAAATAATATATATATTAAACAAATGGTATGAAAGTTTGAGTCGTTATCTCAAAAATCTTCACAGTTCACAAATTGCATATTTTTCTAAGAGTTTTATGAAAGATCAAAGAGTCAATTCAATTTTAAATTCTTACATTTAGGGGCCGTTTGTTTCGCGTAAAACTCTGTAATTCGTAAATGACTTACTACCCAGTTACAACTACGGCGTTTGTTTGCACCGTAATTCGCAAAAGACTTACGTAACTCAACTAACACTGACTTGCAACCCAGTTACCACTCACTTACAGCCCAGTGACAGTTAATTTTGTGGTCATACAAATTTGTAATATTTTTTTATATTAATATTAACATTTTTTAATATTTAACTTTTTTAATATTTATTTGCAGTATTAAAACTTTTAAAATCACCAAATAGTTAATTTTGTGGTCAACTTTTTCACTTACAACTTATACATTATGACAACCAAACACCGTAAAGTACAATACACTTTCCCACTTAACAATTTTATATTACCAACCAAACACCGTAAAAATTACATACATGTAACTCATTTACAATTGTAAAAGACTTTCCCAATTACAACTACGAATTACGGCCAGTTACGATAACCAAACAGACCCTTAATTTATAACAAGATTTTTTGCATTTTGACTTAGTTTAAGAAAGAACAATTTCTGGTTAACCTATGACCTTAGATCACTTATATTTTCGCAAAATATTTTAACACTTTTCTCTATTTCAAAATGTGTTTTCAAAATACTAACATTTGATTTTTTTTCTTTATGGATTTTGTGGGTGTAATCCGCTGAAAACTCTCAGGAGATCAAACTCCTCCTCTAGGGGAAACTTAGAGGTTCAACGGCTTGTTGCACATGCTCAGTGCAATCGCGTCACCTGCGAAAGTGGTGTAATAATTCCTTAGTTTTTTGTTTTGCTCGGGACGAGCAAAAGATAAGTGTGGGGGTGTGATTAGTCTCTAATTTTGCATAATTTGTATCACATCTTAACATTTATTTCATATTAAATTCTGCTAATAAAGTTTTGCTTGCTTGATTCTAGATCCATGGTGTACAATGAAGAAGAAGACCCTAAATCATCATTTAATTGGTGATTAAAGGTCTATTAAAGATAGTCATTGACCTAGAGAGCTGATTTTGTGAAAACCAGGGGCTGCAAACCAGAAACCGGACACAGGGCCTGACAGGGGACAGACGGTGTAACCCCTGGTTCCCTATATACGGATTTCGATACTGCTATTCGATACCTGATGTAATCATCTTGGTTACCGGATTGAGAATTTTTCAGCTCAAGATTTTATTTTCCAATATTGTGAATTTTTTGAAAATTCTTGGGAATTATTCTAGAATCTCAATTCGGGTCCGATCGGTGTCACAGGCTGACTCCGGGATTTTTAATTTACAATCAGGAATGAAGTTCATGAATCTTCACAAAAATATTTGAAATGACTTTTTTACTTTTGTGAATTTTTGAGTATTTTTCAGAATTAATAAGAGTTTAATCAATGATTAAATATTGATTTAAAAAAAGGAATGCAATTAAAAATAAAACAAAATAAAATACAAAAAAACCCGCATGTGAGAGTGTGTAACAGGGTTCGAACACAGGTCTCTCCATTTATGATTTAGATGCACAAACCACCATGGCCCTTTGGGTTTTGTTATAAAAGGATAGCTATTATATTTATACTTCTTTACCTTTTAATTCCTCCAGCTCAAAGAAAACAAACTTCTTTGATTTGCTTAGATTCAACCCATCCCACAACTAATCCAAAAAAGATCCTATCTATTAAAATCCGCTCCTAATGAATTCAAAAAAAAAATCCTATCAAATCTCAACTAACTAATCCTAAAACCTAACCAAATCCATATCAAATCTCTACCTAACTTTAGGATTTCCTGTCCTCTACATCTCTTCCCTTGGCTGCTATCAACGACAGCACCCTGACATCCCAACTTCCCTCAAATCTGCTGCACCTTCCAGGCCGCCTCCTTCCTCCAGCGGCAGTCCCCAGCAGTTCGCCCTCCGCCGTCAACTCGTGCCCTCCTGCGGCAGTTCTCGAGGCCTGGGCATGTTGTCGTCCACCTCCTCAACCATCCAGCCGGAACTCCCCCAGCAGCGTAACCAACAACAGCAGCCAGATGGCTTCCTCCACCATGGCACCCCCGAACTCCACCCATTGCTGTCGTGAACGTCTCCCTCGGCAGGCGACAGCACAACAACGCTCCCCCCACACTTCCATGGCTGGATCACCATCCATCAGGCCCCTTTCGCTTGCCCAGCACAGCAGTAGCCGTAGCCTTATCCGACCTTTTCTCCAATCTAAGCCACGGCAGCATCTCCAGGCTCTCCACGCTGCTCCACGTTCCTTTCTTTATCATGGCCAACGCACCCACACACCCGGGTTCCCCTATCTCTCCTCCTTCCTCCACCACGCCTGAGAACCGGCTCTACATGCCGCTCCCATGCACAGCCGTGAGTCCCCTCTCTCCATCTCTTTATTATCTCACTCTCACCCTGTATTATTTTGTGTTAGCGTGAACCATTCATACATGTGTATGCTGTGTGCGTTGAGTGTAAACATGTGGGCATGTAGGCGTTTATTATTTTTGTGTGTAGGTGCTGCTCTCTCACACAGTGTATGCAAGTTGTTAATATGTAAGCATGTATTAATATTTTATAATAGGTGTGTGTTACATAGTTATGTGTAGAGACTGATTAATGTGTGTGCTATTTTCTCACCCATGGCCGTGCTCAACATCCAAGGCAAAGGCAAACCAAGAAACACTCCTTGAAGCATCTTACTTCGAGTCATTTTCGGCTCTCCGCGAATCACCGTGGATCACCGTTGGCGAGCGCGAACGCACCCACGCCCTTCATGACGAGATGCTCTATCCAACGACACCCTCCGCGGCCCCGGACGCCTCCGTCGGAGCCTTCGTCGACGCGCCGCAAAGTCTTGCCACATTATGTGAGTCTCCATCTTTTCCTTTTTCTTTTATGAAATATATAGTTGGGTTTAGATTATTGATATGTTTGTGTACATATGGCTTGAATTATTACGTGATGGTATACATGTAAATATATATACTTTGACTTGAAAAATGTTAGCATGTGCAAGTGTGTGCGTGAGTGTGTGTGCTGTGATTTGGAGGGTGTGTTTTAAAAGAATATATGTATATAATATGTATGTAAGTGTGGGATGAATGCATATAGTATATATGTGTGTATACACTTGTATACGTATATACATGGGTGTATGCCGTATGTGTCCGTATGCACATGTGGGTGTTTAGCGTGCATTTATATTTATTTGTATATGTTGGTTGCGCGTTGCAGCGTTCGGAATCGTTTGGTGAGATTCGGACCGTTGTGGGAGACCCGGACTCGATCCAAATTCATGCTCGTTGTGGACCCGATACACAGGCAATTCGAAGACCGATCAATAGGACGATCCGAAGATCAGTACTGGTTCGTACAGTGAAGACCAGACGGCTATTCGGTTCCGAAACTGCGTCATTTCATGTGAGTGTTTGTCTATTGGTCTATTTTTTAATTCAGACATTTTATCTTATCATTTCATGTGAATATGTATATGATTTCTGCATTATTTTACTCATGTCTAATAATTATTATACTGTGATGCCTTGGCACTATTTTATGTCATTTATACTGTTATAGAATTGGTCCAATATTCTAAGTATATGAGTATTAGGCATGACCTTTCTTATTGATAATGATAGGTTGATAATTGAAATATAAATTGAGGATAAACTAAATGAGATGTTCTATTGATAAACTGGGTCTCCTATACTGGAACCGGGTACTGGGACCAAATAATGGAGATTGACTTAGAGTTTTACTATATTGGATATTTTGATGGATTAAATTGAAGTTGAGTTGACTTAGGGTTGGTAGTATACTAGATTAATTAGAATAGCATATTTTGACAGATACATAGTAAATTAATTGTTACAAATTATTCTAATGTAGGATAGCTAGATTTTGGTGATGACGAATTAGTGATATATTTGACGTTTAAGAATATTTAGACACTGTGATATTAGCAGTTTTCTCAATTCATATTTAGTAATTTTACTACTTTGATTCGGATCCTGATATAATCTATTTAAACTGTAATCTGATTGAGACTTGATGATCATTAGTTGTGATCTTAGTTAGATAAGTGGATAGTTGTATGAGTTATTATCAGACTTGATTTTTATCAGACTTGATTCTTTCGTGTTGGAGATGAACAAGATGGAAGTTAATTTAATATCGATGGTTGGTTAAATAGAAAATTCTTTGTTAAAAGAAAGGATCTTGGACTTAGACTTGTCAGTAGACTCGAATGGAGTGGAACTGACCTTGAGTTGAGAAATATGTGTTTGACTGGACTTGATCTTGGTTATAGTTGGATGAATATAGTTTGGAGGAATAGGCATTCATTGAATTGACCTGACTTGATAGATCTTATATATATATATCTAATATGTTACCGACTTTTAAGACCTTATGCTTGACCTTGATAGAAGTGAAAGGGTGTGATGACTTCGATCAGACTGGAGTATGGAGATCAGAATAGATGTGTCAGAACATTTGTTATTTCAGTTACTGAGATACAGATATATTGGTGATGGCTTACCATATTAGATACCTTGACCTGGATCGATACTTGACGATCAGAATGACTATTGAGGCTACGAGTAAACAAATCAGCTATTGTTATATGCAGTACAGGCATATGAGATATTGACCGGTTCCAGATGAGACTGGCTATTGAGTAATATCTAGTTCTGTTGTTGTATTGATTCATATTATTGAAAGTTACTCGGAAAATATTGTTGGACCGTAACACTTTCATTGTTCTATTGTTCTACCGTTTACACGGTATATTGTTCACATTGTTATTGTTACATTGATATTGTTACTGTCAACGTATCGTCCCAGTAATGGAAATAATATGAATATTAATTGTTATAAATAATAATATAAATTGACAACTTACACTGGGATTGGGAAAATTGATGGAGGAGACAGCGTCTGTATTTTGGGTGGACCTAGGATACAGGTTGCGCAGCCGAGATACGGTTCCACTGCAGGGTTCCGGGGGATGACTGACATCCCGTATTGTTCATTGTTGTCATTATTATTGACACATTATTATTGTTATTGACTACCTAGCGATAGGACCTGGTTCAGCGCCAGGTGATTGGGTCGTGGTTCCGGGTATGTACGGAACCCACCTAAAGCATGGACAATATCTCTTCTACTAATTTTAATAAATTTAGGATATCGATTGACACGTGTAGTAGGCGTAGTATGGGATGCGTCTACTGCATGTGATAATTGGTGTTCGCTGACATAATAAATGATAATAAATTGTTTATAGCATATTGTGACTGACTATATCACCTGACTGTGCATAGGTATACTATGATAGACATATGTTTGTATGTAAGACCAGATTATATACCAGACTAGTGACATATGTTAGGTCACACATTTAGACATCAGTTGTTTGTTTGTAGTTGTATTACTTGTCTTTTACCTGCACTCTTATTCATGTTATTGTCATTCAGTTACTGGTTTATCATGTTATTTAGTGATTTTATGTCTGCAGTTGTTCTTGTTATTACTTTATGCACATTGTTTATATGCACGAGCTCTTCCCTTTTACACACACACTCATCAGGTCGCTTTCTGACGACCCTGGATTTGCACGTCCAGACATTGGACGCTTGTTTCTATTGTGCAGGTGTTCGATGATATTGTACGCTTTGCGAGGAGCTGGACTCTCTCCCCTTTTGATTATGGTATTCTTGCATTTTCTTATTCCTGCTATTGTTCTTTGATTCATGTATATCACACTTGGCTTCTATTCTGCTCCTTATCCATTTCAGATCATGTGTAGCCTTTAGATGAATTATTGCAGTGATCATTGATTATTATGGTTTAGATTTATAGCTTATTCAGGTTACTTTAGGCTTAGCGTGTATACGTGGGGTATTTTCCTCGCGTATATACGTCGCCGACTCTCGTCGCGACTCCGCTTCAGCGTATTATGGGAAGCGGGGCGTGACAAGATTTTCTTGGTATCAGAGCCAGGTTTCGACATAAAACGGACTTGATTCTTACCGATAACTTGAACGAGCTATACTTGCACTGCAGTATACATATAGGATTCACACAATGATATTGAGTCCACTTGAGAATTGACTGTCCTCCCTTTGAAAATCTATCTCTTCGATCATTTGATATCTCTGATTGCATCTCTTCTTCTAGAGTAATCTTGATTCCATATTGATTCCTATTTTTCTTATATTATTTTCTAATCTTGTCTCTTGGAATTGGTCATTACATTCTGAAGCTGGTTGTAGAAATCAGAGTAGCGCAGCGGAAGCGTGGTGGATTTATGATGTGCAGAGAAGTGACGTGAAACTTGTTTGTTTTCTCCCTTAATTTTGAAATCTTTTACCATTCCCTGCCTTGTTTGAAATTTCGGGGACGAAATTTTTATAAGGTGGGTAGGATTGTAACCCCCGTTCCCTATATACGGGTTTCGATACTGCTAATCGATACCTGATGTAATCATCCTGGTTACCGGATTGAGAATTTTTCAGCTCAAGATTTTATTTTCCAATATTGTGAATTTTTTGAAAATTCTTGGGAATTATTGTAGAATCTCAATTCGGGTCCGATCGGTGTCACAGGCTGACTCCGGGATTTTTAATTTACAATCAGGAATGAAGTTCATGAATCTTCACAAAAATATTTGAAATGACTTTTTTACTTTTGTGAATTTTTGAGTATTTTTCAAAATTAATAAAAGTTTAATCGATGATTAAATATTGATTTAAAAAAAAGGAATGCAATTAAAAATAAAACAAAATAAAATAAAAAAAACCCGCATGTGAGAGTGTGTAACAGGGTTCAAACACAGGTCTCTCCATTTATGATTTGGATGCACAAACCACCATGGCCCTTTGGGTTTTGTTATAAAAGGATAGCTAATATATTTATACTTCTTTACCCTTTAATTCCTCCAGCTCAAAGAAAACAAACTTCTTTGATTTGCTTAGATTCAACCCATCCCACAACTAATCCAAAACAGATCCTATCTATTAAAATCCGCTCCTAACGAATTCAAAAAAAAATCCTATCAAATCTCAACTAACTAATCCTAAAACCTAACCAAATCCATATCAAATCTCTACCTAACTTTAGGATTTCCCGTCCTCTACATCTCTTCCCTTGGCTGCTGTCAACGACAACACCCTGACATCCCAACTTCCCTCAAATCTGCTGCACCTTCCAGGCCGCCTCCTTCCTCCCGCGGCAGTCCCCAGCAGTTCGCCCTCCGCCGTCAACTCGTGCCCTCCTGCGGCAGTTCTCGAGGCCTGGGCATGTTGTCGTCCACCTCCTCAACCATCCAGCCGGAACTCCCCCAGCAGCGTCAACCAACAACAGCAGCCAGATGGCTTCCTCCACCATGGCACCCCCGAACTCCACCCATTGCTGCCGTGAACGTCTCCCTCGGCAGGCGACAGCACAACAACGCTCCCCCCACACTCCCATGGCTGGATCACCATCCATCAGGCCCCTTTCGCTTGCCCAGCACAGCAGTAGCCGTAGCCTTATCCGACCTCTTCTCCAATCTAAGCCACGGCAGCATCTCCAGGCTCTCCACGCTGCTCCACGTTCCTTTCTTTATCATGGCCAACGCACCCACACACCCGGGTTCCCCTATCTCTCCTCCTTCCTCCACCAAGCCTGAGAACCGGCTCTACATGCCACTCCCATGCACAGCCGTGAGTCCTCTCTCTCCATCTCTTTATTATCTCACTCTCACCCTGTATTATTTTGTGTTAGCGTGAACCATTCATACATGTGTATGCTGTGTGCGTTGAGTGTAAACATGTGGGCATGTAGGCGTTTATTATTTTTGTGTGTAGGTGCTGCTCTCTCACACAGTGTATGCAAGTTGTTAATATGTAAGCATGTATTAATATTTTATAATAGGTGTGTGTTACATAGTTATGTGTAGAGACTGATTAATGTGTGTGCTATTTTCTCACCTATGGCCGTGCTCAACATCCAAGGCAAAGGAAAACCAAGAAACACTCCTTGAAGCATCTTGCTTCGAGTCATTTTCGGCTATCTGCGAATCACCGTTGGCGAGCGCGAACGCACCCACGCCCTTCATGACGAGATGCTCTATCCAACGACACTCTCCGTGGCCCCGGACGCCTCCGTCGGAGCCTTCGTCGACGCGCCGCAAAGTCTTGCCACATTATGTGAGTCTCCCTCTTTTCCTCTTTCTTTTATGAAATATATAGTTGGGTTTAGATTGATATGTTTGTGTACATATGGCTTGAATTATTACGTGATGGTATACATGTAAATATATATACTTTGACTTGAAAAATGTTAGCATGTGCAAGTGTGTGCGTGAGTGTGTGTGCTGTGATTTGGAGGGTGTGTTTTAAAAGAATATATGTATATAATATGTATGTAAGTGTGGGAATGAATGCATATAGTATATATGTGTGTATACACTTGTATACGTATATACATGGGTGTACGCGTATGTGTCCGTATGCACATGTGGGTGTTTAGCGTGCATTTATATTTATTTGTATATGTTGGTTGCGCGTTGCAGCGTTCGGAATCGTTTGGTGAGATTCGGACCGTTGTGGGAGACCCGGACTCGATCCAAATTCATGTTCGTTGTGGACCCGATACACAGGCAATTCGAAGACCGATCCATAGGACGATCCGAAGATCAGTACTGGTTCGTACAGTGAAGACCAGACGGCTATTCGGTTCCGAAACTGCGTCATTTCATGTGAGTGTTTGTCTATTGGTCTATTTTTTAATTCAGACATTTTATCTTATCATTTCATGTGAATATGTATATGATTTCTGCATTATTTTACTCATGTCTAACAATTATTATATTGTGATGCCTTGGCACTATTTTATGTCATTTATATTGTTATAGAATTGGTCCAATATTCTAAGTATATGAGTATTAGGCATGACCTTTCTTATTGATAATGATAGGTTGATAATTGAAATATAAATTGAGGATAAACTAAATGAATGTTCTATTGATAAACTGGGTCTCCTATACTGGAACCAGGTACTGGGACCAAATAATGGAGATTGACTTAGAGTTTTACTATATTGGATATTTTGATGGATTAAATTGAAGTTGAGTTGACTTAGGGTTGGTAGTATACTAGATTAATTAGAATAGCATATTTTGACAGATACATAGTAAATTAATTATTACAAATTATTCTAATGTAGGACAGCTGGATTTTGGTGATGATGAATTAGTGATATATTTGACGTTTAAGAATATTTAGACACTGTGATATTAGCAGTTTTCTCAATTCATATTTAGTAATTTTACTACTTTGATTCGGATCCTGATATAATCTATTTAAACTGTAATCTGATTGAGACTTGATGATCATTAGTTGTGATCTTAGTTAGATAAGTGGATAGTTGTATGAGTTATTATCAGACTTGATTATTATCTGACTTGATTCTTTCGTGTTGGAGATGAACAAGATGGAAGTTAATTTAATATCGATGGTTGGTTAAATAGAAAATTCTTTGTTAAAAGAAAGGATCTTGGACTTAGACTTGTCAATAGACTCGAATGGAGTGAAACTGACCTTGAGTTGAGAAATATGTGTTTGACTGGACTTGATCTTGGTTATAGTTGGATGAATATAGTTTGGAGGAATAGGCATTCATTGAATTGACCTAACTTGATAGATCTTATATATATATCTAATATGTTACCGACTTTTAGGACCTTATGCTTGACCTTGATAGAAGTGAAAGGGTGTGATGACTTCGATCAGACTGGAGTATGGAGATCAGAATAGATGTATCAGAATATTTGTTATTTCAGTTACTGAGATACAGATATATTGGTGATGGCTTACCATATTAGATACCTTGAGCTGGATCGATACTTGACGATCAGAATGACTATTGAGGCTACGAGTAGACAAATCAGCTATTGTTATATGCAGTACAGGCATATGAGATATTGACCGGTTCCAGATGAGACTGGCTATTGAGTAATATCTAGTTCTGTTGTTGTATTGATTCATGTTATTGAAAGTTACTGGGAAAATATTGTTGGACCGTAACACTTTCATTGTTCTATTGTTCTACCGTTTACACGGTATATTGTTCACATTGTTATTGTTACATTGATATTGTTACTGTCAACGTATCATCCCAGTAATGGAAATAACATGAATATTGATTGTTATAAATAATAATGTAAATTGATAACTTACACTGGGATTGGGAAAATTGATAGAGGAGACAGCGTCTGTATTTTGGGTGGACCTAGGATACAGGTTGCGCAGCCGAGATACGGTTCCACTGTAGGGTTCCAGGAGATGACTGACATCCCGTATTGTTCATTGTTGTCGTTATTATTGACACATTATTATTGTTATTGACTACCTAGCGGTAGGACCTGGTTCAGCGCCAGGTGATTGGGCCGTGGTTCCGGGTATGTACGGAACCCACCTAAAGCATGGACAATGTCTCTTCCACTAATTTTAATAAATTTAGGATATCGATTGACACGTGTAGTAGGCGTAGTATGGGATGCGTCTACTACATGTGACAATTGGTGTTCGCTGACATAATAAATGATAATAAATTGTTTATAGCATATTGTGACTGACTATATCACCTGACTGTGCATAGGTATACTATGATAGACATATGTTTGTACGTAAGACCAGATTATATACCAGACTAGTGACATATGTTAGGTCACACATTTAGACATCAGTTGTTTGTTTGTAGTTGTATTACTTGTCTTTTACCTGCACTCTTATTCATGTTATTGTTATTCAGTTACTGGTTTATCATGTTATTTAGTGATTTTATGTCTGCAGTTGTTCTTGTTATTACTTTATGCACATTGTTTATATGCACGAGCTCTTCCCTTTTACACACACACTCATCAGGTCGCTTTCTGACGACCATGGATTTGCACGTCCAGACATTGGACGCTTGTTTCTATTGTGCAGGTGTTCGATGATATTGTACGCTTTGCGAGGAGCTGGACTCTCTCCCCTTTTGATTCTGGTATTCTTGCATTTTCTTATTCCTGCTATTGTTCTTTGATTCATGTATATCACACTTGGCTTCTATTCTGCTCCTTATTCCATTTCAGATCATGTGTAGCCTTTAGATGTATTATTGCAGTGATCATTGATTATTATGGTTTAGATTTATAGCTTATTCAGGTTACTTTAGGCTTAGCGTGTATACGTCGGGTATTTTCCTCGCGTATATACGTCGCCGACTCTCGTCGCGACTCCGCTTCAGCGTATTATGGGAAGCGGGGCGTGACAGACGGGACCGCGCGCGGCTCGAAGCACCGCGCGCGCGACCTAGTAGGCCCGTGGAAACGCGGCCTAGACTGCGTTTCCGCGGCCTAGACCGCGTTTCCGCGGCCGTACGGCGCGGCCCCGGCCGCATTTTGAGCCAGGGCTTGTCCCATGGCCCCCCTCTTCCCTGATGGCTATAAAAAACCCCCTGGGGTTCCATAGTTTGGGATATGCAGAGTTTTAGGAGTAGTTTCATTTTCATTTTGTAGTTTAGAGTAGTGTAGTGTAGTTTTTCTTCGTGTTCCTCCCTTGTATTTTCTATTTCTTATAGATCTTGTATTAGGGAGAGAGTGTGGTACATGTTGGGAAGCAAGAGTGCTTGTAATAGAAGGTGACAATCTATGAAAGGTGCTATCTTACCTTATCTTTGTTTTCTTCTCTCTAATCTCTTTTACATGTGTAGCTAGTTTTTTCTCTCATGGCAACTAACTACTAACCACCAACTTGCTAACTTCTTTTATGATAATCCACATGAATCTAATAGCCTCATTTTGGCCTTGCTCTTGCAAGAGCCATTGATGGCTCATGATGATGGATCTAACACTCTAACTTCCTAACCACTAACAAGCTAACATTACTTTACTTCATGCTTGCTCTTATCGGGTTTTGATGATTTAAGTGTAGCTTGCACTTGTTTGTTGAGTTGGGTTGTGATGAGTTACATATGGGTCATGCTTTGAATCGCTCTTGAACCAAGGACTAGTGATGGCCAATGATACATGTGAGGCAACTATCACTAAGAGGTTAGCGTGTTGGTGGAGCCATGAGTAGTTAGTAGCCATGAGTTTTCTTTCTCTTTCACTTCTTTTAGAAATATATCCAAAAATCACAAACATATTCTTTTCTATGTTTCCCACTCCTTTTTGTTTCACCTTACTTCTCTTTCATTCTTTGTTTTCTGTTCTTTGCTTTTCATTTTTTAAAACTTTGAAGAACCGTTAACATACACGTGAACATACCGTGTAAGCTTCTATCACCTCCCGTCCTTGTGGATTCGACTCGTTTTAGCCTCTATACTATAATGGAAGTATCGAGGAAGCCAAAGCACACACACTTTAAATCTTGATTTCAAAACATACACTTTTTGTGCGCGGTTTTCCCCCGATCACACCTCTACAAAGAGCTCTCACTAGAACTCGAAACAACCGCGAACACACAAGTCCGCCTCCTCGAAGTAAGGATGAAGTCTTTAGTGATCACAACACTTTGATCACTTAAAAATAATCTCACAACAACTCTCCTATAGGATAGGTATAGCGATGAATAGCTCAAGTGATTGTGAGAAAACTTAGATTGAATGTGGTGGTGAAAAACTCAAGAAAATCACTTTTCAAAACTCTTGATAAACTCTCCTTTTGAATGGAAGTATTACGCTCGAATACAAGTGGAGAAAAACCTCTTAATAGAGTAGGAAAAACTGGGTTTAAAAACTCTCCAAAAATCTTGTCTAAAACAGTCCAAGAAAACCCCCTTTTATAGGCCTAGAAAAAAACTAGCCATTGGGACCAAACAGCAGCCTGGACGTCCGTCGGTCGACCAGCCTGATCGACCGCCAATGGTCAGAAATCCGACCGTTGGAGCCTCGGTCGACCGGCCTGGTCGATCGTGGCCTGGAACAGAGAGCAGAGCTTTCTACCGGTCGACCGACCCAGTCGACCGGGGCTTTCCAGAGAGCAGAGCTCTCTGGACGGCCTTCCAGCCAGACCTGGTGTGCACGTTTGTGCACGTTGGTCGACCGACTCCTAGCTCGGTCGACTGGCCCGGTCGACCGGCAGGAGCCAGAACAGGACATTTTAGGGATTGAAAACTTGGTATTCTTCTTTTAATAAAATCCCATAAAATCTCTAAAAATGTACAAAATAAGTTCAGTATAATACTTTGATAAACAAACATGTTTGAGTAAAATCAAGACATGTTACAAACATTTTGAACTATTTTTGTAACTTAGAAATTTTGGCTCAAAACAAAAACCGTATTTTTCCAAATTGGTTTTTCCAAAACTTTTTCAAATACAAAAACAAGATATTTTAAACACTTTTAAAGCTTAGTGTGTATGGATATGATCCACTACATATACATGATGAAATATCTATATTTTTGGCATTAAACACTAAAAATATGTTTATAGTAATTAACCAAAACTATTTTTCCAAAATAAAAACTCTTTTGTGTTTTTCAAAATGAAAACTCTTTTCCAAAGTGAAAACTCTTTTATGAAAACACAAATAAATCTTGTGTGTATATGTACTTGAGCAATCCACCAACTATTCTATCCTTTACATTTTCTCTAAAACAAAATCTTAACAAAAACAAACCTAGACTCAAGTCTTCTCTTGAAGTCTTCACTTGAAGTCTTCTTCTCCTTCTTGACTTGGTCCAAACTTTGATCCAAAGAGTTAGACTCCTCTTGAGTACTTGATGTGGTCTTGATGCATAGACTCTTGAATCAAGCCGTGTTAGCTCCAAAACTTGACTTTAAATCTTTTGTTGAAGCTAAACACCTACTAAGATCTTGATCATAATCTAAGACTAATTAAACACAAGATCGTTAGTACTATAACTACATGAGTTGATCATTATCAAAACTAGAGTGATGGGCCTTTAGGCCAACAATTTGGTCAGCATAATTAATGAAGGTATGAAAAAACCCTTCCTACCCAAATTTTGATCATTCCCGATTCTCCAAACCATATTGATAGGAACCAAGAATCATAATATTTTAGAGACTTTAACCAAGATTCAATTTTCTTACACCAATCCGAACTTAACCAATCTCAAACCTTTGACGACTTGGCATGTTTTCACATCAAAAAAATTAAACTTGATTGTAAATGTGAACCTAATCCACAACTATATGATTCGGTTTCAGTTTTCAAATCTATATTCACTCTGGTGTTCTTATCCGATTTGCACCCATTTTCTGAACCAACACTGATTCTTGTACCCATAGAGCTTGAAATTGAACCACCGCTTTTTGACAGCCACATTCGATTAATGAAAAAAGAATGTGAATTTCAATTCTTTGATTTAGAACCAGCTCTTGAACCAAAATCGACTCTTAAACCGAAACTTGATTTAAGTCATATTCCCGAGTCAGTTTTAGCTCCTGACCATTTCACTCTTGAACTCAATTCAACTATTCTATCAAGTCACATTATTTTATTGGACCAAGGTGTAGACCATAATGACTCCGAGATGATATTCTAAGATTGGTCATATAAAGGGGATAATTAGGGGATGATAAAACTATAAATAAAAAAAAGGTCATAAAAGATGGGCTCAAGATGGGCTCTTTGAAAATCTACGTTATTTAGATTAGGCAGCAACGCTTGGCCCAATCCGACTACAACCAAAACCACCACCTTGAGGTAATATTTTTTCTTCTTATCTTCTTTTTCATGCATATATGCATTCATTCATATATTGAGGACAATGTCTGAGATAGGTGTGGGGAAAAGTTCTAACATAACATAGATTTTCTTTTAATATATACAAAAATATTTTCTTTGCTTTTAAAAATTTTTTAAAAGAGAAACAATATTTTGACCTATCTTTTGTAAGAAATTAAGTTAATTTTAAGAAATAGAAAAATCATAATATGATTTTTTATACTTGATCAAAATAAGATTATTTATTTGATTTCTAGGGTTAGGAAGAAAATTGAAAAAGTAATTTAATATTGATTTTTACCTTGATAAACTATGCATCTTTATACACTTACACACTTAGGGTTCAAAAATAAATATTCTTATACCTTATAAAAATAATTTATATATGTATATCAAAAATCTTCTGATTAAGTTGGGTATTTGTACCTTTTAAAGCAAAAGTATACACGCCTAAAAGTGATCCATATTATAAATAAAAACTCTTAGTTTTGTGGCCTTATTTGCTCGAGTCCATAAGTCCTTGGGGTGTTTTCTCGTCAGTGCCCTAAGACCGTCCGATTTGGGAGTCACTAACTAAATGCTCTTATATAGGCAAATTAGAAATCCTAATAGAACTAAGGGGTTTTACCACCAAAATGTGTAAAATAAGGCATAAGAGTAAGAGCTGAAGATTCCTGAGTCAAATATTCAAGGTCAAAAAGGTACATATAACTTGAGGTAAAATAATAGACTAGATGAGAAATATATTTTGACTCCTTACCTTAATTGATAACAAGTTTTTTGAATAGAGACTAAGTTTAGGAATGAATAGTTAGTTTGGTAATTCTAAAACTTATAGATTACTTGATTTTTTGTAAAGAGCACTTCAAATATTTTTTTTCCTTTATTAAAATGCGTTTTCAAAATACTAACACTTTGTTTTTCTTTCTTTATGGATTTTGTGGGCGTAATTCACTGAAAACCCTCACGAGACAAAACTAGTCCTCTAGGGGTAACCTAGAGGCTTAACGGCTTGTTACACATACTAAGTGCAAACGTGATTCCTACGAAAGTGAGATTATGTTAGCTTTACTTTACTTTTTATTTGTTTTGCTCGAGGACGAGCAAAAGATAGGTGTGGGGGTATGATCGGTCACTGATATTGCATATTTATTATCACATTTTCACATTTATTGTATAATAAACTTTGCTTTTTAATATTATTTTTATCTAAATGATATTCATGTCTTTATTAATGAAGGAGAGAAAATGAGCCAAATAGTCCAATTTAATTCAGAATTAAATCAAATTAAGGATTGGGGCAAATATTCAGAAGATAAGTTGAAGATCCGAGCAAATCAGAAAAAATAACACCAATAAAAATCAGTTAAATTTAGATTTCTATAAATCTATTTGGTTAATTTGAAATTAACAGAATGTCACCAAATCCAGAATACAAACTGAAAAATAAAGTGGAAAAAAGGAGATATCGAAACGAGAGAAGCTATGCGCCCTCGGGTCTGGCCAATTGGTCAGATCCAGGCCAAAAAACCGTGACAATTGTCACGTTTGTGCGGCTTTGTTGCAACAGATGGGGGAGCGTTTGCTTCCCCTATCTTAGACGCTTCTCCTCTCTCCATTCTGCCTATAAATGCTTGCAAATTCAGATGCAAACGAGCATTACTCAACATAGAGTTTAGAATAGACTTTTTTTGTTTAGGTTTAACATAGGTTTTTCTTTTCTCTTTTAAGGCAATTTTTCGTTTTTCTTTATGTAACTAAGATAGAGAGAAGTTTCATCAAAGAAATAGAAAAAGGGTGTATTGAGAGTGACACCACTGTAAGTTTCTTTCTTTCTTTTATTGTTACTCTTTTTTAATTAAAGTTACATTCTTTACTTGCCTCTGTGATGACCTGTAAATCCAAATGAATTTTATAGCCTCGAATCTGCCTTCTCTTGCAAGTGCCACTGATGGCTTATGGTGATGGATGTATACTTCTGATTGTGTAATAGTTTAGGATTTCTTTCTTCTTGTATTTTTAATTAGTTAGACCGATTGGAAGTAGGAAAGATCCTATATGTCATGTTGTGATTGCCTTCAAGCCGAGGTAAGTCGTTGCAACGAATCTAAGGTAAGTAAGCACCGAAGAGGTAAGTAAGTGTTTCTTAGTTTTTTTTTTTTATTTCTTAAGTTAGAAACACTTCTTAAAACTAGCTCTTTATTCTTTCTTTATTCTTCTTTCCTTTAACTTAGTTTTTTTTTCTTTTCAAAACACCAATAACATCACCTTCTCCTCTTCTACCATTAACTTCTTTTCTTTTCTTTTAGGAAACAAAGAAGAAAATATTTTAATCAGATCTAGTAACTTAAAAAGACTTACCTAAAAGTTTTATCGCAGTCCCTTCTTGTGGACCATGACCCGCATAACTACTTGCTGTAGCGGTAGAATTGAGTAACCTTGCACTTTCTATTATCAATCTCTAAGCTTCTCTTTTTTGTGCACAGGTTCAACTCAATCAATCCAATAACAAAATCTCATAAATACTGAGGATGTTGATTCAGGTTTCGGTGGACAGAAAATAGAGAGGAGTGAACAAAGCATAGCCTCCACTGAGGCGAACAGTAAGGCACACGACTACTGCATGATGAGCACTAAAGGCTCATCACGCACGCAGACCTTTTTCTTGTCAACTTAGAGAAGCTAGTAAATCAAGGGAAATATGGGCATTGCAAAAATACAATTCCATACGTATTGCTAGGGGTGCCACCGGATGCGGATTATCCACGGATATATGCATCCAAATCCGCCTCTAATACAGACACGTATATCATTTTTTCACATTCGTGAATATTAGTATCCGTATCCGAAATATAGGTGCAGATACAGATATGGTAAAAATAATATCTTATTCGAATTCAATCTGATTTCTGACTGTTGGGTGCTTGATAATGATATCCGTATGGAGGAGGCTATTCTTCAATGGAATAAGACATTTGATTTTGATATTTTGTGTTGGTGAAAAAGTAATAGTGAAAAGTATTTGATTCTTGCAAGAGTAGCACGGGATATTTTGAGTATTTCAATGTCAACCGTGGCATCTGAATCAACATTTAGCACCAGAAGTCATGTAATTCATTGTTATAGAAGTCGAATGACAAGGGATACAGTGAAAGTATTGATATGTACACAATAATATCATAATATGTATCACATTTAATATTATTATAGATGAGATAAAAAAATAATATAAGTTTATCTGTTTAGTTTATCCTTAACCATATCCATTTTTTACATATCTGATTAGTATCCGCATCCGATCCGCTAATATCCAATTCATATCCGATATCCGATTTTGGCGGATACGGATATCATTTTTTCACATCCGCCAATATTTGTAAATGTATCCGTATCCGAAGGTTGAGTGTGAATACGGATATGGTAAAGACAATATCTGATCCGTATCTGATCCGATGACACCCCTACGTATTGTCCTTTGGTGGGGACAGAGACCCAGAGTGGATGGAAACTTGGTCAAGAGGCTTTTTTACAGCGTTTCAAACTGCAGGGAGTTTTTTTCACAAGACATTCTTATCCCAGGGACCTAAGTACAATTTTTCCTATTAAAAATGTAATAGATAAAGCTAGGAGAAGGCCTTGGAGCTCAGCAAGAATCTTCTTTCCATGGTGCCTAGGGTGAGAGAAGACAAGGGCGGAGACAACAGCGACAAGGAGAGACGCCAACCTTGTCATCGTCCCCGCCAGTGTGTAGACGTGGCCTCAGAGAAGGAAACCACCCTACGTGGGGGTGTAGCGTCGCAGGCAGCTGCTTCTATGGAGAAGGGGGCAAGCTCTTCAAGAAGTCAACCACCCTCGATTAAAGCACAAAATAACTCCAACCAGCCACCAACGACCTCCCTTATAAGTTGTCGTCCTGACAAATGGAGCTTTACTGACTCGAAGACCAAGTAGATCAAGAGTCAATGGCCTCGAATATTTTATGAGCAAAGGTCTGGCTTATGCTGGCTGAAGGAGAGCCTCATCAAAGGGGAGGCAGCAGTCGCCGAAGGAGGAAGGTTGAACAGACTAGCACTCGCGCTTATAAAGAAAAAAAGGGAGATCTATAACGTCTGACATCATCAGGAAAATGAAGAACATGAGGCCCTAATATTGGGGCTGCGAAGAGCTTGGCCACCTCCAGGTTGACTGCGAGGTCCACATTATTTACCATCACTGCTCCAAGCTGGGTCACAAGGTAGCGGAGTGCAGGGTGCTTGCACAGGCCAAAAATAAGGCGGTCACCTCGTTGTCGTGGAGGCCAAAACCTGAAGACAAGTCAAAGGAAACTAGTGAGAGGGAGTTGACCAGAGTGCCAACACACTCCCCCACCATGTCGTCTTGATTCCCTAAAGATGATTACGGCACAACAAAGACTCCGAGAGAAACTGGGGATCATCATGACAGTACACGACGATCTCATGGTTAACAAAATCATTGCGGGACTCCGAGCACTTAGCGACACCTTCCACGACTAGAACTGGTCGCTGTCAAAGTTCAATGATGGGCTTCTTCTTGAGTTCCCATCTAAGCCAGAGTTGGACTTCCTCGTGTCAAGTCCATCCATCTCCTATGCTAAAGGGACATGCATATTCTACGTCACGCGGTGGACTAGCAAGGAAGCTACTTTGGTGTACCACTTCCCCCTCTCCATGTGGCTCTCCATCGATGACCAATTGACTATAGTTGTTACAGCTAACGCCCCAATAACAGTTGTGTAAAAGCCTTGTCTCATTAGTCTCATTAATGAGACAAGGCATATTGACACAGATTTGGTTCATATGTGTAAGCCATACATACATACTACAATATGGTCAATCCCGCATTGACACGTGATAAGATGTTAGGTTTCAGGAGAACAAAACTTTAAAGTCTTTAGACCTCTTATAATATTATAAGTCAATGCGGGATTGGCCCTCTTATAATATGTGTGTATGACTCACAAATATGAACCGAACCCGACACTGCCCTATCGAAGTTTTAAAATCTAGGTGTGGGGTCTGGTGCAACAGTATCTCCATGGGAGATTTCTCTTGCAAGTCGCCTTGCCAATGTGGGGTAGGGCAGCTCCGAACAAAGAACCATGGAACCTCTCTCCACTGGGCTTAGGCTTGATGGACGCCCTATGGGCCTTATTTTCTGCAGGAATTACATCCTAATCGCCCAATAAAACTGGGTTGGGGGTCACTGCCTCTAGACCCAACTCAGAAGCCTAAATCATCGTAGGACTCATGACATCAGTAGCAGCACCTACTGCGTATGCTAATGTTGTCGAGGCTGCAGTGACCATCGACAGCTTTAACGGCCTCGTCGACAAGCATTTAGTGAACGGGCTGGTCTCTGAGGTCCTTCAAGACTTGGTTCGAGAAGAGATGAAGGCCTTGATCGTGAATCCCTCTCTATCATTGGCAAATTACAAGCAAAAAGCTCGAGGAAGATCGTCAATCTCTGCCATGCCGGGGTCGTCGGCACCAAACGATGAGTCTTGCAAAGAGAGGGGCAACGTTGGTACCTCCAGCGGGGATGACTCTATCCGACTGGTGGATGAACCCACCAGTCTTGATCCTACCCCATCGAAAAAAAAAGATGAGTGTGTGAGAGACAGTTTCTTCAGGGAAGCCAAAAAATGTACAAGAAAGGGGAGATTTTAACTTGGACATGCAAGCGTAAGGAACTCGGCTTTGATGCAGATATATCTCTCAAGACTTTTTCAATACTTACTTGTCTTCCTGATTCTTATGTTGTATTTTTCCTCAATTTGTGGCATATCTCTTGACAGTAATAAATAGTTAACTGCAAATAATCTGGGTATTGCTTGGGCCTTGGAGGCCAAGAGGTTGGCAGCATTGATTGTTGGCCCAAAGGCCATTAGCTCAATATCTCCATGAATATTTTGATGATAACAAACCATATTTAGTTATGTATTTAACAATTTTGTTTAAAAGTATTTCAGGTTAAACAGGTTGATTTGACGGCTCCACTATCAAGACTCACAAGTTTGGATGCGCTAAAGATTTGCATACCCAAGCTAAGCACATTAGAAAGCTTCGGGAACAAGATTTTGAAGAAAAGACCAAGTCAAGATCAAGACAATGAAATAGTCCAAGATTTGTATTTTTACTTTTCTTTTAGACTTTTTGTCAAAACCTAGATGTTAGAAGTAGAGTTATGGGATTATCACTTTCACACACATTTTAGTTTGATTTATGGCTTCAAAAAGAATTTCAATTTCTATTTCCAACTTAGTTTTAGAGTTAACATGTTTTTGGAAATTAGTTTTAGAAACTTTAAGTTTTGGAAAAACGAGTTTTGGAAAAACAAGTTTTTATCAAAGAGGATCTTTATCAAAATGTTTTAACATGTTAGAGTAGTGTCTTATGATCATACTCCTAGTTTTTTAAAGTCCAAAACCTCAATCCAAAAGACCAACCCAAAACCCAAGTTTCTAGTTTCTGCAGAGTCTGATTTTTCAGATCTGACAGAAGCCGGTCGACCGTCCGGGTCGACCGACGTGCACGGCCATGCATGTGTGCACGTCGGCCGACCGCTCGGGTCGACCGGGCACTTAACAGTGCTCTCTGTTTGCTCCGGTCGACCCCGGGGTCGACCGACTTCCCTCAACGGTCAAAAATATGACCGTTGACGGTCGACCGCCCGGGTCGACCGGCAGCTGTCAGAAAATCCTGACAGACTCCAACAGCTATATTTTTCTGACTCTTTTGTTGGGATCTCCACCCAACGAATTTCTCCACCAGTTTTACCCTGTCTTCCATCCCCTATAAATAGGTGGTCACTTCAACATGATAAGATAACAATTTTTACAACATTTGACAAGTGATTTTTTCAAGTTTTCATTTTAGCAAAAGATTTCCAAAAGCCAAAATTTTCAAACACCCTCTTGAAGCTATACCTCTACTTCACTCTAGATATTTGCACTACACAATCCCAAATTCTACATCTACATATTGGTTATAGGATTGTGCTAAGTGAGCGTTTTGTGATCAAGTGTGATCAACCTTCTTCTTGAGCGAAGTTGTAGAGGCATCGGCCTCAAGCGAGCTAGTGTGCTCCGGGTGGTGTTGCGGCATCACGAGAGATAGGACAAGTGTGTCCTTGTATTGACGATCCAGTGGGATCAACAATAGTGGAAATCCTTCAAGTGTGAAGGCGGGGACGTAGAGCGTGGCTCGAACCTCGGAAACATATACTCGTGTTTGCGTTTGCTCGAATTTTCTCTAAACTCAAACTCCTTTATTTCTTGCAATACATATTGTGTTTATTATTGCTAGTTCTTTAATTTGAGCAATTTGTTAGTAGAATTTTTAATTCCGCATTATTGCCATATTACATATAGCCATCACCTATTCACCTCCCCTCTAGGTGATTTCAATTGGTATCAGAGCCTAACCCTAACTTTTGGTTTAACCACCTTAGGGAGATCCATTCATTTGGCTATATATTTGTTGCATTTATATTTGATTGTGCATTCACATTTGTATTCATGGCATCCCTTGACTTTTCTAGCATCAAGTCCCCACTTAAGTTTGATGGCTTGAACTCTCCTATTTGGAAGGTCAAGATGAACCTATTTCTAAAATCCCTAGGAGTTAGGGTTGCTAGGTCCATTACAAAAGAATTTATAGAACCCCTCACTGATGAGAGCTCATGGTCCGAGGATACCTCCAAGGATTATGAAGCTAATGCTAGAGCCCAATATGCCTTAACCCAAGCCTTAAATGAGGATGACTTATCTCGCATCATTAATTGCAAATCTGCATTTGAAGTTTGGAACATTCTTATTGTGACTCATGAAGGAACGTCACAAGTCAAAAGATCTAAGATTGACTTGTTGCGTTCTCAATATGAGAACTTTTATATGTTTGATAATGAGAGCATTGATGACATGCTCATGCGTTTCACCAAGATTACTAATGCTTTATCTTTTCTAGGTGACGCAATCGACAATGACCAAAAGATTAGGAAGGTCATTAGAGCTCTTCCCAAGGCATGGGAAGTAAAGGCTACTACCCTCAAGGAACTCAACGATAGGGAGGAGATGGACTTCTCCGGTTTCATCAGAAATCTCAAGACGCATGAGATGGAGATGAAAGTAAGAGAAGAAAGGGAGGTACCCAAGAAGAAAGCACTCGTCTTCAAAGCCACTCCAACCATCCATGAAGAGGATGACTCATCCGAAGATTGCGATGAGGACTTTGCCATGCTCATCCGGAAGGTGGGCAAAATGTTCTACAAGAAAGGGAGGCAAAGCAACTTCCGGAGAGGGAAACCTCAAGGAAGATATGAAAAGAGAAGAGAAGAACCCGGTCCTTACTTCCATTGCAAGAAGATCGGACATCTTATTGCCGATTGCCCCGCACTCCAAGCAACCACCTCAAAGAATGGCTTAAAGAAGAAGAAGGCTATGGCGGCAACGTGGGATGATACGGAGTCGGAATCCGAAGAGGAGAACGACGCCGCACACATGTGCTTCATGGCACATGGAGACGATGCTTCAAAGGTAACAAACGAAAACTCAATAGATGATGATGAGCTAACTATGGATGAGTTAGCCCAATTTTTTGAAGAACTTCAACATAGGTATGAGATTTCTCAATCTCATAATAAAAAGTTAAAAAGGGAAAACTAATTATTAAAAGATAAAATTAATGTTATTGAAAGAGAGAAAAATGATTTATCAAATGCTTTTAAGAAAGTAAAATTTGATTTTGAAAATCATAAGTTAGCTTGTAAGGGGAAAACCCCCATTATTTCTTGTAATAAAAATGATTTTGTTAAAATGCAAAAACGAGTTGATGTTTTAGATTCAACTCTTAAAAAGTGTGCTTTTGATTTAAATAAGCTTGCATCAAGATTTCCTAAGGGAGTAACCCAAGGGAAACACACTCGCCATGCACATGCACGAAAACATGCACACTCACATAAGCATGCATACATGTATGGTAGTGGTAGAATTTATGTTTGCACGCATTGTGGCCGCAAAGGCCATTTAGAAAAAATTTTGTTATGCTAAACATAATATACCAAGTAAACATGTTTAGGTTCGCCCCGATACTAACCCTATAGGACCCAAGAAAACATGGGTACCAAAAGACCCACCAAATTTAAATGATACAGGTGGATCTTCTTCCTCCAAGACTTAGGGGGAGACGGTGCCCGGGTGGTGGATGCAACAAGGCTCAAAGAACACATCACGCTTGCATCACTATCATGGAGGCACCTATTTTGGAGATTGCCCTCATTTAGTAACTTCTCCATTTAAAAGGTTTTAATTTTTGGTATATATGTAAATGCATAGGATTGTTAGTTTAACTTTGTGCTTCATTGCCATATGTTTATGTAAACCAACATCTCTATCATGTTTGTGTATATGCCATGCCTTTATTTTTGTTATCTTGTTTTTCATGTCACATATTTTGAATGTCCACATTTTCTTTGTTTTTTTGATAATATACCTATATACACATTCTTGTCAAAACTAAAATAAATTCTTTAAAAATTTCATATTTAAAGCAAATACCTTAGAGATGGCAATTGTGCACCTCAACTCATTCATGAGGAATCAAGAGGATGAAGTTCAGAACCCTTCACCGGGTATTCGGCTTCAACATCTCTAAAATCTTTGTTTTAATATGAAAATTTTCAAAAAAAAATTAAAATGACTTATGTGAATTGTGTTGATATGATAACTAATGTAGATTTAACACTTGTTGTTATAATTTGGTATGTTAATATATCCTGCCTGTTATTTAAAAATTTTCTTTTAAAATTTTTTTTGGGCTTGACAGATTTTTGGGCAAAGCCGGCCGACCGGCCTTGAGCTACGGTCGACCGACTTCGCCTGAAAGATTGATTTTCTTTCTTTCCTATTTGTCGGCCGACCCGTACGGTCGACCGCGATATCTGTCAGTGGTCTCGGGTTTTCTGGGTCGACCGATCCGGTCGACCGCTCTGTGTTACAGAGCTCTCGGGTTTTGTGGGTCGACCGACCCGGTCGACCGTACGTCGATTTTAAATCTGCCTATTTAATACACTGTTTCTCTCATTCACTCACACCTTGACCGGCGATCCCTCTTTCTCTCTTTTCTCCCAAAATTTCTAAAACCCTATTCCACTCAAATTCCTTCAAAAACCTAGTTTGATTCTCTCATTTTGGGTTAGATCTTCACTCTCAGGGCCTTCTCTCCATCAGATTTCAAGGATTTCCAGTTCTAGGGTTTGGGATTCCCATATTCAGGTAAAAATCACTTTTTTAGTGTAAATCTTGATATCTAGCTCTTAGTTTTCCTTACACTTGTCAAGATCTCTAAGTTTCTTGTTGATTAGATCAAGCCATAACCTTTTTACCCTAAAAATCACTCAATTTCTCCATAATGTCTAAGAGATCTAGGAGTGAGAAGGGAAAAACTGTGGTTCCCTCCTCATCATCCACTCCTAAACCTAAACGACCCTTTGTTAATGATCTTGCTGAAAATCGTTTCATCCTACTTTCTAAGAAATCTGTCATTTCAGGGAGATGTGTTATTCTCAAAGACTTTGAACATCTCCACATCCCTCGTATCCTGAAAAGAAATTCTTTGGACAAATTCATGGCCATTAGGGAACCTGTGTACCCCTCCTTAGTGCATTACTTTTATGCAAATTTTGCTTTTGAGGGAAATCAAGTGAGATCTCGTGTTCTTGGAAAGGATATTGACATTCCCCTATCCCAATTTGCTGATATTCTGCATCTCTCCTCTGGAGGAGTTGATGTTTACACCTTTGATCTCCAAGATTTTGAGTATCCGGACGGTGAGTCTGCGCTCACCGCGTCTTCTTTGATTCACGGGAATGACAATCCCAGTTTGGTTAAGAACGAGGAAGTGAACAAATTCACGTTCACCGCCCAAATTCTAGCCAAATTTGTATTCTACAACATTTTACCCAAATCAAGAGAATACAACCATGCTAGGGGTCCAGTTCCACTGATAGTCTATTGCCTTCTCAAGGGCATTAAGATTAATTTTTCCCACTTTATAGCTTCTCACATGGCATCCGATCAGATCCGCATGCCCGGTAGGCATTTGCCTTATGGGATGCTCATATCCTATCTTCTCAAACATTTAAGATTTGATCTTTCTTCTAAGACTCCCTCTGAACCCGCTGTGAACTTAGACAGCGTTCTTTTGAAGAGGATGCAGGCTCAGATTCGTCGAGCCCCTCCTGAGCAGCCTCCTTCTGTTCCAGTTCCAGGGTCTTCATCAGCCCCAGGGTCTTCTTCGGCTCTAGGGACTTCCTCTGCTCCCGGTCCATCTTTGTCTCCTGATTTCCAGGCCTTCATCTCATCTGAGATTCGCTCTCAGATCCAGGAGCACCAGTCTTGGATCGAGCAGCGGGATGCAGCTTTTCGTGCGGAGATGGATTCACGTTACCAAGAGATTCGCAATGATATGACTTATTTTGATAACTCCATGAGATTCGTGGACTCGCAATTTGAGGCACTCTTTGCGAAGTTTGACATGCTTGCTCCTGATCCCACATCTTTTGCCCGACCACTTCCATCCTCCAGTCCTCCATTTCCTGCCAGAGATCCTTCTGCGGCTCCACCTCCACGGCCAGGTATCGCAGGCATTGATCCAGCGGAGGCAGCAGCTTCTTCTTCTTCTTCTTCAGAGGAAGACGATGATGGTGATGAGAAGATGGCTGAGGGTACTGCTGCAGAGAGCTCGTCTGAGGAAGACGATGATGAGGAGGACGATTAGAAGATGGCTTCTTCGTCTTCTGATGCTGATGAGTGACCTGCCCCTTTTGATGATGTCAAAAAGGGGAGAGTTATATGAGAGAGACATATTTTGTGTACTTGACTGTGTACTTGACTTATCTTTTGTATTATTTTGTGTTTGGACATGTTTTGATATTTAGTATGGTGGACATGTATTGTGGACATAAGTTTTTATAGATATTTGTGTTGTGTTTTTATTTAGTCTATAAACATGTGTTATCTTATTGTGTTATCTTTTATATCTTTTTTGACATGAGTACCTTTTGGCATGGACATGTGTATTGTGGATTATCACTTGCTGTTTATCATTTGTGATATTTATCTATGCCTGAGTATGATTTCATTATATGCATGTGTTTAGGGGGAGCTTCACTTGAAGTCTCTACCCAAAATATTTGTAATAACTATATATGTTTTGTCATCATCAAAAAGGGGGAGATTGTTGGCCCAAAGGCCATTAGCTCAATATCTCCATGAATATTTTGATGATAACAAACCATATTTAGTTATGTATTTAACAATTTTGTTTAAAAGTATTTCAGGTTAAACAGGTTGATTTGACGGCTCCACTATCAAGACTCACAAGTTTGGATGCGCTAAAGATTTGCATACCCAAGCTAAGCACATTAGAAAGCTTCGGGAACAAGATTTTGAAGAAAAGACCAAGTCAAGATCAAGACAATGAAATAGTCCAAGATTTGTATTTTTACTTTTCTTTTAGACTTTTTGTCAAAACCTAGATGTTAGAAGTAGAGTTATGGGATTATCACTTTCACACACATTTTAGTTTGATTTATGGCTTCAAAAATAATTTCAATTTCTATTTCCAACTTAGTTTTAGAGTTAACATGTTTTTGGAAATTAGTTTTAGAAACTTTAAGTTTTGGAAAAACGAGTTTTGGAAAAACAAGTTTTTATCAAAGAGGATCTTTATCAAAATGTTTTAACATGTTAGAGTAGTGTCTTATGATCATACTCCTAGTTTTTTAAAGTCCAAAACCTCAATCCAAAAGACCAACCCAAAACCCAAGTTTCTGGTTTCTGCAGAGTCTGATTTTTCAGATCTGACAGAAGCCGGTCGACCGTCCGGGTCGACCGACGTGCACGGCCATGCATGTGTGCACGTCGGCCGACCACTCGGTTTGACCGGGCACTTAACAGTGCTCTCTGTTTGCTCCGGTCGGCCCCGGGGTCGACCGACTTCCCTCAACGGTCAAAAATATGTTCGTTGACGGTCGACCGCCCGGGTCGACCGGCAGCTGTCAGAAAAGTCTGACAGACTCCAACAGCTATATTTTTCTGACTCTTTTGTTGGGATCTCCACCCAACGAATTTCTCCACCAGTTTTACCCTGTCTTCCATCCCCTATAAATAGGTGGTCACTTCAACATGATAAGATAACAATTTTTGCAACATTTGACAAGTGATTTTTTCAAGTTTTCATTTTAGCAAAAGATTTCCAAAAGCCAAAATTTTCAAACACCCTCTTGAAGCTATACCTCTACTTCACTCTAGATATTTTCACTACACAATCCCAAATTCTACATCTACATATTGGTTATAGGATTGTGCTAAGTGAGCGTTTTGTGATCAAGTGTGATCAACCTTCTTCTTGAGCGAAGTTGTAGAGGCATCGGCCTCAAGCGAGCTAGTGTGCTCCGGGTGGTGTTGCGGCATCACGAGAGATAGGACATGTGTGTCCTTGTATTGGCGATCCAGTGGGATCAACAATAGTGGAAATCCTTCAAGTGTGAAGGCAGGGACGTAGAGCGTGGCTCGAACCTCGGAAACATATACTCGTGTTTGCGTTTGCTCGAATTTTCTCTAAACTCAAACTCCTTTATTTCTTGCAATACTTATTGTGTTTATTATTGCTAGTTCTTTAATTTGAGCAATTTGTTAGTAGAATTTTTAATTCCGCATTATTGCCATATTACATATAGCCATCACCTATTCACCCCCCCTCTAGGTGATTTCATTGATAACTTAACCTTTGAGTCAGATGAAAGTCTACTTACCAGAGGTCACCCGAGGTTTGATCCAAGTTTTTTCAAGCCTTATCTGAAATATGAGAGGACTTGGAAGCCTGGATAAAAGAACTATGGTTAGGGACATAATTAATCATTACAGAGTAGATTTTGGTTGCCTCAAGCAAACTGAACTCTATAACCTCTCGCCTAGAGTCCTTAGGGATCTGGGAGGCAGCCATATTACCGACTGGCATGTCAAGAACACCAACGGCTCTACCAAAGGTATTCTTATTGGTGTTAGTGCCTTAACTTTCAAAGTATTGGACGAGTGATAAGGGGAGTTTTCACTAGTCCATGGTGGTTAAGAGAAATTCTGACAATTGGCCACAGGTGATCACGACTATTTATGGGTCAAACAATAGTCTTAGAGACCCTCTTTTTGGGATGAGATTAGACTCCTAAAACAAAAACGGAACCTCCCTTGGGTCATTAGAGGTGACTTTAATATAGTTCGTTTACGGGGACAGGCGGGTGAGATGGGAATGGTAAATATAGAAAAATCTTTAACAAGCTAATTTGCTCGTCTAGATTGATTGAAGTACCTAATAGAAACTTTACCTTGTCCAACATACAAGATGACCCATGTCTCGCCAAACTTGACAAGGTTCTGGTATTAGGAGATTGGGACTCTAAATTCTCCTTGGTTGCGGTCAAGTCTACTATTAAGCCGACCTCAGACCATGATCTCTTATGAGGAACATGAGCATCATTCTAAAAAATGATTCAAATTTGAGAGAATGTGGCTCTTGGAAAATGGTTTGGACATAATTATCTTAGATAGCTAGACCTTACCTACAGATAAGTCAGATGCAGCGGGTACCCTGGCTGTTAAACTTCTTAAGTTAGGAAGACACCAATCGGATTGGGACAAGCACTCATTAAAGAATATTTTCCTTCAAAAAAATATCTTCTCTCTAGCATTGATCAACTAAAAAAAAAGGAGAAAATATCACCCCTTCCCCTATATTACCTGTTGAAGTTAAGGGAATGCAAGAGATCCCTAGAGACGATTTACCAAAAGGAGGAAAACTTTGTAGGCTCAAAGGGTTAGATGTAAGTGACTAAAGGAAGGAGACCTAAACATGGCCTTCTTTCATAAAACTACTAACATAAGGAAAAGAATGAATTTTATTCTGTCCTCAAAGAAGAGGACAACTTGATATCTGATTAGATCGGTATTCGACAAGCGGCGAATGTGTCATTCAAGGAACTGTTTGGTTCAAAAGCCACATCTAGGCGATGCTAGGAGAGAACATATAAGCAGATAACATATAAGCTTGGTGGACAAGTTTTGCATGTTGGAGTAGGATTTCGCAGAAGATGAACTAAAACAGGCAGCCTGGCAATTGGGGTTTGATAAAGTACCTGGACCAGACGATTTCCAATTCTTTTCTACAAGAGATTCTGGAAATCGTTACACACGTCTTGGCCGCCCTCATCACGAAGATGGCCAATGACATGGCTAAATTGGATAAAATCAACTATTCCTAAGTGGTGTTCATCCCGAAGAAGAACCCCCTGAATACATCAGTGACTACATACCAATTTTCCTTCTTAACTACATGGTCAAAATCTTGGCTAAAATCCTGGCTAACCATTTACAGCAAATTCTGGGGGATTTGGTTGATGACTCCCAACCTGAGTTCATTGGAAGGAGGTCCATTTTTGATGGGTTGGCGCGGCGGCAAAGGAAATTATACACCACTACCATTCCAAACATGTCCCAGGCTACCTCCTCAAATTAGACTTCGAGAAAGCCTATTGTATACATTCTGATATGATGTCTACTTGGATCTTGCATGGATAGTAATTTCACAATTGCCACCAATGTCTACTTTTAGCTCGTAGGTCTCCCTGTATTTGATCATGTGCAATGTTGGGTGAATTGTGACCTTTTCCTTCCTGAATGAGCAGAGTCGGCCCCACCAATGGGTTCCTGGACAAGAAAAGTGGCTCTAATTAGATAATATTTAGTGTAGCTTCTATTCTGTATATTTATAATGTGATGGAATTATATTGAGGGAATTACCTGCCAGATTCAAGCAGGGGAAAAGCTAAGATAGTTAACTTTGTATAACTATCTTGTCTTTTCTCTTAGTCGATCTCTTCTCTAGGCAAGGTATGTGGAACATTGTGTCCCTATCTTCTTCCTCGGTTGCAAATATCTGCCACGCTAAATATGACAACTGGGGGGTGTTTGGAGTGCCAAACAGAGAAACTCTTCCAACCTTTCTTGTTTTTGGGCGGGTATTCAGAAGCTTAAGGAATATCTCTTCATGGGAGTCTCCTTCAATTTAGGAAACGTGCGATATATCAGCTTCTAGACAAACATGTGGTGTGGAAATTCCACACTATAGACTCAATTTGCCAATTTGTTTCTGTTGCACCTTTCCATGTACCTCAATCACTTTCCAACGGTTGAGTACTAGGTGGTCATCCTCTTCACCCTACCCCCTTCCCGGTTTCTTTGAGGGCCAATGTTGTAGCATTTGACCTTTTTGACAGACCACAGATCGATTATGGGCAGGCTTGATTCTCCGGTGTGGAGATGGGACAGTACCCCAGGTACTTCATTAGATCCTGATATAGGATTTTTACCTCTTCGGGGATTCGAAGTGAGGTAGCCAGACCCATTTGGGAAGGAAGAACATGGCTGAAAGTAAAGGCTTTACTCTGATTAGCATGTAGAAATGCTATTTTAATCAGGGGTAATTTAATTCAGAGGCAAGGGCAGGGGCCGAACGTGTGTGTTCTCTGCATCTGAGCACCTGAAACAGTGGAACGCCTCTTCCTTCACTGGCAATTCTCGATAGCCGTCTGAAACTTGGTTCTAGCACAGATGCAAGTCACCTTAAGACCCTCGTCAGTTGTCGAAGTCATCACTGGTTGGGCACATAATTTCGTTTCTAGGAGGGACATGGGTTTCAGGGTCTTGGTTGTGGCGGCCATTTACTGGGTCAATTGGAGGGAAAGAAATAATAGAATTTTCACTCTCGTAACTGCACTGTGCAACTTGTTTCGTCCTACTTTGGCTGATGTACACTTTTTGAGAAGTCTTCTCCTGGAGGGTGCTAGGGGAAAGACTACAGGCCTTTTGCCCCGTCCAGGGGAACTGGAGGACTCCGCGAGGAGGAGACTGCCACTGATGGCGAGGAGGACATTGTGGACATATACAAGGAGGAGTGATCGTCGAAAACACGCAACTGGAAGACCCTTTGTTGTGTTATTTCTGCTCACACTTCCTATGTTGGCTTATGTATTATGAGGGGAAAGGCTTTTTGTTTAGCTGTTTACATTTTGTACTTTTATATTATAATTATGTTTCGTTAAACTCTTATTAATGGAACGCGTGAGTGGTGTGTGTGTTTGGGTTGGGGGTGGGTTGGGATGCAAGTCTCAACTGTTTCGCTAAAAAAAAAAATTGTGGCCAAAATTTCAATTTAGATATTCTCAAAATCCACTCCTAGATAGCTCCTCGTAATAAAACATAATCCCAAACATCTTTAATGCAAAATTTTCACTATTCAAACTGGATGTCCACAGTACTTGGTCCAGACCTAACATGCAAATGGACAACTCCATAAATTGAACTTAATTGGCAGATCTGCTTGTTCTCAGATTCTCTCGGCAAAAAAGACCAACCGCGGCGTTAAAATTTTGAACTTGCAGAATTCTCTTTTCGATACAGCAAACAGAATCAAGGACTAGGGACAGCAAATCCCTTGGAGGGCCCTTCATTCTGCAATGAACTGCCAAATCCTCAATAATATTCCATGCAAAAGAAACTGTCATTCCTCAGCGAAATAAAAGAAGCGACAATGGCCCACAGCTTTCTGAGCTTTTCAGAGATTTGCACTAATACAAGCACTGAGGCCTGAGCTCTCTGACACTCAGAGTCTCAGTCCTTTGCGCAGCGTCTTCACCGCTTTTGATATTTGTGTGTGATAATAGGGGAAGAGGAGTGAAGGAGAAGAGCGAGCAGAGACCTTTCGTCTTTCTTGGGGATGGTGATGGCTCCTCCTTTTAACAAGCAAATTTTTTCTAGTTCACAGAGATATTCTTGCTAGCTAGCAAGCTTAGCTTTTTAAGGCTCTGGGGTCAAAGGGTGGGGGAAAAAATAATTAATTTCAAGAAATCTTCAACTCAAGTCGTTTCGTTTATAGATACTTGAAATAATATAAATTAATTTTAATAAAATAGATCTTATATTAGAATGGTATATGATTATATTTAAGTAGAAAAGATTTGAGCTCGAATCCTTCTGGAACTACACAAGTCTATATATATATATATATATATATATATATATATATATATATATATATATATATATATATATATATATATATATATATATATATATATATATATATATACTTGTGTTCTTCCAAAAGGATTTGATGCCGAATCCTTCCCACTCAAATTAAACCCTCCGACATTCGAATACAAGATCCACACCGTTAAAGTTAATCTATATTATTTCAAGTATCTATAAACAAAAAATCAAGTGTTTTGAATATTTTTTTCTTCATCCATCAAGCGGCGTAAAATGGACGACCAAAAGTAGTAAGTTGGTTATATCTATGCCTTTAGACATACAAATTCTCGATCCGGCCATTTCATTATGATCTAAATATTTAAAAACCCTCACAAACTAATTTTTTGTTAGGTTTCAAATATTTTACACCGTTCAACTAACCAACTCACTATTTAGGCTGTCCGTTTTTCTCCTACTTGATGGATGGACAAAAAGTATTCAAAACACTTGATTTTTGGTTTATAGACATTTGAAATAATATAGATCAACTTCAACGGTGTGGATCTTGTATTCGAATGTCGGAGGGTTGAATTTGAGTGAGAAGGATTCGACCTCAAATTATTGGAAGGACACAAGTCTCTCTCTCTATATATATATATATATACACACACACACACACAGAGAGAGACTTGTGTGATTCGAAAGAATTCGAGCCTGAACCCTTCACTCAAATATAACCCTAAGACATTCATATACAAGATCGATTCCGTTGAAATTGATCTATATTATTTAAAGTATCTATAAACAAAAATCAAATATGTTAAATACTTTTTGCTCATGCATCAAGCGGCGTAAAATGAAGGGCCGAAAGTAGTGAGTTGGTTGGATTTATGTCTTTAGACATATAAATTCTTAATCCGATCATTTGATCATGATCTAAACATTTAAAAACCTATGCAAACCAATTTTTATTTGGTTTCAAATATTCTACATCGTTAAACTAACCAACTCACTATTTACATTTTTTTCCTATTTGGTGCATAGGCAAAAAGTATTTAGAATACTTGATTTTTGATTTATGTATATTTGAAATAATATAGATCAATTTCAATGAAATGAATCTTGTATTCGAATATCGTAGTATTATATTTGAGTGAGAAAGATTTGGAGTTGAATCCTTCCAGAGTGTACTTACATTATTTCTATAGTTTACACAAAATAGAGGGTTATGGATACTCTTCTCTCCCTCAATAAAGAGCTTTGATGCCTTGCCAGCCTTGCTTCCATTAGAGGAGGAGTACGTGCAGGTCATGTAGTTGGGGCCAAAATGCACATGTCCCTTGTCATGCCCTGTGGCCACTGTGCTGCAACAGCACCACTTCACAAGATTCCAAAATATTTTAGAAAACATTCCACCAAAAAAATTCTTTGAAGAAAATCAGTCCTTTTTTCTTTCAAAAAAGTTCATCATCCATTCCAGCTTCCAAGTTTTACAATGCTGTCTTGCGATGGAGAAATTTGAGTAGTGCTAGAAAGACAATTTCTAACAAAGGATTCTGTATCTAACAAATAATCTCGCAGAAATTGTTTTTCTATTACAATTGGAAAGATAGAAGACAATTTTGAGATAAATCTAATAAGTAATGGCTAGAATTTTTCTTTTATTTTTAATTTTAGTTTCATGATCTTTTATTAAAAAAATCTAGTAGTTGATTATTTTGAAAATCTTAATAGATTATTAAAACTTCTCCCTCTATCTTCTAAATTTTTTATTTTGATTTTTGCATTGTGTCCATTCAATTAACCATAAAGTAGTGGTCTTACTTTCCAAAAAATTGTAAAAATGTTGAATTTTTAAGAAATTTAAGCAAAATATATAAAAATTTAAACTTTATGATAAAAAAAATCTTAACCTTTGCCCAATTTTCCCATTAGAAACTCTTGGGGATAACTAATAGGAACTACAATAGATAAGTTTCATCTCATACATAAAAATCTCCCATTATGGGTTTCGAATTTTATAGATGTTATAGGAGAAGGGGAAAAAAGGAAAAGAAGGAAAAAAAAGAGAAAATTAGATTTCTTAGCTAACTAAAAGGCATATAAGTCTTTATAGTTCAAAATTAACACCGTTAACTTTTTTTTTAAGTTAAGATATGTGTCACGTCTCGCTTCCCAAAATAGTTGGAAACAGAGTCGCGACGAGAGTCGGCGACGTAAATACGCGAGAAAAATACCCCACGTATACACGCTAAGCCTAAAATAATCTTAACAAGATATAAAAATGACTATAATAAATCAATTTAATTAATAATAATATATACTTTACAATATATATATTTGCAAATACACTTATATTTGTATAGATACAAATCATGAATACACACACACAGATACACACACACGCGCGTGTGTGTAGATGTGTGCGTGTACATATATGTGTGTGTGTATATGTGTGTGTATATGTATGTGTATATGTATATGTGTGTGTACATGTAATTATACTCATGCACAAAATATATTAATCAATAATAATAAGTAAATCTAAATAAAATTAATAAAAAATAAAAATACAGCATTATTAGTTAGGAATATTACAATAAGAGTTTATAAAGTAAAATTTATAAAATCTATATCTCCACTTGAAGAACAACTCTACTTATTCGACCTCTAGGTCCAAATGCAACCAAATTTAACTGCTGAGGAGGTAGATTGCAAACAGGTATAATACTGAAAAATTAAATTGAATAAACACAATGTTACTTTAAAGCTTAAAGGGTAAATATATTTTCTTGGATGATGAGAGTTTTCACAAGCTTTATTGCTTTTGGTTGCAAAAAGGCTAGACTCTACCATTAAGTATAAACAACTCATCCCTAGCTGAATTTGGATGCTTGAAAGTAAACGTTCATTGGCAAACTTGAATTAGACATAATTAATTTTTGTTTTCTTGAGGAAACTGTACATAAAAAATTTTAGTATCAGAAACCACCTCTCAGCCAGTGATGGAGCCAAGATTTCAAAAACGTGAGATACAAAATATCCTCCTCTTCAGAACCAAACTCAAATTCTTGCTTCACATTCTTATCGGTATTTGGTCGAACGGATGATGAGCACCGTCAAGCCTGTTGGCCCAAAAGGTTACACTCTCTATTTATATAAGTTTTGATGATAACAAAACATATTGAAGCTATTTGGTACTAATAAGTTGTTTTAGAATGAATTTCAGGTTTGTACAAGTCTTTATAGCTTTAAGCATATTGCGAGGTTTATTGCGTTAAAAGCATGTTGATAGGTTGATGGCGTAAGAGGACTCTTTCATAGGAGAGGAGGCTCTAGTTTGACACAACGCAGCTTGGAGATTTCTTTCTATAATTTTTATATTTTAGTTTGTTAAAGAATAGTATATAGTATTGAAGCTCAAAATTCCAACACACACAAAATTGCACATGATTTTCAAAAGATTATTTTTGTTTCTTATGCAAAATATTTTAATTGATCTATTTCAGTATTTGCAAACTCTATTTAATGTAGTTTTCTAAGTGTTGACAAATATGTTTTAAAAAAAAAAAATTAACATGTCTTCAAAACTATTTCCTTAGAAGTAATTGAAATCACCTAGAGGGGGGGAGGGGGTGAATAGGTGATAATGTTAATCTATAAACTAAATGCGGAAGCTAAAAATAAATTGCAACACACTTAGTACAACCAACAAGTGTAGCCGAATTTCCCGTGAAGGACTCTGAACTAACTCCTCTTGATTCCCCTAGATAAGGGTTGAGGTGCTATATGAAGCTCTTGTGGTTAAGTGAGGCACACACAATCAAACCAAGCATACAAGAGATAGGCAATATGAAATATGCAAGGCACAACACAAGCAATATATATGATATGGATGAAATGAAAGATGCTTTGCACAAATAAAAGAGAGAGAGTTAGGAGACAATGGATCAAACGCTAACAACAAGATATGTTTCGAGGTTCGAGCCCCTAGCTCTACATCCCCGCCTTCACCACTAGGGGGCAATTCAGACCCGACCCGCCAGACCCGACCCGATCCGACCCAGAGTAAGTGGGTATGGGTTTGAGCTATACAGGTTTGGGTCGTAATCGGGTCGACCCACCAGACCCGATTAATAAATGGGTCGGGTCGACCCAAACCCACCAAACCCGCTAAACCCGCTAAGACCCATTTACCTTTTTATATTTTTGATCCAGAGATTTTTTTTTTTGGGAATCATTTATCACACCATCCGAACCAAGGAATCCTGGGTAGCCAAAAATATTTCTTCCAGAGAAAGAAAATAAAAAAAAAAAACGTAAACCTTGGTGGAAAATAAAAATAAAAACCATCCCTCTTTCTTTCTCTTTGTTTCTAATGAATGACTTCCCTCTTATGTTGGTTTTGGTATTTTACTGGCCGATGCTGATAGTGCTCTCGACAGGCTGTGGACCAAGAAGAAAGTTAAAGTCAGTAAGCAAGATACCCATATTTGATCTTCCTATTAAGCCGGTTAAGTGGCAAATTTTTTTTTTTTAACAGAAGCCAGTGGCTTGAGTTAGATTTTCATATTTTGAAGCTTTAAAAAACGTAGTTGAGCAAAACTTTAGTGGATTCTGTGAAATGTACTAGCCCATCACGGCTTTTTTGTCTCTTGAACCATTGCTTTTTGTTATAAATTTCAATTTTCTTGGTATCTGAGTAAATATGTATCTCATAACTTTGTTATCAGCTTTCTTTGTACTGAAACATGTCATTCAAATGGGTCATTTGGGTCTAACGAGTCGACCCGACCCGGCCGACCCATTTAGTTAAATGGGTCAAATGGGTTGGGTCGGGTCGACCCGCATAATACTGGGTCGGGTTTGGGTTTGGATTTTTGACCCATATAAATAAATGGGTCGGGTCGACCCGACCCGATTATGGGTCGACCATTTAAGACCCGACCCAATTAGACCCGACCCGACCCAATTGCCACCCCTACCTCACCACCGTGAAGGATTTCCAATCCACTATCTCCCACCGAGGGAACCTCCACCGAGGAGGATTTGTTACAACAATAGGAGTACCGAACTCCTCTCTCAAACACCACCTCACAACCGAGGGGTAGGCCCATAGCCAAACAACCACAAACACCTCTACCGAAGAGGTTTACAAACCAAACTCCAACTTCACCTCTCACTAGAGGGAGCAAACCAACAACCTCAACCTCTACCAAAGAGGGAGCAACCCAACAATGAAAGGGTATTACAACAAGTGGTATATTTCAACCACAAACCACTTTCCTCTTTCCACAAAACAATAGATCCTATAGAGAGGATAGAATGATAGCTCAAGTGTGGAAATCAAGGTGTTTTGAAAATCAAATATCAAAGAAAAAATCCTTGGGAAAACACTTGCAATATGATAGAAATGAAGATCTAAAGCAATATCCCAAAAACCTATTTTTCTTTGAATTTTCTAAACCCTTGAAAACAATAAAGATAAAATCTTTAAGCTCTTAAACACTTTTAAAAACTTGTTTTTAAAACCAGAGAATAGGGAAATTTTTGCTCTTGAAAATCTTAGTTAAAAACACCAAGCAATGGGGTATTTATAGCCCCAATACAAAACTAGCCGTTAGGCTGATTTTTCAGCCTGCACGGCTGGCGGTTGACCGCCCGGTCGACCGCCAACGGTCATAAATATGACCGTTGGAGGAACTCGGTCGACCGCCGGTCGACCGCAGATTTACAGAGAGCAAAGCTCTCTGTCCGGTCGACCGTCCGGTCGACCGGCCCAGTTGCCTGGCCAACGTGCACAAGGCTGTGCACGTCGGTCGACCGACGGGTCGACCGGCTCTGGAACACGGTCGACCGTCTCGGTCGACCGCTAGCGCCTGGCAGCCAATTTTCTGGGTCAGAAAAACATGTTAAAAATATTTCTAAAAATTCTTGTAAATCTTCTAAAAATTCACAAAAATAGTTTTTAACATTTTGCATTGATATATAAACATGTGATAAAAATTTTCAATTCAAATATCAAGCAATTTGAAACATTTTTGTGTCTTATCATTTTTACCAAAAACCAAAGACTGTATTTTACCAAACTTGGATTTTTCAATGCATGAATAGGAAAGTCAAAATAAGTTTGTTTAAAAGTTAAGCATGCATGTATAGAATGAAACTACTATACATAAACCAATTAAACTTGTTTTGATCAACTATTCATTGAAACAAATATTGGTTAAGCCATAAACGAAAAATCAATATCCAAACATAAAACGTGTGTGTTGTGCACTTGAGCATATCAACTATACTAAGCTTTACAAATGGATCTAAACACACTAAACACTAGGATACCTAAGTCTTCTTGACGATCTTCATCTTCAAGTCGACTCGGTCCAAACTCCGTGATCCAACGAGCATGGCTATGAATGATCTTGACGCTCGGGCTCGGGAATCACCAAGTGAAAGCTTCCAAACTCCTCTGTTGAAGCTAATCACCAACTAATATCTTGATTAATGATCTGAAACTAAAATCACAAGATTATTAGTAAATATAACTACATAAGTTAATCATCATTAAAACTAGAGTGGAAGGCCTCTGGGCCAACAGTAATCTGTTTTGACCTGTTGTGGTCGACCGACGGTCGACCGACTCTGTTTTAGGTTAGAACGGTCGACCGAGCGGTCGACCGCAGTTCTGACCATTGGGTGCGTGCATGTGTGCATGTTACCCCGTCGACCGGGCGGTCGACCGGACCCCATATCGGTCGAACGAGCTTCGACCGACTAACTGTACCCAAGTTTCTGTTTGGGACGGTCGACCGAGCGGTCGACCGTGGCCTGCCAACGGTCAAATAATTTTGAAAACTGGTCGACCGGGCCGGTCGACCGTGATAGTATTAACAGCCAAACGGCTAGTTTTTTTAAATTTGTTTTAAAACATGGTTTTAATCTCCAAACGAGGTTTACGGCTGATTTTGGGGCTTATCTTTCCTGATTAATCAAAATTATTGTTTACCCTTTAATCCCTACCTATATCCTATAAATAGGGGTGGATGGGGTTGAGGAGATATACAACAACATTTTTTGCAAAAGAAATACTAGCTTGAGTTCTTTTTGAAAGAAGTTTTTTACTCTCAGTTTTTGTGCTCTAATCTCTAATTTTTCTCTGAAGTTTTTAGATCAAAACTCTCTGCTACTTTGTTTTATTTTCACTTACAAACCTTGAACTTCAATCCTATACATTATTCTCTAGGATTTTATAAAGAAAAGTTTTTCAAAAGAGAGTTTGTTGGTCTTTTGATCACCAAGTGTTTATTGTATTTGTGACTCCACTACCTCTGGACTAGATGAGTGTGATTGAGGAGTTGGGTACTCCCAAGTGATTGTAATCCTTTGTGAAAGTTCTAGTGGATCGTAAATCCTTCTGGGTGAAGGCGGGGACGTAGAGCTGGGGCTCGAACCTCGAAACAAATTTCTGTGTTTGCGATTGGTTTACTTGTGTTATTTACTTGCTTTCCATTCATTCTTATATTGTCAATCAATACTCTTACAAAGATTGCATTGCGCACCTCAAACTCTTATTTAGAGGAATCACGGGAAGGAGTCCAGAGCCCTTTTGGGGTATTCGGCTTCTAATCTTGTTTTGAGTGATCGTTACATCATCTCATTTTAAATTTGTGTATTGATTAGCATTATCACCTATTCACCCCCCTCTAGGTGATTTCAATTGGTATCAGAGTTAGGACTCTAGTTTTTGGCTTCACATCCTTAGAGAGATCCTATAATTTGCTAATCACTATTTTCATATCTTCATTCATATACTAGTAAAGATGGCCGATAACATTAAGACCCCTCCCAAATTTGATGGACTCAACTTTCCCATATGGAAAGTTAGGGTGAACATTTTTCTACAATATCTAGGTAGTCTAGTTGCTAAGTCTTTGACCAAGCCTTTTAGTAAACCCGAAGGTGAGGAGGACACTTGGTCCCAACTTACCTCCAAGGAATTTGATCTCTTGGTCACTCATGAGGGAACATCACAAGTCAAGAGAGCTAAAATAGATCTCTTGCGCTCCCAATATGAAAGTTTTAAAATGCAAGAAAATGAATTTATTGATGATATGATTACAAAGTTTACTAAGATCACAAATGCTCTTACTTCTCTAGGTGATGAAATAAGTGATTGAGGCAAAACCTGCACAAAAAATACGGAATTTCAGAACTTAAGATTAGGATGTGCAAGTGCTCAATTCTTCCGCTATAGCAAGTGGCTATGCGGGTCGTAATCCACAAGGAGGGTTTTGCGATAGAAGCGTTTATGTTCTTTATTGAAATCGTTAAGAAAACAAAACGAAAGTTCTTCTTTGTTTCTTAAAAGAAAAGAGAAAAAGAGTTGTTAAAGTTAGAAGAAAATGAGAGATGAAGAAGGTGAAAAAAATCAGAAAACGGCGAAAGCGATTATGTACAAATGAGTTGGGAAAGAATGATTTGGAAGAGGTGGTGATCTATACTAAAGAAATAAAAGAAAAGAAAGAAAGGTGTAACGCCCCGATCCTGCGGGTACGGAGACGTTACTGCAACGTATATACGCAGGTCCGAAATACCCTCACGTATATACGCTAAGCATCAGTACAGGCAAGAATCAGAGTACGGAAGCAAGTGGTGCATTATACATTCCAACATATGAGTACAATTACAAAGTTATCACCAGAGGTGATAAATATTACAAGAATATTACATCACTGATAGGCGCAAATGCGAGAATACAAAGAGATGTACATGTATGAACAGTATACAGGCACTCACGAATTTACAAAAAGGAAAACTCGAGAGGCACACAGGGGGCCTGGAAGGATAGAGCTTCGGATGGTCTGCTGGGGATCCACACTTTAGCTGCGCCACTCTGATCAGCAACTGGGAGAATCCACACGCTCCAAGCTCCAAGACCTGGACATGAGGATCCAGGGGAGTCAGATAGAACTCCCCAGGCGAGTGGTGATACGAATGCCAAGTGGCGAGCATAGGTAAGCATGTAGGAGTAAGTAGATATAAAACAAGTGATAACAAGCAGGAACTACTCATAGTATGATAAGATAAGAGAAGGTAAAGAGATGAGAAGTAAAGTAGATAGGGCAACACCAGATATCTCCTAAACTAACATAAAACCGAAAAAACCGATATAAAACTGAATAAAACCGATTACGAGCAAACTGATTGTACAAGCTTAGGTCACGACCCCATGAGACTAGTACCTCGAAGGAATAATCCAAACAAGGAAACCCTCATTTATATACCTTTATCCCATGTCACCGTAATCCGAGCGCGTACAACCCGAGTTACAAAACAACACATCAAATTACATATTCGCATTTTATTATAATTGGAGCCGTCTAAGTTCCAGGCTTCAGTATGTATCCCATTCCACATACTTCCACTCACAACTTATATAGCAAGTTATTTGGAAACTGATAAAGATCGATGAATCATGTTTCGGATGGGCCCCGTACATGCCCGGGACAACGGTTCGGAGTATCCGGTGCTGAGCCGGAACGTACCGCTAGGTACCGGGACTTATTTACGCCCGAACAGGAATAGAGTATCGCAGATCCCATAGAAATAGGCCTAGGGCGTGTGCATACCCGGCAAGAATAGACAGGAGTAGGGGTGCCAGCACACCCCACGGAATCCCTGGTGGCCGCCAGGTGATCCCTCAAGAATGTGGCCACGCGCGGCTCGATAAGACCACCATAAACATGATTAATCAGGGCCCATCAGTTTCCCAAACCGGGTGCAAGTTGTCTTATTAGAATTTAATATGTGATTATCAATTTACGAGAATAGCAGGTACAAGACATGATCAGGAGTTCAGGAGTACATGAGTACTATAGATTCAGGTCACTGTATATATAATACAGGATAACAAGTACAAGATTCAAGTCACTGCATGTAATGCAGGATAACAAGTATAGTATTCCCGTAAATGAGATAATCACAGGTCAAGTATATCATGCCGGGTGTCAAGGGATAGCATGACAAGATGGTGATATTAGATAGGTAACCAGTCATGTCAAGAGATTGATATTAGTCCGGTGGCAAGTCATGTCATAACAAGGGGTCTTGCCAAGTAGTAGCATGTCTGGTGTCAGGTGATAACACATCAGTTGCCAGGTGATACAAACAGGTGTTAAATAGTAGCATGTAAAAGACAGGTATGAAGTAATGGCATGGCATGTCAAGTGTTAACATATCAGGTAAATACATGGCATGTGATAGAATAGTAGCTGAGCGCATTCAAGCGGAGCTGAGCAAGCTGGAGTGTACAGACAGCAAACAGTATTTAACACTGGAGCGTCTGGCAAGGTTACCGGGACAACTCGGCTTAAGGTGCGAGTAGGAATTCCGGCAGCATCTCGCCTAGACGAATCTAGTGGTAAAGCGCTGAACGCTGATCATGATAACCAGGCGGAGCTGAGAGACCTGACGGTCCCAATCACTTCCCTTTCGAGATAGTGAGAGACCGGAGGCTGAAGGGCTGAGAGACCTGACGGTCCCAATCACTTCCCTTTCGAGATAGTGAGAGACCGGAGGCTGAAGGCTGAGGGACCAAGAACGCTCGGGGTTTAAGCGCACTCTCAGTGGCCACCAGCCATCCCAAGAGTGGGCAGAAACCCAGAGTTCAACGACCACGAAAAGTCGGCCACGCATGGTATAAAGCAGTAAAATACATATAAACATGGAATAAAATACATGTCGACCCGACAAGGCGGGGAAACCCAAATGGAGGCGAGAGCGAGGACACTCGCCTAAATCTTTAGAAAACACAGTGAAATCCCTGATCTCCGAAATTCAGGTAACCAATGCTTAAACGCGTTAAAGAGTGTGATAGATAGAGAGGAGAAAATTAAGAGAGAGAAAGAGAATGAGAGAGAGAGGAGAGAGAAGGTAAGAGCTAGAGAGAGAAGTACATGAGAGAGAGAGAGAGAGAGTGTATACCGGGAGAGAGAGTATAGGGAGAGAGATTGAACAGGAAGACGTGGGCTTGAGAGTGAGACGCGAGCGTCGCAGACGCGGAGTCGCGTTGCACAGATGCCACAAACGCAAGGTTCGAGACCCGCGTTTAAGTCAGGACGCGAGAGGAGAACGCGGACGCGGTCGTGGGTTCCGCGTCGCGGTTAACACAAGAAGAAAACAGACGCGGCATGAGCTCCGCGTCGTGTTGACACGGGAAGGACACAGACGCGGGCATGGGCTCCGCGTTGCGTCGATACAGGAACGCGAAGGCCGCGTTATACAAGTATCAAGAACGCGAAGATTCGCGTTAAGGAATTGCTTGGACGCGAAGGTGAAATCCGCGTCAGCAACAACATGAGAAAGAGAGTGACAGAGAGATGAGAGACGCATGGATAGGGAGAGAAAGAGACGCAAGGAATGAGGGAGAGGAGACGCAGGTTTAGGAAGAAATCAGGGAAGGAAAGGAAAAGAAAGGAAAAGGAAGGGAAAGGAAAGGAAAGAAAGAAAGAAGGAAAGAAAGAAAGAAGGGGAAGGAAAGGAAAGAAAAGAAGGGAAGGGGGTTGGTGGCTGGTGATGGCCGGCGGTCACCGGCGGCGGCCAGAGTTGGCCGGAGTGGCCGGAATCTGGTAAGCCAAGCCCAAGCCCAAGCAAATGGTAGGGGTGCAAGTGTAGTTTAAATTGTAAAAATGGGATTTTGCAAAAGGGGTTTTGGAGAGCGAAGCTATAGGTCATCGGAGAGAGCACGATGAGAGAGATGAAGATGGCATGGTCGTTGGTGGCCAAGGTGGAGTATATGGTGGTAGAGATGGTGGAGAAGGTGGTGGTGAAAATGGGTTATTTGATGGAAAAGAAGAGGAAGAAGAAGATGGAAAGGATGGTGTTATGGTTGTTGTTGTTGTTGTTGGAATGGAGGAGGAGATGAAGGAGAGATGATGATGGTGGAATTTGTGGTGAAAATGGAGGGAAAATCGTGGAGAAATGGGTGGCCAAAGGAGGGAGAAGGAGGCTCTTTGGCTGCTGGTCATTTGCAGCCTGTTGGCTGGAAGGAGAAAGAAAGGAAAATGAAAGAAAGAGAAGAAGATAGGGGTGTATTTATAAGGAGGGGGAAAATATTATAATAATGATGCCATGATTTGATTCAAAGAGACATGCGTCTCTTTATAAATGGATGCGTCCCCAAGAGGTGAAATCCGCGTCTGGGCAAACAGGCTAGACGCGGAGATAAAAGCTGCGTCCAGTAAATGCGAAAGTTGCGTTTAACAGAGGAGAGAGAAAGTCATAATGACTTGATTGGAATTGATCTGAAATGCATTAAATGCAGATAGAAATGAAATCTCCGCATTTAAGATCAGATCCGGGACTGAGAATTCTCGCGTCTGAGGAGGGAGAGAGAAAAATAAATAATATCTGGATAGATTCCGGTATTCGGGGAAAACACCGAAAACTCGGAAAAACCGAAAAATGGAGTAACTAGGAAGCTTCCCAAAAATTCTCAAAAATAATAAATATTATATAAAGATTTTGGTGAAATCAGTTTTCAGAAATTCAATCTCATTTTCAAAATAAAAATCATAAAGTCAACCGTCAATATCGGTCTACACCGGGTGGCCGGATTTTTGATAAATTCAGAAAATTCTCAGAAAAAGTATTTAGATAGAAGATATGATTTAAGAAGTTATGAGAAAACCATTTCATGAAATTTAACTCCGTTTGTAAATTAAAAATCCGGGAATCGGTCAGCGGCACTGGTCGACACCGGTTTTGAAGATTTTCAATTTAATTCAGGAAAATTCCAGAAAATCATAGAAAATCTAAAATATTGGAAAATGATGTTTAAAACTAAAATCGGTTGGTCGAATAAATACCAGAGAAAGACCAAATCGAGTAATACCCTTAGATCGGGTCCTCGGTTCAGACAAGGGCTGACTCCGAGTCCGTGAATCCGGATCTAAGACAAAATAATCATATAAATAATTCATAATACAAAATAAATACAGGAAGTAAATTGAAAATACGATCGAAAATCTGAATACGCAACTAAGTACGTATTCCGGGAGCGGGGTGTTACAATCCATCCACCTTACAAAAAATTGCGTCCTCGCAATTTCGATAAGGGAAGATGAACACAAGAGGGACAAGGACAGGAATTATACCAATCAAGATATGAATCACTGCATGTAGGGCTTCTCAAGTCGACTGAACAATAATCAGAACATAGACATCTTCTGCACTTCCTGCCGCATAAATCTTTAAACGATGCCAAATAATACTGACCATAAATAAAGAAGACCGATAATTAAGAATTCCGAAGACCAGGCATCGATCACTCTGAAAGATATAGCCAAGAATATATAAGAGTCGTAGAGAAATCCGGATACCAACTTCTGAAAGATAACCCAATCATGGATCAATCCTAATCAATCCTAAGAATACCGAGCTTCATAAAGTTGGCGAAGAGATCATATAATAGCTTCATTCAGAACCAGCCGCTACCTCTCTAGTCTATTCATATCTTAAGTTGGTATAAAGGCTTCGAAAAACCAAAACAGGGGATAGATGGAAGGGATTAGGAATCAAAGGAAGAATGATCAAGAAAAAGTAGATAACTCTGCACTTGTAGTTGGACTGTATAACCAGGACTCATGCATTCCAGTTGCAAATTTCTTTACCATTAATTTGCCATCTGGACGTACTGAGGATGCGAGAGCCTAGGCTCTGATACCACCCTGTAACGCCCCGATCCTGCGGGTACGGAGACGTTACTGCAACGTATATACGCAGGTCCGAAATACCCTCACGTATATACGCTAAGTATCAGTACAGGCAAGAATCAGAGTACGTAAGCAAGTGGTGCATTATACATTCAACGTATGAGTACAATTACAAAGTTATCACCAGAGGTGATAAATATTACAAGAATATTACATCACTGATAGGCGCAAATGCGAGAATACAAAGAGATGTACATGTATGAACAGTATACAGGCACTCAAGAATTTACAAAAAGGAAAACTCGAGAGGCACACAGGGGGCCTGGAAGGATAGAGCTTCGGACGGTCTGCTGGGGATCCACACTTTAGTTGCGCCACTCTGATCAGCAACTGGGAGAATCCACACGCTCCAAGCTCCAAGACCTGGACATGAGGATCCAGGGGAGTCAGATAGAACTCCCCAGGCGAGTGGTGATACGAATGCCAAGTGGCGAGCATAGGTAAGCATGCAGGCAGGAGTAAGAGATATAAAACAAGTGATATCAAGCAGGAACTACTCATAGTATGATAAGATAAGAGAAGGTAAAGAGATGAGAAGTAAAGTAGATAGGGCAACACCAGATATCTCCTAAACTAACATAAAACGATAAAAACCGATAAAACCGAATAAAACTGATTACGAGCAAAACCGATTGTACAAGCTTAGGTCACGGCCCCATGAGACTAGTACCTCGAAGGAATAATCCAAACAAGGAAACCCTCATTTATATACCTTTATCCCATGTCACCATAATCCGAGCGCGTACAACCGAGTTACAAAACAACACATCAAATTACATATTCATTTATTTTATAATTGGAGCCGTCTAAGTTCCAGGCTTCAGTATGTGTCCCATTCCACATACTTCCACTCACAACTTATATAGCAAGTTATTTGGAAACTGATAAAGATCGATGAATCATGTTTCGGATGGGCCACGTACATGCCCGGGACAACGGTTCAGGAGTATCCGGTGCTGAGCCGGAACGTACCGCTAGGTACCGGGGACTTATTTATGCCCGAACAGGAATAGAGTATCGCAGATCCCATAGAAAGGCCTAGGGCGTGTGCATACCTGGTAAAGAATAGACAGGAGTAGGGGTGCCAGCACACCCCACGGAATCCCTGGTGGCCGCCAGGTGATCCCTCAAGAATGTGGCCACGCGCGGCTCGATAAGACCACCATAAACATGATTAATCAGGGCCCATCAGTTTCCCCCAAACCGGGTGCAAGTTGTCTTATTAGAATTTAATATGTGATTATCAATTTACGGGAATAGCAGGTACAAGACATGATCAGGAGTTCAGGAGTACATGAGTACTATAGATTCAGGTCACTGTATATATAATACAGGATAACAAGTACAAGATTCAAGTCATTGCATGTAATGCAGGATAACAAGTATAGTATTCCCGTAAATGAGATAATCACAAGTCAAGTATATCATGCCGGGTGTCAAGGGATAGCATGACAAGATGGTGATATTAGACAGGTAACCAGTCATGTCAAGAGATTGATATTAGTCCGGTGGCAAGTCATGTCATAACAAGGGGTCTTGCCAAGTAGTAGCATGTCTGGTGTCAGGTGATAACACATCAGTTGCCAGGTGATACAAACAGGTGTTAAATAGTAGCATATAAAAGACAGGTATGAAGTAATGGCATGGCATGTCAAGTGTTAACATATCAGGTAAATACATGGCATGTGATAGAATAGTAGCTGAGCGCATTCAAGCGGAGCTGAGCAAGCTGGAGTGTACAGACAGCAAACAGTATTAAACACTGGAGCGTCTGGCAAGGTTACCGGGACAACTCGGCTTAAGGTGCGAGTAGGAATTCCGGGCAGCATCTCGCCTAGACGAATCTAGTGGTAAAGCGCTGAACGCTAATCATGATAACCAGGAGGAGCTGAGAGACCTGACGGTCCCAATCACTTCCCTTTCGAGATAGTGAGAGACCGGAGGCTGAAGGACTGAGAGACTAACGGTCCCAATCACTTCCCTTTCGAGATAGTGAGAGACCGGAGGCTGAAGGCTGAGGGACCAAGAATGCTCGGGGTTTAAGCACACTCTCAGTGGCCACCAGCCATCCCAAGAGTGGGCAGAAACTTAGAGTTCAACGACCACGAACGGTCGGCCACGCATGGTATAAAGCAGTAAAATTACATATAAACATGGAATAAAATACATGTCGACCCGACAAGACGGGGAAACCCAAATGGAGGCGAGAGCGAGGACACTCGCCTAAATCTTTAGAAAAACACAGTGAAATCCCTGATCTCCGGAATTCAGGTAACCAACGCTTAAACGCGTTAAAGAGAGTGATAGATAGAGAGGAGAAA